>JAPDHH010000245.1:0-176845 GCA_032158285.1 Phytophthora sansomeana
CAGCTGGAACGCAACCCGATCTTGAGCTTCATCAAGCCCTGATGAACAGGTTCACGGGACCCATCCGGACGCCGTACTTGACAAGTCTCATGGGCGTCTGGCAGGCAGCGGAAACGCTCTTCGAGATGCTGCGAGAGTCAGGTTTTGTACTGGGAGCTTTCGAGATGGAGAAGCTGTACGACTGGGACCTCACATCCTGGACGGAAGCGATTCGAGCCATCGAAGGTCCTCTGACAGTCCTCGTCGAAGCCGTGAAACGGGAGATCCCGCCGATTCCCCAAGGTAGTCGGGCGCCAGCGGCAGCAGTGCCCCCACCACCCTTCTACCCATCGAGCGAAGACTCGGACAGCACCCTGGATTCCCTCAGTCGCATGTCGATGCCCCAGATGCCACGCGTCATGCAGGTCGCGACTAAGCCGGTGCGAGCGGAAGCCCCGACCACCCCGGAAGGAGCAATTCCGAAAGCCTTGGAAGACGCGATCGTCCGACTCATGCAGTCGACGATGATGCGCGCTGCAGCTACGCAAGCGCCAGCGCCAACTCAGGCGGACAGCACCGGCACCGCGTCCAACGACGGCCGCGTCGCCCAGACGGGAGACGGCCGATGTCGCGATGGAGTCCGTGAGTTCACGCTCCACGAAGTCCGACTTACGACGCGACGTTCCACGAGGACCCGACGACTTGTTCGATCTGGATGTCGGAAACCTGGGAGCCGCGGCGGCGATCTCGACCGCCACGGCAGGCGCAGGCCTCACGCGAGTCCGCCTCTCAGCATCGTCCGAGCTGAAGGAATTCCACGGCCGGGATGCCAGTGAGGAGAAAGCTCGGGCCTGGCTTAACCGTCTGAAGTCGGCCGCCCGTCGTGATGCCATGAAGGGTGAAGAAGTGTGCTGGCTGTTCGGCGATCTGATGAGCGGCCCTGCCCGTCAATGGTACCTGCAGTTGTCCAAGAAGACGCGAAAGTCATGGCCCGATCTGATGGACCAGTTCCGCGTCCAATACTGCGGCAAGGGTGTGTCGATGGCGAGCCGCTATTACCATGCGTCGAGATATCCCGACGAGACACCGCTGGATTACTTGTATCAGCTGAACGTGGCTGCGCTGAGGGCCCACATTCCCTACGAAGACGGTACTGCAGAAGGAGAAGCGAGAGCACGTCGAGTTATTCATCAACACGCTTGGATCGCAAGAACAAGAACTGGCTTCGCGACTTACCTTGATGGAAGTCCCCGACGCAGTCGCGCTCGAGAAGAAACTTCGAGCTCGCCAACGTGGATTGGCCCACCAGAAGAAGACTCTGTTCGGATCAAACAAGTTTCGCCAGAAAGCCCCGACGCCAGCACCACAGCCGGCTCGTGGGGTCCACGCGATCCAGACGACGTCGAACGGACTCGACTCAGGGGAGGATGACGATGGTGACAGTGACGACCAGTTGTACGACCAAGATCGGGATGACGAAGAACGCGCCAAGCTATTTGTGGCCGGACACGCGCCGCCGGGAGAACCTGGCCGTCGTGGCTTCGACCTTGATGACTCGGGACGTGACCGTCCTCGATGCCGTCACTGCGGTTCCCGTCGCCACCCCGATGAAGACTGCTGGAACCTGCTGACGTGCCAGAAGTGTGCCGGGAAGCACCCCACGGATCGATGTCTGCGGGCGTGCAAGGCTTGTGGAGAAGTCCATGAGGCCGGGAAATGTCCGATGGAAGAGTTCTTCAATCAGCTCCGCCAGTGGTACAACCCACAGAAACACGCGGGTCTGCTGCCGGAGTCCGCCGAAAAGATGTTAAACTAGATCGCTCGCTGGCTTGGAACCCAGTACGAGACGAGCGATCTGTTACCGTCTATGCATATGTGACCAAGAAGTCGCGAGGAGTGGTTAGTGACGATCCGACTTCCCTGAATGATAATACATGTGAATCCAACCCGGAACGTACCTCGCCAGAGTGCAGACCTCGCGTATCAGCAATTCGACTGGAAGCAGACGAGTTCATGCGAGAACCGCCACGGGGAGAGATCGACCTTCAGCCAGGAGAGCGGCGCAGATACTGGAAACATTACGCGCCGCACAAGTGGTATAGGCAAGCCAAGATCCACGGGAAACTGAACAACCACCGCGCCGTAGTACTGCTCGATACAGGAGCCGAGGTGTCCATCTTGGACGCCACCTTTGCTCGTAAGGTAGGCTGCTTGATCGACACGGACGTCACGCAAGAATGCGTGGGGATTCGTGATGAGACGTACTATACGGTGGGGCGGACAAGGATCAAGATTACCTTGGCCGGGAACTTGGTGTACTACATGGATATCTGGGTCGGAGACTTGGTCGGACAACACGCGATCCTTGGGAATGAACTTCATGGTCCCGGCGGGAGTGCGCATCGATACGGCTGACGGCACAGCATGTTTGCCCGACGAAGTGCGCATCCAGCTGATCGGAAGGAGACCGCTGTACGGCGCCAAGATGTATCCGATCTCCCCAAAGTCGCCCGCGACGATCGACCCGGGACGGACACTCGATGTCCCCTTCGGATAGATCGGACCGCACCGCGCCTGTGGGTGACACGTGGAGAAACGTGGGTTACAACGTTCGCTAAAAGTCGAGTGGGACGACGGACGTACCTGCGGGTGACGAACATCGGAGAGAAGCCGGTGAATCTGGACGCTCACACGACGTTAGGCTGGAGAACGCCCATCGACGCGCTTCCGCGTGCATACGGTTTCGTCCAGATCGGATCGAGGCGATACCAAGAGTGGCAGAACCTGGCGTACGGCGCGACTTGCGACGCCTGATGACAGTTGGGTACCCGTCGAACTCGACGTACCAATGACAAACCGCCCGACGTACGCGACACCCAAAGGCGATCCTGCGTCCAGGTCGGACCACGACTCCAGTCCTGGCAACCGTAGCTGTCGAACCGCAGGATCGGCCGTCGCTGACGCCAGCATCCGGATACCGAGGAGCTACCCCGCTTGGATCAGAAGCCGAGATCGGACGATGCGAAACCGAAGGTCGGGCCAACTTCGTCGGGCGTCGGAGGCCGGAGAGCCTGAAGACGGATCGTGACGAAGCGGAAGAGGGCGAGGCGGTGCTTGTTGACGAAGAGGTCGGCGCCTTCTTGCCGAAGACCTGGAGGCGGAGATGGCCGTGCTGACCGTCGAGTGAAGGTCGAGGACCTCAAGGTCGGGAGACCGACCGGGGTCCCGCCGGACGAAAGACGCGAGACAGGAAGAGCGTCTACGCCAGATCATCTGGAGACGTCGGAAGTGGCTCACCGAGAAAGGCAACACCCTGCCCCCAGCGGCTGTAGGTGTCGTGTGCGATATCAATGTGGGCGATGCTAAACCAATCGCTCAGCGTGTTCGTAAAATCCCACCTCAGTTCCGAGAGAAGGTGGCCGACTTGATCAAGGGCCTTCTGAGTGCAGGCATGATCCGAGCTTCGAAGTCTCCCTGGGCGTACCCGATCGTCGTGATCGTGAAGAAAAACGGGGTCGACATCCGACTCTGCATCGATTACCGACTGGTAAACGGGCTGACGCAGCTGATGGTGTACCCGATGCCGCTGGTGAATGACCTGCTGGAAGGACTTGGACCGGCATCTCTGGTACGGCTCTCCTTGACATGGCTAGTGGGTTCTGGGTCGTCCCGATGACAGATCGGGCTCGGCTTATCTCGGCCTTCATCGTGCCCTTGGGTCTGTTTGAGTGGCTGCGAATGCCGTTCGGCCTGTGCAACGCGCCGCAGATATACCAGCGCCCTGATCGACAGTACGCTCTATGGGTTTTGGAAGTTGTCGCCGGAAGGTGACACGCAGGACGTCTTCGAGAATGGGGAAGCCAGAATCACCGGGCACCCCCTCCGTTCTAGGACGAAGATCATGCATCGACGACATCCTGATCGGAGGCACGTCCTGGGACGATCTGTGTGACAAAGTCGAGCGCCTTCCTTGGACGTCTGCGAGAAATGGCACTTGTCCATGAGTGTCCAGAAGAGCGAGTGGGGAATGTCCCGAGTCGACTACTTGGGCCATAAGGTGTCGGAGCACGGTCTACAGGCGAAGCCGAAGAATCTGGACGCGCTAACGACGCTGGAGTTCCCGCGAACACTCGAGAGCCTGCAATCCTTCCTGGGTAGCCTCAACTACTATCACCGGTTCATCGCGGACTTTGCCGTTTACGCGACCGCGCTGTACGCGCTCACCGAACGCGATTTCGAGAAATACGTCTCTAAACCAGACGTCCGAGAGCAGGAGAGGTGGGAACACGCTCGACGGGTGTTCGACGTTCTCAAGTCGAAGTTCGCGGAAACCCTGATGTTGAAACACTTCGATCCAGAACGGGAGTCCGTCGTAATCGTCTATGCCAGCGACTGGGTCATTTCGGGAGTGCTCACGCAAGTTCGACGGTGAAGTGTGCATGCTGGTGAAGTTCACCTAGGCGCAGGCTGAAGCCGAACGAGCTGAATTACGACATCGTCGAGAAGGAGATCTTGGCCTTGCTGCGGGTCCTGAACGACTGTTACACGATGTTGGCCGGAAGATCGATACGCGTCTTGACGCGTCACACGACGCTAGCGTGGCTGTTCCGATCGAAGGGTCTCCCAGGTCGGCCCGCACGGTGGGCTGCGACTCTCTCACCATGGAAGCTGGAGATATGCCGTTCCTTGAAGGGAGAAGAGGAGATTCTTGGGAGCACTGGCTGCGAGTATGACCCCGCGTGCTGCTTACGTCGATGCCGCTCTGGAGGAGATCGCGCCGCTGAAACGGCCGTCGAAAACCGCTGTCATCCCGATCCCGATCGTCGAACCCGACGAGGAGGTGCACGTCCTGAGCTTCGACGGGTCCGCCAAACCGAAGCGAGAAGGAGGAGCGTTTAGCGCCATCCGCTGGAAGCTGCCCGACTGGGAGATTGTCCACGCCGCATCAGGATGTGCAGTCGACCTAATGGTCAACGAGGCCGAATACCGAGGACTTCTCCTCGGGTTCTCGCTCTTGCCGGACAACGTGGACGTCGCACGACTCATCATAATCGGCGACTCGAACTTGGCTATCCGGCAGATGCTGGACGAGATGGACTGCAAGACTCCGGGATTGAAGCTGTTGCGCCAGCGGGCTCGGAACAGATTGCGGAAGTGGCCCTAACACGAACTCTATCACGTTCGTCGTGATTGGAACGCGCGAGGATGCGGATTTGCTAGCCGGAAAAGCGCTGCAACGCCAGGGAGGCCGTAACACGCACACCGACGAAGAGCTGCAGGATATGAAGACGTTGAACCGCCTTGGAGAGATCATCCGACCCAGACCGCCCGATGTGCCCGAAGATGGCCGAGAATCGCCCGATCTAGCAGACTCGGGACGAGAAAACCCCCGAGTGATGCCAGTAATGACTCGTTCTGCCGCCGCTCAAGCTACCTCGACCAGAGGCCAAGCGCCGGAGGCACTACAAAGGCTAATCGTGCAACGACTTCCCGGTTAGATCGGATCCGCGTACAGCTCAAGACGAGGAGCTCTGGATCGCCAACCTCAAGAAAGTATCTGAGAGGTGCCATCGACGAGCTCTCTCGGCGAGAGGCGAGGAATTGCCAGAAGATCGCGTCGCAGTATGAAGAAGGCGAAGGCGGTCTGCTGTACTATCAGGTGCGAGGCGACGAACTGGCTGAAGATCGGGATACGATCATGAAGCTGGTAGTCCCGGAGACGCTGCGTGAAGACATTCTTCACCATTACCACTCGAGTCTGGAAGGAGGGCACCAAGGCATGGGTCGCACGTACCAACGTGTGCGACGTTACTTCCACTGGCCAGGGATCATCAAAGGCGTCCGGCGCTTCGTCGGGGAGTGCACCGACTGTGAGACGGGAAAAGGCCGACCGTCAATCCAAGGCGAGTCGCCGGGGAATATCGTCGCGACGTATCCGTTTCCAGGTCATCGCCATGGACCACATCCCGTCACTGCTCGCGTCGTATAAAGGCAACACGGAGTTGCTCGTGTGGGTTGACCTCTTCACCGGATTCGTCATCGTGAAGGCCAACGCGTCGCGAAACACGCAGACCGTGGCCGAAGCATACACGAAGAAGCCGTCTTCAGACGCTTCGGTGCGAGCGAGGCCGTGGGCACGACCGAGAGCCGGGCTTCATGTCCGATTTCTTCCAGGGCGTTCAACCGACTCATGGGTCAGGAACAGCGGGCCACGCTTGCGTACCGACCTCGGAGCTAACGGAGCACAGGAACGAATGGTGCAAACGATCACTAGGGAGATCAAGATGTACATCGCGGACATCGCTCAACGCGACTGGGACGAGTACGCGGAGCGACTCACCTTCGCGCTCAACACGGCTCACGATCGGACGCGGGACGAGACCCCGTTCTTCCTGGTCCATGGCTGGGATCCTCAATCTACGCTGGAAGCAACGCTCGCTGTCGGAAGCACGCCACATCGGGACGTGGAAGGGAAGCGATGGAGATTCCAGGATTCCAACGGCACTATAAGTTGGCACGGGCACAAGCGCTTGAGTTAGTCCAGGAGGCGGTCGCAACTAGGGCCCGTCACCAGAACGAGGTCGCGACTGAACATCCGATCGAGACCGGCTCACGAGTATGGCTGTACCTAGATCAGGTGAAACCGGGCTACGCGCGCAAACTCGCGCACATGTGGCACGGGCCGTTCCGCGTCGCGGACATGGTAAGCGCGTACGCCGTCCGTCTAGGTAACAGAAGGCACGCCATACCAATTGTATCCCGTCGATACATCTCCAACCTAAACCCGTCCGCTAATTCCCTGTCGAGGCCCGCGGTGCGTCTGGCGACGCCGGACGAAGGAACGTTTTGACTTCGACGAGGAGCTCCTGCCGGAAGACAGCTGGGAGGCGTGCGATCTAGGCGAAGACGTCTTTGAGGTCGAGAAGATCTTGGATGTCCGCGAGGGGCGCGCGACGAAATATGGTCGAGCGCGACGTGAATTGAGAGGTGAAGCGGAAGGGATACCCGGACTCGACTTGGGTCGATGAGTTGGACCTGAACTGCGGCGGGCTGTTACACGGCTTCCTGCGACAGCGCACGGGTCGCCACCGGTTTAAAGTGATGCAGTCACACGAGAACGCGGGGGAGGCGGAGCCAGGATGGGTGAGCACCTTAGGGGTGCGACGGAAGTCGGCAAGGAGGAGGCGCGACAGGTGGATTAGTGGAAAACCTCACTTTTGGGGAATGGTCAGGGTGAGGGGATCAGTGGGGAATGTCTGGAGGACCATAGCCTGTTTGACCGAAGATGGGACGACGGAGGGTCGTCCGCAAAGAAAAAGTGGAAGAAAATGAAGGCAGATGCAAGAACGTGGATTATGGAATTAACGCTATGATGAGCTACAGTTAGATCTAGATCTCCTGGATAAACTTGTTCTCGAGACGAGGGACGGTGAAAGCCGGGTGTGCGTGCGACACCGTGCACGGGACGCCGGCGTCCATCTCGGCCACGGTGAGTGGAGAGCGGAAGAAACGACGCCAAGGCTCCTGCGCGTCGATGTCCAGGGAGCGTCCTGCAAAGTCGCGTGCTGGAGACCGGGGTACCACCGGCCCGCGCCAGAGCGGCTGGGGGAGAAGCCCGCGCCAGAGCGGCTGGGGGAGAAGTGGAGCATTAACGGGTCCAGGAACAAGTCCATGTCGGCGAGACGCTGGCGGAACAAGTCGACGACAAGTTGCACCACGCTGGAGAAGTGATCGCCGGCGTGTGAGCGACAAGGAGTTCCGACGTCGACGCCACGCGTCCCATTCCAGGCCGCTTACGACGAGCTCATGGGTCGACTCCCAGTACGCTTGGGCCCAGTTCTCGAGGTGAACCTGATAACGAGCCAAGAAGCGTTGGAACGACGCGTCGCCCACGGCAAACGTAAGACTCTCCACCAACTTCATCCAGTAACACCACGGCCGCGTGGCGTACAAGGCGGACACGTTGGCAGGTGTAACAAGCGCGACGTTCCAGGTTGCAGGCTCGGGCGTCGGGGTCGCCGGATAGATCCACGCTGGAGGCGGTAGACACCGAGACCGGATTTGACGCACCGAGATGACCCTCAGACGCAACCGCCGCGGGAACCGGGGCCACGGGAGCAGTTATGCGGCGACTCCAGACGCGTGCAGATCGCCTGCCGGAGGGATTGCGGGCGAGAAGAATGGTGCAGGGAGTTCATCATCGGAGCCTGAAGCCACGTCGGAGTTTGGAACTGAAGAGGACGAACCCGAAGACGAAGGCGAGGGCGACGAACCGCCATCATTGTCGCGGGTGCGCGGACCCGCGCGGCGACGCAGTCCCCGATGGAATTGAACGTGCAGGACTGGCTGAGCGCGCCGAACGGGTAGAACGCGCGAGGCTGTCGAACAGGTGGAACGCACGGGACTCGCCGGACGAGTCGGAGAAGAAGAGCTCGAACTCGACGTGCACCGACGAAGGCGACAGCGCTTGGTCTGACGGCCGCGCACAGGGTTGTCACTGTCGGAGGACGCATCGGAGAGAACAGGAGCCGAACGCTGGCGTTGAGCTGCCGCGCTGGCGGAAGCGGCGGTGTCCGCGGCCGTTGAGGGACGTGAGCTACGTCGGGGCGATGGCGCCCCTGGTTGCGTCGAAGTCCCGACCAGCAGCACCCCAGAAGGCGTCGCGGACTGCGCCCCAGTGGACCCCGGAGGCGACCGGCGGGGCGACGGACGCAAGGAGACGGGGCTACAGTGTCTTCTCGCGCTTGATTGGGATCGTCAGGCGGAAGTGGAATGGCAGAAACCACCACGGCCTCCACGCCGACCTCCAAGGTGTGGACGAGATCGCCTACGTCGATCCTACCACCAGCCGCGTCGACTGAAGCGGCTGCTGAGCGGGCGGACAAGGCGTTGTTGACGCGACGCGCAGTTTCCCGACCACGACGAGCATCACGCAACAGTCGGCGCCACGCCGCGGCCCGATCGTCTAAGTCGCGACGACTACGATCCAATTGCTCCTCCAGTTCGACCACACGAGTACTCAACCGGTCGATACGCGCAGCAGATGCCGCACGTTCTTGATCGGCGGCCCGACGAATGTCCAGCCAACCGCGACGATATTGCTCACTACGCGCGGTGGCCTGAGTCTCCGTCACTTCAGCCCGCCGGCTTGATCAGCTTGTGCGGCGACGCGCGCAACCTCCGCCGTCGATACAGGCGCTTCTAGGTCGCGGGTACGCTCCAAGTCACCCTTCCGTTCCTCAGCGTACGCCGCCAGCAAAGCATTGACCCGGCGAAGGTCGTCCTGCAACGGCGCGTTCAATCATTGCGAGCGGACTCGGTCTCAGAACGACTCACGAGAGCAAGCTCGTTACGGACGTCGCGCAGCTCCTCGTCGAGAACCACACACTGCTGCTTGTGATCAGGCGAAGCGCGAGCAGCACGGTCCCGGGCCTTGATGGCGTCCGGCAAGAAGCTGGGCTTGGAGGGCGACAGACGCGTCCGGAGCGATAGACGGGAGTTAGCGACGCTGCCGACGATTCGGCTGAAGCCGCACCCAGTTCGTCACGCGACGAATTGGTTGGCAGCGGGGGCGCCGAAAGCACGATGGGCGGCGATGCAGCGAGAACGAGCTGCGTCTGCAATCGGGCGACGTGGGCTCGCTCTTGGTCAAGTCGGGACTCCAGATCGGTGATTTGCGAGTTCGCGGCGAGCCGGGACTCCAGATCGGCGGCGTAGGACTGTGACGCGGCGAGAGCGTCTTGCGCCGTACAGGAGTCTTCATAAGAGGATTTCTCCAGAACGCGGTGGCGAGTCTCCCAGTAGTCAGCCTTGGACGCATGATCCTTGAGACGAGCCGCCACGTCCTCCAGGCAGGTATTTTCGCGCTGAATCGCCTCCATACGGACGTGAATGTCATCCACCGTCTGCGTGCCGATCTCGAAGCCCTCGCGACTACGCCGGAGGATCGCCAGGTTACGGTCGTGGAGGACCTCGGCAATGGCAAGACCGGCATTATAGGCGCTGAGGACCTCAATCCGCTCGCGAAGAGTCCGATTTTCGTGGAGCAGGGTGTTCGCGTCCAGGACGAGTTCACGCGTGGACGACACGCGACCTCCAAAAGGTGGTACTTGCACGCGAGGAGTGGCGGGTAGCGAATAACGACGGGACCCAAGTCGGCACACGTTGCAGGCAGTGCTGGACCAAGTCCCCCGTGTTCGATGGCAGGGTGAGATGCATCGCCGTCGCCACGGCGGTAAGGTGACGACATCGTGGATCGAGGAGCGACTAGCTGGGGCAAAAGCACTAACGTCAAAAAGGGGAAAACGTCTCGGAAGTCAGGTTCTGCGCTACGCACCTACCTGGGAGTACGCGCGCACATCAGCGGGACGGTTGTGGTGGAGCAGCTTCCGAGAAGATGGAGAAAGGCGACACTGAACTGGCGACGCCCAGAGAGTGAGGCGCAGCGATTAAGACGGGAAAATCTTCGAGAATGATGGTCGACCCCGATCTGGAAACTCGGCCCCGATCTGGCAACTTACCTCGATTCCAGCAACCACCCCGATCGGGAAACCCCGATCCAGGACCCCGATCTGGAGGATCCGATCTACAAATCAGGTTTCATAAATCAGGTTGAAGACGGGGACGCGCGATAGGCACGGCACCAATGGTTTAGTCAACGGTTAGTGACGTAGGACACAGATAGGTAAAGGCTCAGTCCTGAATTTTCTTTGGTACACGCAACTGGATCTTCCTTCCGCGCGCATCGAAGACCACCGAACGCCGGCTCGCAGAGCCTTCCGATAACAAGGTCCCCCGTCGTCCGCTGGATCGGGTACTCACCCCTTTCACCCCGTGCCCGACAGTAGGGACACGTTAAATAATCCCGTCGCAAGGCGCGCCCGATAACCCGCGCCCCGACGAAGACACGTGCTGGTCCGATAACGCCGCACACAAACCGCGTCGGCCTGATAACGCCACGCAAGACCCCGAGGACACGCCGGCCGGAATTCGCCGCACGCCCCAGGACGCCACCGCGCACGAGCGGGACGTCCAAGTCGTAGAAGAGAGAGAGGTTATCCACTTCAGGCTCATCCCCCCGCACCGATCTCCGCTCCAGCCAGAGATACACTGCTCAAGAACCGGGAATAAACGCCCGACGCGACCACGCAAGAGGACACGACGGGAATTTGTGCGAGGACGAACTCAAGGACTTCATTGATTTCTGCGAGGGCGCTACTCCACACTTGACATGCTTTTCAGCGCGTCTTCGAGTTTCTGCATGCAGTCGCGAACACTTGTAGTTGATCCGATATTTCTGCAGGTGAGACTTGATGTGCTCCGCCGTAAGCTCTCCTACCGGAACCTCCGCTTTCATGATCTGGTATGGTACAGTAACATTATCCACCGAATTGAGATAAACGTCCGCAATCGTATAGGTGCGTACCTCCAACAGAGGTTTTGGGGCTGATTTTTTTACGCCAACTGGAGCCATGACATCTATCAGCACCGACCACAGACCCAGATGAAGGATGATAAACGCACATTCAAACACTGCAGACACGAATCGGAGATGGAGTTCGTCGGCCCACACGAGCCGACTCTTTTTGCACTTCATCTTGTTCCCAGCAGCTCTGTTTGGGGTGTCAGTCTGACGACAAATCCCAGAATGCTTGGAATCTGAAGGCAAGTTCAACTCATCAAAACGAAAGACACGACTTGAGTTCGTGCTAAAGAAGAACTGATACTGGAGTGATTCCCGCAGCCGTTTTCCGCGTCCCAGACCCTTAATCTGTTCGTTTTTTGTTCAGCGAAGGCGACACCCCCTTTCGTAGATTCCAGATCTGAGCGACCCCCCTCGGACAGATTTTCTAGGACACCCAGACCTGTACAAATGCATAAAATTTAGAAAAAACCTTTAATATCATATATTTGGCTTCAACCTTGGCAGCTCATTTCCGCATTGGCGACGACAGCAGCAGACAGCATTGCCGCTGCGTGGAGGGAGAACGAGGGGTATTCGATCACCGACGTTGAGACCCTAGTGGAGTTCGTCCGGGAGCTATTGCCGGTAGGCCCCAACGAATGGGATGAAATGCTGTCTCGTTACCAAGAGTACGCGTGCAGAAACATCATGTCGATGCGGATTGTGGCGTCTATCAAGAAGAAGTACCTCGCATTGCCGCATTTGCTTACCCTGCTGGCCTAAAACGCCCAGCACAAGCGTGAGAATCAGCAGGTTGGTGCTGCTACTTGCCTCGCCGCGCTTATCGCTTTATGATTGGTCGAAACGGCGTCTCAGAGCGCGTTGTGATTGGTCGAAACGGCGTCTCAGAATACGCTGCGGGTGGAGCTACGCATCTTAAATCTGGGACGAGGTGGTTTAGGACGTCACAAAAGCCTGCGGGAATCGGTCCACTGTCGGGATGGGATCCGCAGTTCGAATTTCCAGCGATGCTAAGGGGACTACCGTTGCGACCATGGTGTGATTGAGATTCGCGCGTGAATGTTACCCTTGGCAAAGCTTGGTCGGTCAGCTTCGCATCTCGAAGCAATTCGATGAGTGCACTACCACTTGATGACAGCCTAAACTGAGGAATAAGATGTCAACCTAAACAACATCGACTACATGTACAATTCGCTATCAGCAAAGCATCGTTTAGGATGCCCCGCTCACAGCTCACTTTCCAACTCCCTCCTTCAGTATCGTAGTGTGCGAGCTACCTTTTGAAAAAGGACGACACGTCGTTCATGAACCCGTCGTCTGTACCCCTTGCTGTGCTGTTCGAATCCACACTGAGCTCCGCTGCAGCTTCAGTAGTGTTGGATGGTGGCGACGAACCACCACACTACGACGACTAAGGGCAGTGCTTGCAAGTGGTACGGGGCATGTACACACCTCGAGTCATCATGACAGCGAATCCATCTCGCGACATCAAGCCGCGATGTCGCGAGATTCAAGGAGCCAGCGACTGGCAACACAAGTGAGGAACCTTGCTTTGAAGTTCAAGAACAAGGCATGCATGTAGAGAGCAGTAGCACGCAGGAGGTTGGTACTAGCTAGCTCGTTTAAGATTTTCTCTGTCCTCACTTTCTCAATCACTTTCCATTCTTCCTTCAAGAGCGCAACTGACTTCCCCTTCTTCCCCGTCGTTCGTCTGCGTCCGAACTCCTCTGCACGACCCTCTAACACCTTCCAACAGGTTATGATGTCTACGGCTACACCCTCGACGTTCACGACAAAAGCTGAAACTGTTCATCGGAACTGGGTTTCGAGAATGGGGCGCGCAGGTGAAGCTGGCGCCTCTGAGAGAAGCGGCCTGTGGGGCGCTGTCCAAGAACCAACCCCAAGCGAGGCCGAACTCAAGCTCGAGAAGAACAACGCTGCTACTGCCTCTGCAGTTGGAACGTCACTGGCGTCTGGGACGCCGGGGAGCAACGACCGTGGCACTCTCAAGTACTGCGATGCCACTCCACGACCGCTGGATGAAGCAAAAGATGGCTTCATCGATCATACTCGCTGCACTAAGCGAGAAGATGGCCTGCGGAAGTGTATCTGCTGGACCACCCGTTGGTGATGCTACGGCACCTCCGCATGACGTACAACGTCAAGTGTTGTGCTAGCATAGGTGCTGCCAAAAGAGAGTATATGGCACTGTACCTGGATGGCGACGACTCAATGATCGAGCACATCAAGAACACAAGACGCGTTCTTGATGAGCTTCAAGAGCAACACGTTGTTGCGTGGCTGACGATGAGAAGCGACAGAACTTCATGCAAAGCCTGGGGCCTGCGTGGAATGGGTTCGTTGGCGTGCTGGAGCCGTGTGCAACATTTGAGCTCATGTTACAACGCGTTGCCAGGCTGAGGCAATCCGCCGTGAGCAACAAAAGGGCCGGAAGTCAACGACTGGTGCTGGCGGCGGCAAAGTGGCTGCTGCGTTCAGTACTGAACAAAGGACAAGTAGAAAAAGAAACGCGACATGTCCAAGACCAAGTGCTACAATTGTGGCAAGATGGGACACTTCGCGCGGGACTGTGCCTCCGATCCGGTGCACAGTGTGAATAGGGGAGGCGGCCCGCATGGCGTTCTCAGTGGAGGATACCAGCGACAACTGCATGCGCGAGTGGATCGTCCATAGCGGAGCAACGAGCCACATGACTGGCCACATCGACAACTTGGATTGACGTGTACACGCTGGACGAACCGCGCTCAGCTGACTGTGGCGTCTGGAGAAACGTGGCTGATGGCAACAGCAGTTGGGAAGGCACCACTGCTGCGCGAAGGCCCTGAAGTCTGTGTTCTGCAAGACGTTTTGTATGTGATAGGGGGCTTGCTCGCAACCTTGTGTCGGTTGCGGCTGCATCCCGCTGTGGAATGGAGATTTCGTTCAAGGGCATGTCGTGTGTGATTCGGCTCGTCATCGGGGATGACATTGGTGGCCTCGCGGGCCGAACCACCACATGTATGTGGTGTCTGCAGTAAGTGAAGTTGTCAACGCCCAGCGCTGCAATATTGATGACCACCGAGGCGACTCACGTCGTGACGTGGCACCGTCGGCTTGGGCATCTAAATTCACAAGAGTGTTCAACACTTGCTTGATGACCTCGAAACTCCCGTGGAAAGGTGCAGTGAAGCAGGCGTGCCCAACGTGTGTGAGTGGAAAGCTCACGCAGAAGCCATTCCCAGCCAAGAAGCCACGAGTTCTAAAGAAGAACCAAATTCTGCTGGCAATTGACTATGTCGGACCCATGCAAGTTACAGCCTGTGGGGGCTACACGGGCATGATCAACATTGTTGTGGAGCCATTTCATTTGGACATGACGTACCCACTGCGTGACAAGAGCTCACGCACTCGACTCGATGCAATTGAAGATTGTATCGCGAAGATGAAGGCCTTCGCTCCGGAGTACTGTGTCACTTTCCTCAAGTCCGACAACGCTGCTGAGTATGTCGGCAGTGACATTGCTGCTTACTGCAAGCGCAACAGCATTGTGCAGGAGTTCAGCACTCCCTATAGCCCACAGCAAAATGGCAAGGTCGAGCGAGGCAGCCCCGTAATTGTGGAGATGGCAAGGTCCATGATGCTTGGAGCCAACCTGCCCATGACGTACTGGGCAGATACCGTAATCTGCGCCGCGTACGTTCGCAATCGCTGCCCGACGAAAGCTCTCGATGGCAAGACACCTATGGAGGCTTTACTTGGCAAGGCGCCAGACATCAGTAATCTCCGTGTGTTTGGCTGCAAAGTACAAGCCCACGTTCCCAAAGAGCATCGCCGGAAACTCGACGCGAAGACTCGCAACGGCATTTTCGTTGGTTACGCAACTGGAGGCGCGTACCTGGTGCATATCCCTCAAGGCAGTGCTGGCGAAACGATCACTGCGAGGACTGTGGTGTTCTATGAAGATCAATTCCTGCCTGCAACTGAAGAGGAGGATGAAGTAACAATCAGCATGGACTATGAAGGTTCAATGCGTGAATCGGTCCAGCTTACCGAACGACAGCAGAGACTTTCCCCCATTGAAGAAGAAAAGGAGGACGCAGACATGCGCGAGGCAGAGCTGGAGACTACGCATGAACAACCATCAAGCTTGGAGCCAGTGGGAGCTGCACGCCAACAGGCATGGCTTCGTGGCGACCCACGCCAAGAGAAAGCCGTACCCCCACCGCGGCGATCGAGCAGAATTCCCAAGCCAAGTCAACGTCGACTTGACTTTGACGAATCACTTGCCTCAATGGAGGAGGTGTGCAACATGGTGGAGGAACAAGCACGGTTCGATGGGACCAACATCACGGACAGTTTTATTTACGGCCGCATGCAACCCAGTGACAGCAACGACTGGGCATTTGCTGTCGAGCCAAGAAACGTGTTGAACTCCGCAGAAGTGATGATCGGCGCCAGTGGGAGCAAGCGATGGAGGACGAAATTCAGAGTTTGGTGCACAACAGGACCTTCGTTGAGGTGCCACTGCCCCCGGGACGGAAGGCGATCAAGTCCAAGTGGGTATTCAAGATGAAGACCAACGCGGATGGAAGCCTCGATAAGTACAAGGCTCGCGTTGTTGCAAAGGGTTTTAGTCAACGATTTGGTGAGGACTACACAGAGACTTTTAGTCCTGTAGTTCGTCACAGCACGGTTCGCTTGGTTTTGGTCATCATGGTTACCCGACTCATGAAGCGCCTGCAGCTCGATATCAAGACTGCATTTCTCAACTCGACACTCCAAGAAGAGATTTACCTGGAACCGGAGGAGGGATACGAAAACAAGGACGGTTTTGTGTGGCGTCTTCTTCGCGCTCTGTATGGACTCAAACAGGCATCCAGAGCATGGTACGAGAATTTGTGCAAATTCCTGCTCGAATTCGGCTTCACGCAAGGTCAGGCCGACACTTGTCTGTTTGTGAAGCGAGAAGGTGACAACCTGATGATCGTGCTCATTTACGTGGATGACATGCTCGCTTTTAGCACCAGTGACTATGATTTGATGACCTTCAAGGCTGCGGTTGAAGAGCGTTACGGTGTGAATCATTACGAGGATGTGGATTTTTTTCTGGGTTTGGAACTCAAGTGGTCCGCGAATGACGACAAAGTAAGTGTAAACCAGCGGAAGTACGTGAACACCATCCTCGAGCGGTTCAACATGGACAAGAGTCGCCCAGTCGCAACGCCAATGGAAGAGCACTATCGCAATGAGTTGTTCAAGGCGCAGGAAGGGTGTGAATGCATGCCACGACCCACACTTGGCGCACTGCTCTACCTCTCGGTGCTAACACGGCCAGACATTACCACCGCAGTGCGCCTGCTAGCGCAAGAGACTGACCAGCCCACTGCTGCTGTGAAGCATGGAGTCGAGCGTGTCTTCCGCTACCTCAACGGCACTCGTGAGCTGGGACTCGAGTTTAATGGCGACAAGTCTGACCAAACCGGCCTTGTCGTCTACTGTGATGCAGCATTTGCAGTAGAGCGTGAACGCAAGTCATCGACTGGCTGTGCGGTCTACTACAACGGGAACCTGATCGACTGGGGCTCAAAGAAACAGCCGATGGTCACAATCTCAACCACCGAGTCCGAGTACATCGCGATGGCTACTGGAATCCAGGAGTGTATCGGGCTGCAAATGGTGTTGAAAGATATTGGGGTACCGATCACCGAGATCGTTGTCATGGAGGACAACCAAGGGGCGCAGCATCTCGCTGAGAACAAAGGTGTAACTCAGCGATCACGTCACATTGATACGAAGTATCACTGGATCAGAGAGAAGGTTGCCAGCAAGGCGATTCGCGTGGTGTACTGTCCGACTGGTGAAATGCTGGCCGACCACTTCACGAAGCCACTGGGGACGACGAAGTTTGAGCGATTTAGGTGTACGCTTGGGGTTCGTCGAGTGGGAGTTTTGGATGGTGGCGACGAACCACCACACTACGACGACTAAGGCAAGCAGTGCTTGCAAGTGGTACGGGGCAAGTACACACCTCGAGTCATCATGACAGCGAATCATCTCGCGACATCAAGCCGCGATGTCGCGAGATTCAAGGAGCCAGCGACTGGCAACACAAGTGAGGAACCTTGTTGAAGTTCAAGAACAAGGCATGCATGTAGAGAGCAGTAGCACGCAGGAGGTTGGTACTAGCTAGCTCGTTTAAGATTTTCTCTGTCCTCACTTTCAATCACTTTCCATTCTTCCTTCAAGAGCGCAACTGACTTCCCTCTTCCCCGTCGTTCGTCTGCGTCGAACTCCTCCTGCACGACCCCAACACCTTCCAACAGGGCTTGGTCTTGCTTGGGCGGCAAACCGGAAAGTGCGCGCGCACTTTCTCGATTTGAGAATTATACGATGTGTACCACCGGTATCACCTTTGCAATAGCATACAACATGCAAGAAGATAGTGAGCTGGAGCGTTGTGTACCACACAGATCCCTTTACATGGCATACCATATGCAATCGGAGAGTGCGGCGCCATAAGCCAAGTCGCAGGCGTTGATGGTCTCTATCGTCCACCACGGTCCGCGGCCTGCTTCGATGAGTTCAACTGGATTAGGATAGAGGTTCTGTCCGTCATCGTCCAGCAAGTGACTACGCTACAACTCGCATCTCGAGCTGGGAGACTGTTGGAATGCATGTTGAGGTTCAAGCCGATCGTAGTGAGCTTGGACCCGAAGTGCTAGGAAGAGCTCGAGGGCTCCACTGGCACTCTTAACTAATTCAGTCTTCATTTAACTCTCAAGTCCAGAAGCGGCCCTCGGATCCGAATAACAACAGGGTTATGAGCCCAAGTTCTCGCTGGAGTGCAAGGACTTAAAGGACAAGATGCCCAAGCCGACGACGGACGCATCTTGGGAGGTCGAGGTCTCGGAAAAGACCGGCCGACCTATCCATTGGAATGGACAAAATTTCGAGTACTACAAGAAGCTCATGGAAATCGCTGCACGGAAGAAGGACAAGGACTTGTACAAGGTGATGAACCAGCAGATCAAGGAAGACGAAAACCAGATCAGGACGCAGATATGGATGAAGTGCTGCTGCTTCGAGCTCTACCAAACGTGGACTTGGAAAAGTTCTTGGCGCACGATATTCCGCTGATTGGAGAAATGTTTAACGACTTGTTCCCAGGCAAAAGGAGACAGCAGTTGCTCTCATTCGTGTGATCAAGTTCTAGCGGCGGAGCTGAAGCAGCTTGGCGGGATCGGCCTCGCACACGAAAAATGATCAGGCTCCACCTGAAAAGCAATCGCCATGGGGTAGCTTTACGGTGAGCTCGATGCTAATATGCATGATTCGCAGGGGGAGTGTTGTTCGACTTTGTATCGTGAGTCTGCGAGCGACACCAACTCCGACCGCGAGTGGGTCATCTTTGATGGCCCCATCGATGCTATCAGGTTTGAAAACGTTCTGGATGGAAACAAGAAGTTGTACCTAGCGAGTGGAGAAATTACCCAAATGTTCACCGAAAGGACTAGGATGTTCAGATGGAGGGTCTGCCGGTGGCGTCTCCGGCGACGGTGAGTCAGACTGGTATGGTGTAAATGGAACCCAGCTCTTTCAGTTTTGATCCTCTCGTTCTCAGCTAGTTAGAGAAATTTGTTCAGGAAGTTGGCGTCGGGAATGTTATTTCTGTGGTTAATTTGTTTGCAGCCCCACTGTTTGCTTGATATTCACTCACGCCTAGCACTGCAGTGTGTGACGAGCCACAAGACAAGACAATCTTGAAGCAAGCCGAGCACGTCGGTCGCTCGTTGTTAGAATCCCACCTTAACTGTAACCACTCGGCTACGCACGATGAACCTGGCATCAGCGGCCACTGTGTGGTAGACGGCCACTGTGTACAGCGTAGACTCGCGAACCAGCAGAGTGTGTTGTTTGTCATCGAAGCGGTCCTCCGAGTTCATCGACAAGTCCACCTTGCCTCTTGACGGGACCATGCTGCGGAAATTCCACCCCTGTTGTCCATGGAGTCAAAGTTGCACCATTGAAGATCGAACCAAGGAACGTGCCGATGAAAGCCATGTCGTGGTCCTGCGGCAGCCTCGACACCTCCACCATATCTGGTCCGTCAGGCGTAGAGCACCGAGGTGGATGAGCACAGAATATGGCTCTGATCGCCATACGAAAGCACCAATCCCGTGGGAGCTGAATTAGACCCCGAAGTTTACTGCAAAAACGCCGTGCTGTCTGCCGAAGGAGTCTGCACAAGCCGAAGCCGATGCTGGGTCGCCCCCTCACAAGATCGCCCGTAACGATCCAGGACAGTCGTGCCCGAAAACGTAAACTTGTCCTTAATCGCCGCTATCCTCTTGACGTATAGTACATCCCACACGTCAGCACCGGTTACACCTGGCAATTCTGCACCACCGACACGAACATGCTGACGTTCATCGTCAAATTTCGTAGTTCAGGCGAGTATATAGGGATCGCAACGACTGCTGCTCTCAAGCATGCGAGAAATTCAACGCAAAATCCAAGCCGAGCCGGTACACACGTGATCTCCCTGCTTCAAACGGAGTGTATCCGGTCATGATCAACCAAAAGGTGTTAAACTGCAGCCTTGGGTCTCATCTCAACCAAAGCAGCATCTCCTATTAGCACGAACCTGTACTATGCTGTTGCACTTAAGCGACGGGAAGCCCCACGAGGTTCTGCACGCGTTTTGTTGTGCTCCTGGAGTGACCAACATGCAAAATACCGTTAGAATAGGCTTGTAGGGGTCGCTACACCGCTGTAGGAGGATCCAAAGCACAGGAGAAGCAGCTTACAGTGCAGGGAAGCGAGGCCATCACAACCCCATCATCGTTTCTGAACGACAGCATCATGTACAGCAGCAAAACGGGAGAAACAAGTAAAGGATCAGTCCCAGATCTACTAAAAACGCGATTGCTTGGGCTCTGAGTGGGCGTTCGGCCTCCAAATTGCACACACATGGAGGTGCGCGTCCTTGGCTACTTGATCAATCATAATAGGGAGAGCACGGACCTTCGTGGGCGCCTCGGCGGTCCATTCCGCCACGCGCGCGCGGCTCGAGCAGCTCGCCATGTTGCAGACAGTTGTCAAATGGACCAATAGGAAGGAGAAGCAGGTATCGGTTTTGATAACTTGTGTATCGTCTTTGAAAGGTGTATGGATTGAAACACAAACATGTTCCGTTTTGTTGGTACCAGAGCTCAGTGAGACGACAATTGCAGCCAAACAGCCGATCTCGCCAAGCAGCTTCAGCTCCGTAAGTGCGTCCGCTAGAATTTGATCACACGAATGAGAGCACCTGCTGTCTCCTATTGCCTGGAAACAAGTCGCTGATGATTTCTCCAAACAGCGGGATATCGTGCGCCAAGAATGTTTCCAAGTCCACGTTTGGTAGAGCTCGAAGCCGCAGCACTTCTTCATCCATAGCTGGGTCCTGATCTTGTAGTTACCTGCTGCAGTAATGTCCGTCGTGGTACTTGAGCTGTAGTCCTAATGAGATTAAGACGATAGCATCTCCGAGCACAATTTGAACGTCGTCACCATGTTTGCACCACATTGTATAGCTTTCTCGTAGCCATACGCGAAGGAAATGATCTCGCCAATCATCATGTAGTCGATAGCAACAGGTCGGAATAGAGCGTAGCCTAATGAACACCCCAAATGAAGAGTTTCACGGCGATATCCGATCCTACAGATACAATGCACTTGTCTCCAGTTGCGAGTTGCGAGTTGTAGCGTGGCCACTTGCTGACCGATCACGGACACCACTTCGATGCTAATCCAGTTGAACTCATCGAAGCAGGCCGCGGACCGTGGTGGACGATAGCGGCCGTCAACGCCTGCGACTTGCCTTCTGCACGGTTTGTGGCGCCGCACTCTCCGATTGCATATAGTATGCCATGCAAGGGGGATCCATGTGGTACACCACGCTCCAGTTCACTATCTTTTTGCATGCTGTATGCTATTGCAAAGGGGATGCGCGTGGTACACATCCTTTAATTTTCAAATCGAGAAAGTACGCGCGCACTTTCCGGTTTGCCGCCCAAGCAAGACCAAGCCCAAGCCCAAGAAGAAGAAGACCCAAGACCCAACACCCAAGACCTAAGACCCAAGCATGTCCTCGATCGCGTCAACGCTCCGCAGCGCCATGCGCGCCCTCGAGGAGGAGACGAGCGCGCCGAGTCGCCCCAGCACCACGAGCGAGATGAAGCTCAAGATCCAAGTGATCAAGCTCTCGCGCGGCCAAGTGGAGCTCAAGCGCCAGGTCGCTGACCTCTCGAAGGAAAAGAAGCGGCTGGAGGCGCGTATCAACAGTCTGCTGAAGGTCGTGGCCAGCCACGGAGCCGAGAGAGACCAACTGCAGCTCCAGCTGGACGAACAAGCGGCCGAGACGACTCGCCAGGTGGCTGCACTTCAAGAAGCTGTCATGGTGGAGCACAGCCGTGCGGCCCATGCGTTTGAGCGAGAGACGGCTCTGCTGAAGGAGCAGCTCGCACAAGCCAAGAAGCTTCAGGAGGAGGCGCTCAAGCCAAGCAACGTCGCCGTGGCCACGTTCGAGCCGTCAAGTGCTGCGTACACGCCGTCCCTGCCGATGGCCAAGTCTACGACGTCCAAGGTGGCCGCCACACGGCGTGCTGCTCTGCAGATGCCGGCCCTCAAGTTCGAAGACTCGACGCCGACGACGCCACCGTCACGGAAGCGCTCGGCCAGCTCCATCGACTGCGTGTCCCCGCCACAGGAGCGTCGTGTTCGGCGCAAGCGTTCTGTGGAATGGACAATCGACTTCGATGCGCTCTAGAAGGTCAAGGCTGGCGGCTGTGCGGTGCGTTACGGTGGGGGGCACTCATCACTGCCCTCCGCTGTCGGCACTCCGAGCGAAGGGAGACCCATCGCTCTCCTTTCGCTCACTTGGGTCAGCGGCGCACGACCAGAGACCCATTTCTCTTTGTCGTGTGCGGCTGGCCCACGGCAACACGCGTGCTGGAGATCGTCAGCAGGCTCAGGGGATCGGGGCTCATTACCCCCGTGGACCTGTAGATCCTGACGATCTCCGCATGCAGTTGCGAGTGCCGAGCACGTGTGCAGTTGGCCACATTGATTTTCGTTTGCCCCAGTGAAGTTGTAGTCTTGAAGACACAGATATTTTATTCAATCAACAGAGTTTATCTATTACTTCGATGTCTTCTGTCTCCTTCCTAGTTGGTGTGTGGATAAGGTCACTGTGCTTGTCGCCGCTGGAAGGCGAGAGTTTTCAGCTCCGCACTTCATACTGCCTTTAGGCCAACCAGTTTTTCAAGGTTGCCTCCTCTGCGATAACCTCGTCTTCCTCCACCGAATTGATCTGCTGCTGCTGTCCCGCACGCTGCTGCGAATGCGTGTCGGCTTCGCAATCTCCACCTCTGCCTGCCTTCATCTCCTTCTGGTCCTTGGCATGAACTCCAACCTCTAGTCTCCAGGCGTGATATTTCTGGCAATCGCCCACAAGAGCACCAACGCACATCTCTCTGATCAATGTCGCCAACTGGGCAACAACTCAAGCACCACACGATCGTCGAACACTGTGACACGATCGCATACCTGCCCGTCCAAACCATTGCAGGCTACACTCGTCACGAGGCTCACTCACCCGACACCCGACATCGTCAGCAGCACCAAGAACAGCTCGTCGTCCGCCACTAGCCCTGCACCGACGGCACCACCAGCGTCACCGACTGCCCGGAGTTTGCTGGCCGGGTAACTAGCAAGCCACTTGACGACATCAGCGCAGAACGAGTTGGCCGAGTACAACTGCACCAACACCATTCACCAGGAAGTGAAGCACTCGAGCTTCCACAGAGCACTTGGCCCGCCCATCGAGACCACCTTGCTGGAGCTCTGGAACACCAGCCACGGCAAGCAAAGGCGATCCCAAAGTCCTAGCGAGACGAGGTACCTTGGTCTGCGGATCCTTTCCATACCAATACGCTCGAGTTCCAAATGCCCACGATACGGCTCAAAAGATCAATCCACTCTCGTACGCAGCATCAATCTCAAGTGCGACTTGTTCGTCAAACTTCTATCGGTTCTCCTCCTGTGCCACAACCTCCGTTCCGTCTTGGTGATTAGCAGAATCCCGATCTGCTAGAAGTTCGTGTTTTGTCTTGTGGTAGAACGAACTTTTCCACGTGGAACCGCCTGAATTCAAACCGCTGCTACTGCTCGAGTGTAAAACTGCACTGTACATCGTTGGTGCCTATGAGGTTCAAATTAGCTGACTTCAACCGCATCAAGTTCTTTGAGTACATTTCGCTTGACCGCGTACAGGTTTTCACTCTGGAGCCCGGAGCTGGGACCTCCCCACGGCAACGCAACGATCCATTCTATCCAACGACGAACCACTTCAAAGTCTGTGTCATGAAAATCGCCTCAATTTTTAATCAGCGCACTCTCCAGCATCGTGCGACCTTGTGACGCTGCACTCGCACCCTGAACCATTTCACACAAACTCTTGATCTCAATTCTTTGAGCACATGTTGGTGTTGTCGAGCGTTGGTGAGATCCCAAGGCGCTTCGATTCTGTCACGTGGAGAAGGTCTCAGCTAAAGGTCCATTTGTCTTTTCGTCCTGTTGTTTCGATCAAGCGGTGTTCAACACGGCAAATGCCAGGAGCAGCATCAGCTTTAATAACCGTCGGAAATATTTCGCAGCGAGCAATCATTGACTTTGTCGTAAGCACCTCTTGCCCAAATCTCGGGCGAGTGCAGCCTCCAGTACCAACTCTTCTTCACTCTTTGCTGCGCTGTCTCCTAGACTTGCAGCAAGCAACGGCGTGGCAACGGACTCTTTGGTAGACATTTGTGAGGAGCTCACAGTGCAGCTAATGTGGAGCTGCAGAATCACCTTCATTTGCTACTGAGGTTGTTGTAGCTGGTTTCCATAGTTGTCATGCTGGTTGATCAGATTGTGAAGCGAACTGACTTCATTTTCCAAGCCTTGGACCCGTTTAATTACTGCCTTGTTGTCTTTCCTGAGCGTTTTGCTTTCCTGCTCAGCTCGACGAGCTTCTCGTCACAGATAAAGCACCTCAATTTCACGTCGAAGCTCTACTGAATCCACTCGGGCCAACACCAAACAACTGTCACCTACGCTGATTTCTGAGCTCACATCACACTCAAGTGCTTTTGTATCCTCGTCACGGGCAAGGAGCTTTTCGATGATCTGCATCGCGTCCGTTTCCTTTGCTGGCTCGTTCGCTGCATTAGAGGCAAGAAATAGTGGTAATTGTCCACGTCAATCTCTGAAATTGATCTCTGCGTTTGCTGCGGTAGGTAGGATACAGAGCGCATTCCGCGTGAGTATATTGACATGCTGCATTCATCGGAGTACTGCCCTCCCACCCAATCTTGTGCGCTGACGCCAAAAAGACATGTTTCTTGGGCTGGTCGTAAGACAGTGAATCCGAGCATTCGCAGCTAAAATCAACTCCACACTCTCCGAACAACCAGCTCGAAAAGCTTCATGCATTGCTGTCCCACCTCCAATCTTCTTCCGGGTTGCTAGTCCACCGCACTCTTCATCGACATTGTACAGCACCGTCGGTACTTGCGGTGGCGTTCCTTCCTTGCGCAGAAGATGTCGGGCACACTCGATGTGTCAATTACACGTGCAATATGCAGAGGCGTCTGCAACGCCAAACCATGTGTGTGCGGAACAGCACCAAGCTGTAGCAAAATGTCAACGCCATTCTCGTCTCCGGCTGTTTATGCCCGACGAAAGGAGGCAGAGACCCACAATTGCAGAGCCACAGGAAGCTACTGTGCGAAACCACGACAGCAGGCAGCGTTGCATTCGCCGCGCGTTTCAATCTTGTCCACGCTCGTCACAAATGCTGCATCGAGATCTTCTTCTTCGTTGTTGCATACGATGGCAGCTACTGCACCGGCACGTTGAACACGCTCAAGCTTTTCCAGGAAACGAGCACGATCCACGTGGTATCAGTGCCGCTGAACTACCTGCACAAGCCTTTCACCTTCCTCGTGAACGTCGAGAAGCTGCGCGCCGACTCCAACAGTCTCGCCATCTCACCATCGCCAGCGTCTTGGCTCGAGAGAGACTCTCCACGGACACGACGCGATTGGCCACTTGCCCAGCCTTCACTCTGAGACGCAGCGCCGTCCTATGGCAACCTTTCTGGATGCGGGAAACGTCCCATCGGAGTCCTCTTCACTTGTTGGCACGCTCTTGTTGTCTGCAGTTGCCGTCTCACTGACACTGGTAGTACCAGAGACCAGACTGGTACCAAGAAAACGGAACCAGTGTGTTCAAAACATAAATCTTTCAAACACGATACAAAAGTGACCAAAACCGATACGAGCTTCTTCTTCCTATTGGCCCATTTGACAACTGTCTGCAACATGGCGAGCTGCTTGAGCGCGATGGCAGGATGAGCCGCCAAGACGCCCACGAAGGTCCGTGCTCTCCATATTGTGGATTACCAAGTAGCCAAGGACGCGCGCCTCCATGTGTGCGCAATTTGGAGGCCGAACGCCCACTCAGAGCCCAAGCAATCGCGTTTTTAGTAGATCTGGGACTGATCCTTTACTTGTTTCTCCCGTTTTGCTGCTGTACATGATGCTGTCGTTCAGAAACGATGATGGGGTTGTGAGATCGTTACGGACGATCTGGTGAGGGGGCGACCCAGCATCGGCTTCGGCTTTTGCAGACTCCTTCGGCAAACAGCACGGCGTTCTTGCAGTAAACTTCGGGGTCTACTTCAGCTCCCAAGGGATTGGTGCTTTTGCATGGCATCAGAGCCATAATCTGTGCTCATCCACTTTGTGCTCTACGCCTGACGGCCAGACATGGCTGAGATGTCGAGGCTGCCGCAGGACCACGACATGGGTCTCATCGGCGCGTTCCTTGGGTCGATCTTCAATGGTGCAACTTTGGCTTGTCACGGACCACAGGAGCGTGGGCGTGGGTTTTCCTCAGCATGGTCCCGTCGAGCGGCAAGGTGGGCTTGTCGATGAACTCGGAGGGCAGAACTGCCAGGTCTAATCGGCGCTGACATGTCAAGTGAATAGCAGCGATTAAGAGAGCGGTTTTGTTGCCCCTGATCCGCTATAAGCTCGCGTTTTCTCTATTGGTGGCGCCGACGAACAAGTTTTCCTCGTACTGCCGCCTGAAGTGCTACTGCTGGTTGTGAACGGTACGCTGGATTGCGAGCTGCTTGGTGTCGATGAGTTTCGATTCGGCTGACTTCAATCGCATCAAGTTGGTTGATCTCGATTCGCTTAGCTGCGTACAGATTTTCATTCTGGCCGACAATGCAACGTGGCAGTCTACCACGAATACTGCTGCCTGATGTTGTGGTATACAGAAAATTTGTTTGCCCACTCAATTGCTGGTGAAAAGGCCGATGCTGGTGATGGCTCAGCACACGACGGTCATTTCAATACCTTCGTGTGGATGCAGCACTTCAACTGCCCTAATGGCAGAAGGCTGGCAACCACTTCATCGATATACACTACAACACCATTCGTAGCGGTATCGAGCAAGCGCCGAGACCGATGAAGATTCCCGTGAGAGGTTCACAATCGAAAAACTGTACAAAGATAAACTGCATCACGATCTGGAAGAGAGTCACATAGATTTACATTCGGTTGTTGATCAAGCCCTCGAAAATGCTGGGCTCGTACGCAGTGCATCCACTGCGTACGAGCCCAGCATTTTCGAGGGCTGCACAGAGCTATCCGCCGACCGCCAAGGCCATCCGCAAGGGCAGTTCCCAGAAAGCGGCCATGGGGCAGTAGAGTCAAAGACAGTGAGGTGCAGTATTGCTAACAATGCGAGAATCAGAGTTCAGCTTTATCGTCCTTGGCTCAACCGTTGACGACAGAGTTCCAAGTTCGACTAAGTTGCGAGAGAGGCAAGTCGACAACCACCCCGCTTCAAGACAGTAAGGACATGTACGTCGCTTGATTTCGTTTGACGTTGCTCACTGTATCAAGAGCCCCGTGATGGATAATTTCTCCAGCGTCTAGCGGTGCTGCTTGCTGACGAGTCAGGTGGACGAGCTTTTCAGCGCCTGATGGCCAACACGCGGGTATTCTCACTGCTTCTGCGACGACAGCAAGCGTCTGCTACCACTCAAACTGGTTGTCTCAATGGCTGCAATTGCCTCTGCGCTGTGGCCTCCAGTGGTTCCGGCGACGAGCGCGCTCGCATGACAAGAAGCTGAAGCGCTCGTCTCAGTTGCGGATTACTCACTGCGAACACGCGATTCCAAGATTCGCCACGTCCACCCAGGCGCCGAGATAGTGACAATTCGGACACTATTGAAGACACAGCGAATCATCTATTGTATTTGACTGTATCGTCTGGTGTCATTAAACTCAGATTGCACTGCTCTTGCGCTGTTATTGGCGCATTTTCCACCAATCACGTCGCGGATACCTCGCTGACATCAAAACCGTCACGGCCATTCTCGGATTCGGACCGCAAGAGAGAGAGCGCAGCCGTCTTCGCCTCGTCCAGAGCCTCGCAATGGTCCAATTCGCCAAGAAGTTGGCGGCGGCGCAGCGTCCGGAGTGGGAAGGGTTCGTCACCTCGTAGCAGCCAATTCAGTGGCCCTGGGAGCCACTAATTTCCTCTCTCTCCCTGTTTCATGGTGTGTCATACCTAACAACGATCTGTTGATACAGTCACTATCTCGAGTACAAGCAGCTCAAGAAGAAGCTGCGCAAGGTGGTGGAGGCCCAGCACGAAGAGACGCACGACGAACAGGAGAATTTCAAGCATGCGCTGGACTCGGAGGTTGGTAAAACCGTTGGCACCACGGAATTCCGACGTGAATAGCCGTTTTAACGCGCGTTTGATGGTGTTTTGCTGCAGGTGGAGCGCGTAGTGCTCTTCTTCCTCACCAAGCAGGGAGAGTTCGCCACGACGTTGCAGGGACTGCGGACGCAGCAGTTGGAGCTCGCCCCTGGAGATCTGGAGGCCATGCACTCGATCGCAGACATGTACCGCCACGTGGGAGACGACCTGGTGAACCTCCTGCACTTTGTCGAGCTGAACGCGACGGGCATCCGCAAGATCCTCAAGAAGCACGACAAGACGCTCAAGGAGCACAAGATCATGGGCTCGTACTTGTCCTCGCGCACGGACTCGCAGGCCTCGCATTTGCAGCAGCTGTACCACGACGAAGGTATCTCGGCGATTATCGCGAGTATCCGCGCGGCGCTGACCAAGCTGCGCAAGGTTGAAGTGCAACTAGCGGCGGACGCTACCAGTAAGGCTCTTACGCGGACCATCTCGGAGGACGAGCCGGTGCTGAACCGCATCGGACAAGCGCGACGCAGGCTGCACAAGTCGACGCAGTATGTCAAGGCGGTGGCGGCGCGCTCGCTGATTTTCGACGCTGAGTCGTCGGAAGATGAAGACGATGAGACGTACGACATGCTCAAGCGCTTGAAGCAGGCGTCCGAGCCTTCTCGCCTGCTGAATATGCTTAACACTTTCCTGTACATGACCAACTACTACATCGTGGCCCCTACAAGTGGCAAGTACGCGGCAGAGTTGGGTGCTGAGGCATCCATGAGTGGTGTAATCGTGGGTATGACGCCGGTTGCTTCGCTTGCAAGTGCTGTGCTCTATAGCTGGTGGGCGAACCACTCATACAAGGCCTCGCTGAGTTTTGCTACGGTGTGCCTGATCCTGGGTAACCTACTCTATGGCTTGGCATTAACGTACGATAGCGTTGCTATGGCTTTGACCGGTCGTATGCTTAATGGTTTTGGTGGCGCTCGTGCCATTAATCGTCGCTACATTGCCGATAATTACTCGCGGGAGGAACGTACACAAGCTTCAGCGCTGTTCGTGACGGCTAGTGCGCTTGGCATGGCAGCAGGTCCTGCGCTCGCGGCCGGGCTACACTTCTTGCCCGACTACAACTTTGGCGGCGTTGACATCACGACCGAGACATCCCCGGGTTGGGTTATGTTTGCGCTCTGGACTATCTACCTCATTGCGCTACTGGTGTGGTTTGAGGAGCCTGACCGCATGGAGAGGGAGCGATTCCTGGAGCGCCGTCGATCCATGCTCGAGAACGGAATGGGGAACTCGAGTATTGCTGCTGCTGCAGCCCAAATGGGAGAAACCACGCCGCTGATTTCGCGCTCGACTTCAATGGTAGGCAGCCCTCCGCCGCTATCATCGCTTTGGCGCAATGTTCCAGTTGTGGCATCTCTTTTCATCTACATCGTCCTGAAGCTGGTGCTGGAGTGCCTCATTACGGCCAGTTCGACGATTGCAATGTACCATTTCAGTTGGGGCTCAACCAACAACGGAATGTACCTCGCGGCGTTAGGTCTGCTGATGTTCCCGACCAACATGGTTGTGGGCTGGATGAGTTTCCGGTACGAAGACCGCGAGATGATCATTTTGTCCGAAATCGCCATGTTCGTCGGTGTCGGCATCATCGTGAATTACGGTCACTATTCTGTGGCGCAGTTTGTTGCAGGAGGTGTGATCATCTTCATCTCCACAAACGTGCTGGAAGGTGTCAATATGTCGCTGCTGTCCAAAACGATCCCCAAGTCTTTCGCAAAGGGAACGTTCAACTCTGGATTGTTGGCCACCGAGGCAGGTACATTCGGACGAGCCATCGGCGATGTTGCGATCACTGTTGTGGGTCTGCCTGGCATCCAGTACGTGCTCAACTGGACGTTTGCCCCACTCATCGCAATTTCCCTGCTCACAATCCTCTACACGGGTCGCGTGTACCACAAGCTTGCCACCGACGATTAAGTTATGGCGAAAACTATCGGCGCACCGCTTTCCTATGGATTGGAGAGTAGGATAGTGCGACTTAGTTGCCTTGCGTCGACTTCCTAAGCTCACGAATAAAGGACAACAACTTAATTTTGTCGTGATTTAGTGATCACGCTTTTTCAATGACTATCGCAGAGGCACCCCCACCACCATTGCACACAGCAGCACAACCGATGTGACCACCTTCCTGATGCAACACAGAGCATAACGTGACGATGATTCGCGCCCCAGAGCAACCAAGAGGGTGTCCGATTGCAACCGCACCTACAGTATTTCAAATTCGAGAGAATAAAAGTTAGAAAACGATCAAGCAGAGCAGCTAATGCAAACGCACCTCCATACGCATTCACTTTTGCTGCATCCAGGCCCAGCAACTTCATGTTAGCGCACGCAACGACCGAAAACGCTTCGTTGATTTCAAAGAAATCCACTTCGTCCTGCTTGATGCCAACATTTGCTAGTGCCTTTGGAATAGCCAAGGCAGGAGATGTTGTAAACAACCGCGGCTCCTGTTCAGCATCACCGAAACCTCGCACAACCGCCAGAATATTTGAGGCAAGTCCCAGGGACTCAGTTTTTCCACGGCTCATGAGAACAAGTGCAGCAGCGCCATCACTGATCGGAGACGCATTGCCGGCAGTCACCGTTGGACCGAAGTTTTCACTCGGTTTGAAGCAGGGACGAAGTTTGCCCAACGATGCAACCGTAACCTCTCTCACCATTATCTCTTCATCCTCGGTTACTGTCTGCGGTGTGGCGCCACGCTTCAAAGGAGGAACCTGGACATGGACCACTTCTCGCTTGAATTTCCCGTTCTTGGTCGCTTCACGAGCTCGGCGATAACTCTCAGCAGCATAAACATCCTGCGCTTCTCTTGAAATGTCATTCTTTCTCGCACACTCTTCTGCAATGTCCCCCATCGGGATGTTCTCAAAAGCATCAAACAGACCGTCCTGCAAGAACAAGAACAAGAACAAGAACAGCAACAACAGCAGTAAATACTTCTGCCAGCACTGTAACCAGCATATTTATCCACGTACAGCCTGCAGAGCGTCAGAAAACACGAGATCACCGTATCTCGCTCCCCCGCGAGCTTTCTTGGACAAATGAGGGGCTTGACTCATACTTTCCATCCCTCCCACAACCACCACATCTCTCAGGTCCAGCATAATAGCTTGAGCTCCTAGCATCACCGCTAAAAGTAAAAACACATTATAACGGTTTTATGTGAATATAACAATAACATAAATATAAGAATTGCATTTACCTTTCATCCCCGAAGCGCAAACTTTATTAACCGAAGAGCACACGACGGACGACGGGAGACCTGCACTTACTGCCGCCTGCTTGGCGGGGGCTTGACCGGCTCCAGCGGAGATCACATGGCCCAGAATAAGCTCCTCCACGTCGCTAGGCTTCACGTTAGCGCGGTCCAGAGCCTCTGTACAATTACATTTTATTGTTATTTTTAAGTCGATTACAACAATAGGATCTTATTTGGAAAACCTTTGATGGCGGTCCCGGCGAGGTCCGACGCCTTGAGAGCCGAGAGTTTCCCCTGCAAGGAACAGCAGGGCGTGCGTGCGACGCCGACGATGCAGACGTCGCGACTGGTGCTGGACGCGCCGTCGTGGACGCGCAGCTTCTTGGCAGGAGGTGGGGAGCTCATGGCGGATTTTTTCTTAAGTGGCGACATGAAGTAGCATTCAACTTCAACATGCGATCATAATGGAAACGTTTGAAGGCAGCGGCTTCTGTGTACGAACTACAGGAAGAGCATTGCTACGTGATAGTAATAAGAGAAAAGGAAGTCCTACGTGTACATGCAGTCGTCCGTCGACCTCGTAATGCGAGCTATGCGGGATAGCGATCTTCCCGAAGTAACGTTATGAAGTGCGCAATCGCTGATTGGCTCGTCGCAGCTTCTAAAAAGATCCGCCGCGAAACGACGCGAATCATCGCATTTCACTTCAACCGTCCCAAGAACCTCCTCCAACGGAATCGCAAGTGTCAGTTCCCAAGACGCCATCGACTCAACTTCGTGCATTTTCATTTGTTCTCAATGGTTCGCGTTGCTTTATGGAGGAATTTCGCACTTTTGGCGCTGTGTCAGTCGCAGCTGCAGAAATGCAGCGACGCCATCTCCATCATCGAGCGATATGTTGAGCCAATTGCATTCACGACAACTGCTGCTACGTCCGACTCGACGCCCATTTGGCTTGTGCTGCCATTGCTGCTGGACGTGCAACCGGTTTTGATGAAGCTGGATGTCACGCGTCATGTGCCAGCACAAGTGCAGAGTTTCTGTCGAGAGCACCGAGTGGATGTCACTCGATGCACTGGAGCAATTCGACAAGCGCTGGATGAAGTGGTGGACTTTCAGCGGTTCTGCAAGACGTCGACGGCTGAGAACGCCTTGCCGGGGTTTGTGGTGGCCAGAGATGTGTTACGGGAGACTGGGGAGACTGCTTCGGTCTTGTGGATGCAGAACGAATCGGGAGCTGTAGCCCTCGACTTCTGCGACTTTGCGGGAGCAAGTGAACAGTGCGCTGTAGCACTTGAGAACGCGTTGGAATTGACCTTCGACTGGATGCTTCATTTGACGCCGTGTGAGAAGCACGGAGCAACAGACACGGCAGCTACTTTAGTTGAATCAGAAGCAACTGTCGATAGTATCGATGATCGACTTGCGGCAGTAGAGCAGATGATTGCAGAACTGCATAGCTCTTCAGTGACGGAGACTACTGAGGCCCAACCACCAACATCTGAGCAACAGAACGTCGACGATAGTGAAATAGCTGTGGGTGAGGAAGAGCAAGCTGTTAACCAGGTCATCGAGTCCGCAGAGACAGCAATCATTGGAAAAGAAGACAATATCGCTGACAACCTGCAAGTTAATTTCTCAGTGGCCCCCAGTGAGGAATTGTCTGCTATGGTCCCTACCGCTGACAGCGGCATCGATGAAACGATCTCGAATGCAGAACTCGTTGATGAAGTTATCGATGACGACGTCAGTACCCTGCAGAGTGAAAGTATTCAAGATCAAGCAACAGGGATCGAAGAGCACGAGGACCTCGACAGCAACGGAAAAATCGGTTTGACTTCAGGTGAAGAATTGCCAGTTCCGGAAGAATCCAAAACCTCATCAAACACAATACAGGAACTGGCCGAAAGCGAGATTGCGGCGATAGACAATGGCTCGTGCAAAGCTGAATACTCGGCCGAGTTGAGCCGAGTTAAAGAAGATCTGGGGTTGCCGAAGACTTGGAAGGTCGGTGTGGCATTTGTGCTAGCCCTTTCGATCGTGTATCTTGCTATCGACTTGATGCTGCAGTGTGTGCATCTCCCGAAGCAACTGGCCAGCAAATTTCTGCATAGTGTTTTCCTTCTTGTCCGTGGAGAGCCCCAAAGCAAGCTGGCAGAAGAGTTCTCACAGCCAAGTAGAGGTGACGACCTGAAGAAACCCACGCTTCGAACGCCCAAAGTCTCTCCTCAAGAAACGTTAAATAAACTGAGCAACGCAGAAGACTCGGCAAAGTCAAGTGCTGTGGTGCAACCGCCTTGCCACCCTTCCCCAAGTTTTACATGCGTCGCGATGATGTTGATGGCTGGCCGCCAAGCTCCGATTCAACACGAGACCTTGCCGATCATGCAACACACGATCGGGTTTGAAAATCTACCAGTCCCAACATTCGAGCAAGGCATCAGTGATGCGGCCAACACTTTTCATGCAAAAGGCAAACAAGAGCAAGATGCAGTGCAGCGTATCCAGAAATTGTGGAAGACTTCCAAGAGCAAGCGTTCGTTTCCGAACACCACTGCTGCTCAGGATGACATTGGTCTTGGTCCGTCTGCCACTAATGCCCCAATCTTTCGTCTACTTCAGCTTAGAAGCAAGAAAGCGGCAGAAATTCATCAAGCTGACAAGTCCATTTCAAGTTTCCACCGACTCGTACCAAGCACAATGCCTCCGCGCTAAGCAATTGTAGTCTACAACTGTAGTGTAGCTCAGGTTCTACCTTTTCCATAAATGGAGTACGTTGTAGCTGCTTCGCATGTGGAGGTTCCAACATGAGATTGTGCTTGGTACTTTTCTTTGGATCGATCACCGTAGTCTCCAAGTTTCCGTGATCGAACAAAGCTTCAGCTCCCGAAATGACGCATGCGTTAAGCTCCGAAGAGCTCACCGAGTTTCGCGAGATTTTCAACCTAGTCGACCGAGTAAGCATTGTGTTTGCAGCTGTACTTACCCTAATGAGCCACTTATCTTTTGATTCACTGTAGGACCGTGGTGGATCGATCACTAAAGTCGAGTTGGGAGAGTTGATGGACACTTTGGGTATCGACACCTCGCCGGAAGAAATCGACCTCATGATCAATGAAATCGACCAGGACAGCAACGGCGAGATCGACTTCGACGAGTTTGTGGCGGTCATGTCGAGGAAAGTAAACGCCACTTACACCGCTGAACAAGTCAAAAATGCATTCAAAGCCTTTGAAGGCAACGTGTCAGCACCAGGTTTCATCAAGGCCGACAAATTGCTCATTGCGCTTACCACGTACGGTGCAGACAAGCTCTCTCCTGATCAAGCACAGGAACTCATCAATCAGGTACAAAACCACCTCCAGTATTGTACATATGAAATGCGTTCTCATATTTAGTTTCTTCTATGAGCAGCTTGAGCCTGATCAACACGGCAACATCAACTACGTCGAATATGTGAACATGATGATGTCAGAATAAAGTCAACGCTGCGTTGCCAAGCTTGGAATCATGCTTTGGGCGTGCTCTCTTTTGTACTACACGTCGTAGTCGCTGTACTCTGCGATTCGTTCTGGTGGCTGATGTAGACCACCGTACACGTGATATCGTCGTGAAAACGTCTTCGTACAGGTCCTTGCGGTATCGACATCAGCTCGTGCATCATTAAACCATCTCGATGAGCGATCTTCTCAAGTGCAGCATGAATGAGCGCAGCACTCGCTGTTGAAAAGAAAAGCGATTGTTCCGGGTCTGCACGAAATTACACTCACGTTAGCTTTTGACCAAGTTTTAAACCAGATTGAAGTCAACGCACCGAACTTGTCGACTATGTGGACAGCCTCCTGAGGTGTCATAACGTCCCACAGCCCGTCACTCGCTAATATGACAAACTTCTCGCTACCATCCATGTACACTGTAGTAATACTGGGTTCAGACGTAATGTAGGGTACCTTGCTCTGAAACAAATACACACTGTGAGCATCGTAGACAACAGCAGTAGTGCACCACTTGGGAGTACCTTAAAAGGAGCTGAGCTTAGTTCTGGACATTTGAGGTAGAAGTCTCCAAACGCGCGAGTCATGGCCAGACTACCAGCCACGCGTTTAACACCAATGATGCCAGCTCCAGTTGCTTGGTCGTCTTTACTCATTCTGATGGCATTTCGATCGTGAGAACGTTCGACCACAAGTTTGGCTTCCTGAGGGTTGTTGCAAGAATGATCCACAGACACCTCAACAGCTTGGAGTCCTTGGGTTTCTTTGCTGATTTTTCCTAGCACTGCTGCGCAGTCTCCAACGTTCGCGACGTAGAGCACTGAGTTGATGAATAGAGCAATAACTGCGCATGAACCTGCATTACAATAACCCTTCGACATGCGGACGGTCGGAGATAGTGACATCAGCGATTGCTTCAGCTCTTCATCGCATCGAGCAAATGCACTCTTCACGATTGACGTGACCTCGTCACTCGAGTTCTTTGATGTCACCTCTGCAATTATTTGCTGGCATAACGACGTTCGAAGATGCCTGCACGCATCTAATGTCAGTGTTTGTTTTGAACACGGCAACGAACCCAAACAACGCAGGGACTTACTCAACAGCTCTGGATCCACCATGTCCGTCAAACACCGCATTGATTTGAACACCTTCATCAGATGCCTTCACAAAGTTAAGACTGCGATCTTCGCTCGGGTTGTTGGCCTGTCAACGCGTGCAACAAGTTCTTAGTGCACTCCACCACCATTCCAATGCTTCGCGCCGACTCATACCTGGTACTCTGCAGTCCGGTGACTTAGCAGCACTTGAACAGACGGATCAGAATCAATATCCTCAGTACGCTGACGCTTTTTGGCGCTCTGTCCGTTGTCAGAGTCCGTTTGGTGACACATACAGCTCACCGACCCTGTACCGGCTCCATTTTCAAGCAGCGAAGTACTCATCTTTGCGCCATGGGACGGGTTCCACGAGCAGCTAAACGCCACTTGGGCCGACTTCAAACTGCGCAGAACATTGGAGTTCGTCGCGAGCACAAAGCTGGCGCCCACAACGTCACACCCGAGCCTGGTCAGCGCGTCCCTGACTGCAAAGATGCTCTCCACCTCACTGACCCAGTCGACCACTACGCAATCACCACCTCGTCAACAACCCCCAGCCCCCCTTCCACAAAATACCCCCACGTACCCAGCAACACCCGCGCCGCTTGGTTTATAGCCTTGCGCTCCACCTCGACCGAGAACTCTCCGTCTCCACACTGCACAGTCACCACTCGTTTGCACTTGGTCTTGCAGATCGTCGTCTTGCTGGGCGTCGTGCCGTCTCGACCTCGTTTGTTGACCGTCTCGTGCTTCTTCCTCGTCACTGCAACTTCTCCATACGCTGCACACACAGGAAACAGCGTCAGTCTCCATTGCATCCACCCACAAACGTCCTCTTTACGTCTCCGTACCCACTTCCTTGGCGCCTGCAATCGCTCCAGCGATGGCCGTGGAGAACCGATGGCCAGAAAACGTCCGCTTATCATTACTGTCCGGAGTGATGGTCTCTTCCACATGCAGCGCCACGATTTGGTCCACTTGGAGCGCCTCTAAAGGGCGGAAAAGGTCCGTTACCAGCTGCTGCAGCGCCTCTCGGTCGCCCAAGACGCTCGAGAGGTCCACGAGGCTCTGGAGCGCTGCGCTCTCGCCCGTACAGCGACTCGACAGCTCCAGCAGATGCACGTACGCGGCCGCTTTGGCCTGCGGCGGGTGGCGCGGCAGCAGACCCGGAGGACTCATGCGCACGAGGTCTTTTTCGCCAATGAGGACGGAGATCACAAACGAACCGAATTTGGACCAATCGCAGACGCATCCGTTTTTAAATGGTGTGGTGCACGTAATTCGGACTTAAGGGGAGTGTGCTTTTTCTGCAGAGCTGTTGGAGCTACATGCGGGGCTGGGGCTCTGGACGTCATGGCTGAGCGTACGTGGGCGTTCGTGTCGTCTTCTGTTGTGCTGTAGAGATGGAGATGCGTCTGGACTAGTTGATGAGGAAGTTTCAGCCTCCAAAACGCTCTGCTCGTGTCGTAATAGCCAATCCAAGTGACCCTCTTTTTGTCCAATGCAGGTGGTTGCCAGTGTCTCCACGGCAAACGGACGCGCGTGCTGCGTCACTGGTACTTCACCAGTGGTCGTCACTATTGGGAGGTGCTGGTGGAGCGCGTAGCGGACCCTCGGAGCGTTTTTGTGGGCGTCGCACCGTCCGAAGCGTTCGAGTCGGGGGCAATGGAGCAGACAATCGGATACGCAGCGGCTGGAGCGATCTTACAGAGCGGCGTGGAGGTCTGCAGAGCGCAGGCTTATGCTGTGGGGGACACTGTTGGGGTGTATTTGGATATGAACGCTCAGCAAGTGGCCTTTTTCCTGAATGACGAGGCTCAAGGGGAGCAGAGAGAAGTTGAAGAGGTGACAACCGCCGGTGAACACGGCGAGACAATTGGTGGACGTTTGAATGGCGTTAGTGGAGATGATTCGGATTTAGAGACAAAGTCGCTGGTGTGTGCTGCTAATACCAGGAGAGTCGCGTGGTACTCTTTCCACTCTCGAACAATGTTCGCAGCGGTTGGGTGCTCTTCACGAGCTGACAGTCTAGTCGTCGTCGGAGCAGAGGTGCCTGACGGTTATCGATAGGAGTTTGTAGCCTACAGCCGCATTGTTACGACAAAGTATTTAATCACGGGTTACAGTTTAGCTGCAAGTGTGTGTATGCGTTCTAAACTAGCCGTGTTGACAGAGGCTACTGCAGAGTTTGTGGACGATTACTGAAGCAACACCTTCTCGATGACTGCTTCGCGCACAGGCAGCAGATGCTGGAACGTGTCAATGTTGGTATAGTTGGCCATGTTCCTAGGGTGGCCCTGCGCGAACAGCGCCTCGAACTGTTGCTCCTTGCGTGTGTACTCGCGCAGGAAGTGGTCGGTGCCGAAGAGGTGGTGGATCCGCGTTTCGTGGAGACGCACAACAACGTGGTCCAGACGCATCCAGTAGCGCGACAGGACGAAGAATCCCGACGGCATCACACGCTGCAAATGATTCAATAACAGTAAGCATCAGAGCAATTTCAAAGCAGCGCAGCATAGATAGATCCACCAGCAGCAGACATACCACTTTGATCGACATGGCAGAAGTTCCGTGGTCGTGCAGCTCGTCTTCGTACAGTCCGACGTCCTCAAACCAAAGAATGGGCTCGCGTTCCTTCAGCTTCTCATAGTTAATGCGCGCGGTTGTAGCCTTAACCTTTACTTCCTCTTCGCTTTCAGCAAACGTAGCAGGCGACTGCTCCGATTTGATAAGACGCTGCAGCGATCCCTTGTAGTCCGTCGTGAACGTCCAGTCGTACGTGATGTCTAGCTCCTTCACGTCCTCCCTGTATCCAACAGCAACAACTGTAATCAGTACTCTCAACCAGACACTTTAATCCTCCTCAAACATCACGCACTTGTTGGTGTTGTGCTTGGCGATCGCAATCTTCAACTGCTGATTCGCCACGATATCCTCAGCCTGGTCGCTGGCGGGAGGGGGAAGTGCGCACCCTTCAGCGCTTCCACTGCCAGGAAGTTGTAGCACACACCCGTCGGTTCGTGGAACATCAGCAACTGGTTCTTGCCGAAAACCATCTCGGGCGGCGTGAGCTTGGCGGCCTTTCCGATCCTACTCAGCGACATTCAATGCATTAGTACCCACTCTCAGTCTCTACAGTATCATTGTAACTGTATTTAACCCACTCATCCACGGTATCAATGGGCGTGATGTGGGTTTTATTCGACCCAATCACCCAACCGTGCAGTCGAATGCCCTTGTGCTCTACCGGATCCGCCTGCGCTTCGATGTGGTTCTCACGACGAGAGTCTCCCAAGTACTCAGGCTTGGTAGCCTCATGGGCAGCATCTGCAGTCTTGTACAGCGCCTGTAGCAGCTCTGGGGCGCCGTTCTCCAGCGTGAAAAACCCTGCGGACGCCATCTCTTCCTTCGTCAATTGTGCTGGTTTGACAAATTGAGCTTTATGTACGGAAACACAAAATGCATTGAAATGGCTACATTGAGATGGCTACAGGAATGGATGCTTCAACTTGCTTGTTGGTATGGACTGAGGCAGTGGAAGTGCAGCATCAGCAATGAGGTATTGGCAGTGACGTTCGGGTAGAAACGCTTCAGAACTGCTAGTACCTCGTCGGTGGACGCAAAGCCGGATTTGCGAAGTGTGGCGGGGTCGATGGTGTTCAACTCCTTCGTTTCGATCAGATCTATCCGCAGGTAGGCGAATTGCGCTCGTATTGACGTGTCGTCCTTCCTTGAGGTTGTTGCTGATACGACTGAGTATGGATACATGTCCATCAAGTCCGAGCTGCGATCACCTTCGATGTCGGACATGAGTCGCATCGTGATTGTCTTTGTGCCGTGAAGAATTCCCTCGACGAGGCTTGCTCCGAAGTCAAGTCTTGGAAAAGATCGGCCGTTAAATGATGCGACATGGTCTGCACTCAAGTATGCCCCATTGGCCGAGGCAAGAACCGCCTGGAACAGATGTAGGTCGCGCATGAAGTGCGGGTTTATCTCAATCCACGGACGGATGATCCTACGACGAAAGCGAAGTTAGCTCAGATTACGCACAGGCATATGGGTGCATAGACAATTACTAGTAGAATGATGAGTCTCACCGGATCTGGTCGATGCAATCTTGGACACTCTGCTGCTTCGACTCATGGACAAGCATCCACGCTGCCACGACGGACGCGGAGCGCGATCTCCCAAAAATACTGTAAGACGACATTCAACAGTAATCAATAACCAAGGCATTCACGCGCAACTGAAGGAAGAGCTTTCATCTCGATGTCAAACTCACCAGTGCACCAGCACACTTCTACCATCTTGCTCAGCTTTCTGCCTGATCCACGGACATCGCATCATTAACCACACACCTTCACCAATTAAACCCACAGCACTTCGTCCACTTCAACAACTTACACGAGCTTCTTTAGCGTCACCAAAATGCCCGGTAGTCTCCGCAGTAAGTCTCCGTCCTTCGAGTCCTCCATCTCCACGATCGTCCTAGCAATCTGCAGCTCCGCGTACGCCTCTCCCAGCGCACCCGAATGACTTGAAACTGTTGCATCTTCTTCCCCTTCACCCAGCAATGCAAGAACCGCTCCAATGCGCAGTGTTTTCAATGCCCCCACGTTCCTGGCTGCGTCGATAGAGCTGAGGAACAGTCGTCCGGTGATGTGCATGGGCTCGTCGTCCGTCATCTCTTCGATCTCCACGTCCTCCTCCAGATATTCCTCCTCTCCGTCGTCTAGTGCATCCACTCGACGCTGCAGTCCCTCGTCCCCGGACGCGTATGCCTCGTACCAAGCCGTCGACGCGCTGTCCCGGTCATCGGCCGCCATCACTCCAGCTGAAATGGCTACATTTTAGTGTATCACCACACCACGTACCATAATCCCGGTACATTCGATTCGATATCACAGGATTTCGGGGCGCCTCTGGCCAGCGATCGGGAAGAAAGCGACGGCGGACCTTGTGCAGGGTACGTGCGACTCAAGCGGCGCCGTGTATCTGTGCGTGCAGCCCCCTCCGCGCTCTCCTGGCCCCTGGAGATCGATCCGCAGACGCAGGCGAGTGCAACGCGGCGCTTGCAGCTCTCGAGCGCGTCCTGTAGCCTTCCGAATCTCGTGTCAACGGCGCAGATCATGAGTCACGTAGCAGAATCGGCTGCAAACGGCGGCCAGACGGCGGAGGAGGCCGAGATGGAGCGACTTTTCGGCCACATGGAGGAGCTGCGCGTGTCTGAAGCCGCAAGGGCGTCCGCGAGCGTCTCGGAAGACGAGGAAGAGGAGGAAGAAGAAGAGGATTCCAGCGCTTTGGACGATGACGACGACGACGACGACGAGGACGAGGACAACGACGTGGAGGGCAGCGACGAGGAGGAGACGAGCTGGATCGCCTGGTTCTGCTCTCTACGTGAGAACAGCTTCCTGTGCGAGGTGGACGAGGACTACATCGAGGACGACTTCAACCTCACGGGGCTCAGCAGCATCGTGCCGTACTACGACTACGCGCTGGACATCATCCTGGACATCGAAACGCCCAACGACAGCAACCTCACGCAGATCCAGCAGGAGATGATCGAGTCGGCGGCCGAGATGCTCTACGGACTCATCCACGCGCGCTACATTTTGACCACCAAGGGCATGGCCGCCATGTTAGAGAAGTACCAGAACGTAGACTTTGGCCGCTGCCATCGCGTCTACTGCCAAGGACAGCCCGTGCTCCCGGTGGGCCAGTCGGACGTGCCCAGACACACGACGGTCAATGTGTTCTGCCCCAAGTGCAGAGATATCTTCTTCCCCAAGTCGCAGCGAGCGGGCCGTACGTTGGATTGGACTGGCAAGGTTAACTGAGTTGAGACTGATGTTGTTGCTGTTATTGTTTGCAGAGATTGATGGCGCGTACTTTGGCGCGACGTTCCCGCACATGTTCCTTATGACGCATTCCCATCTCGTGGTGCAGCCACCGACGCAGACGTATGTGCCGCGCGTATTCGGCTACAAGATCCACAGCTCCAGTGAGTACTACACTGGCAAGAAGAAGGGTTCATCCGGCCGCGAGCGGGAAAAGTACCGGAAAGTCATGACTTTGATTGACCGCTTGAAGGGTCGACCAAATGACGAACAGGCTAGGTGAACTCCCACATGAGCAGACACCCCTGTCCGGTTGACTACTCGGTGGCAAGAGTAATAGGGCAGGAGGGAGATCTGTTGCTTTTTGCGCCGAGAACTCGTGACGCCGGTGACAAGCGCAGCGTATTACTTTGTGAAGGCTCACGGGTGGCTCTCGGTCGGACTAAACAATGCGAGCGGATATTTGCTAAATGTTTGACTAGCGGTGAAAGCAGATCGGCGGCGTAATGTACATGTGCACCGTTGGTTGTCCCGTTGTTTTCTGGGTTTGGTTTGCCATGTAGTAAGGCGCTCAGTTGTTTTTCGCTCACCCGTGTCGTACGTAGTAGTCTGTGTATTCGTTTCGTTCGTAATCTCCTTCAACTGTTTCTTCCAAATTCTTCTTGCGCTCAACGTACGGCGAGGATGGCGTCAACTTCCCAACTCACGTCACCACTTCCGTTTTGATAGATTTGCAGCGAGAAAAAATATTTGCGCTTGGACGTGGTCAGGGAATGCTCGATGAATTCCAGAGACAGTTCCGGTTTCTCGTGCTCGTGCTGCGTCTTCTGCGATTCGCGCAATGCTTGGGCATAAAGTTCGTCTACTAAGTCCGCTGGCAGCAAACGTATCAACAGGAGCGACTCTGGTAGGGTGATAGACCTCACGCTCCCCTTGATCACTGGCTTGTGGTATAGGGGATTGATATTCACAGCGACAGTCAAAATCTGACCTGCGTCGCTGCTTTCGCTGAGTTCGAGCAAGATCGACGGACCATCTGTAGTCGGGTCATTCTCGTTGCTAATCGAGCTGATATGGCCAACGAATCCAACGTGCTGGTGTTCATAAGCCTCCATGCTCAGCAGTAGGTTGGATAAATCACTACAAAGCACACACATTAATGAGTTAGCCTTTAATCAACAATGTTGCCTGTAAGCATATGCTACAGTACCTGAACGAGCACACGTCCAGGCCAAACATCTCCTTGAACTCGTCAGCATCAACTGGAAGTCTGTTTCGAGGACCATATTTCTTCTCGATGTGCGCGCCGAGTTTGCTCTCCCCCGTGAATTTGTTTGAAACAATAGCAGCGTTTTTCTTCACGTTTTCCGCGAAGAAAACATTCAGGTTGCACTCCTCCACCGATTGGAACGGGAGGATTGCTTCGTTCATGCGAAGAACAGAATGCAAAGTCGTTGTCGCATACTCGATGCGCTTGGACTTGCTTTTATTGGCAGGTTGCATGACCCACTGAAGCTTCGTAATCATCAGGGTGTTGCCCGCTTGGAGAGAGCGAAAAACAGCGGGTTGGGAGCACTCGCTAACTCGGATAACGAGTTCATTCGATGAGCTGCTATCAATCATCTTAACCCACCGGAACTGAGTCACTTCTGGAAAGTCTTCATCCAATCCCCGCTTTCGTCCCCGACATATTTTCCCAACGTTCGAGAGCACGCCAACGAAATCGAAGTACACCACATCTAGGTTGTTATGTTTCTCGCTCCAGTACCGAGTGTTCAAGGTGTTTACGAAGCAGCACTCCAGCCACGATGGTCGTTGTCGTTGCAGACCACCAGATCTATCTGCGCGTTGAGCATTTTGTGATATGCTATCACTACACTCGATCAAATGCGGTGCCAGATTTATCATTTCCAAAGCCTTCCAATACTTTTCTGCAAAGTGCAAGAAGCAACAGCAAATATAAGCAAATAGCCAACTCCACATCGATACATATCTAAACAAGGTAATACGCACTAGGCACATGCAGAGCAGTTCCAGACGATTCGTGCTGATAAAAAAACAATGGAGTGGTTGACACCGTGAAATGCAGTTTATGCGGACTGATGGCTGAGTATCCGCTGAACTGAACGAGATCGCCTTCCTGCAACGACAGATAATACTTCGCGCACATGGAGCCGAAAAACGCGACTTCAAACATGTTAGTCCTGTCCACTACTCATTCAACACAACGTGCTCACGGTTAGCGCCAGCACCCTCTTCTCACATTACAGACCGCACGTACCAACCACAGCGTTAAACACGAACGGGAACGGATTTTCAATCTCCGAATCGCCCACATGCATCACCTTGGACTTGACCCGAATGACACCAACCATCGGCGGATGGGCTCTGTGCTTCGTTCCAGACTCCACATCGTCTGTCACCTGTACGAGTATATCCGCAATCGGACGAAGTCTCTTGCATTGCGAGGTGAGCAGATTCATGCAGAATTCCGGTTCATCGTTCCACGCCACCACTGCACTCGTAGCGTTCTGTTCATCCACGTCCGGACTGCCATAACGTCTCGCCCAGTTCCTCTCCAGCTCGTCCAGGGGCGAATCTTCGTCTTGTACTCCTCCAGTAAAACTGCAGGCCCAGTCCAGTGTGTAATGGTCCGACCGGAGCGGCAGATAATAGCGACGTCCCCCCAGCAAAGGCAGCAGCTCCACTTCTCTCGGATGGACAGTGGAGATAAACTGCAACGGCGCGTCACTCCCCAGCAGAAGCTTCTGCTCGTCGCCGACTGACGTGACACTCAGCTCCTCAATCATCACCACTCGGTGCCTCTTTGGATCGTCCTGAGGGTCCTCGTTGAGCACGTGGAACTTGGTGACGAGCACGAGACTGCGGGGCGTCAGTTCCCTCTTCCACACGAGCGGGTAGAGCACGGGAGCCAGCACCGCCTTCATCTTGTGGTGACCATCACTCAGCAACACGTCGAACAAGTCCGTGGCGCCTACAAACGCGCCTCCCAGTCGGTCCAGGAACAAAGGGTCCATCAAGTCTGCAACAAGCGAATGCCATACAAGTGTAAGAAGGGGGAAATGTACGAGTTAGAGACGACATACGCACATCGGTAGACGCCCAGCACTTGAAGACGCACGGCAGACAGCCCCATGGCGTCCTGGTACAGCTGCCGCACGCCGTGGGGCGTCAGCAGCCGCGCCGCGGACGAGGTGTCCACACTCCCGCCCATTATTCGAAATATGCCACTCAACTGTATGTCAATACCGATACAAGAGCAGGTCGGGTTAACGGGCAAACTGCTGTTCAACCCGACTTTCGAAGTTTGAAATTTGCCGCCATTGACACTTTAGCAGCGCTGCCATCAAGCCTCCATGACGGTGTCTTCCACGCGCTCTCGTGGCGCCAAATCGCGTCGTGTGGCCTTCTCCGGGGCCGATGTCATCGAGTACGACGCAGAGCTCCCTCCCGTCGTGCGATTCGCAGGCGCCAAGTGCTTCTCCGCTCCTCTAGAGGCTGCTGAAGTGACGTTGGAGTGTCACGCGCGAGGCCTTGGAGCGGCCGATTGCAGCGCTCTGGAGCAACGACAATCACTCTCGCTGCAATATGTGGCGGAACTGCAGCGTCTCCTGCGGTTCAAGGGCTTTGAACCAATCGGCGACGAGCTGCAGGAGCTCCAGACGCAGCACCAAGTTGTGGAGCTGCTTCTGGCGTGGGTTGCAGCGGATTCCGACGCCGACAAGGAGAACCAGAGCACGTACATCGATCTGCTGGACCCTCAGACACTGAGACGCGCGCAACTGGCCAAGAAGCAGCTCCAGGGACGCGTGGACGACGGATACGCGTTCGGGCGCAGGTTCTTGAGTGTCGCGGCGTTCGTAGAGACTCTCAGCAGTGAGGAACTGCAGCAATTGGCTGAAGAACGAGGTGTGGAAGAAGCCCACGCTGGATGACAAGCAGAGAGCATCCGTGAAGGCACTGGACAGGGAGCTGTTGGGGCTCTACGGCACGGCGGAGGGACGACCGCTGAGGTCGCTTACACTCAGACAACTGGTGACGGAAGCGGAGGAGAGAGGGATGCTGGGACCTGATAAAGCCAAGGATAGCAAGGGGAAGAAGAGCAAGAGAGCGTGGGTGGATGTGCTGCGACCCGTGATGGTCGCGGAGGTGAGAGCTGCCAAGATCCGTGAACAGGAGGAAGAGTTGCTGAGGCAGAAGGTGGTGCAGCAACTGGAGAGAGAGAAGCAGAACGAGCAGCGTGAACGGGTGATACAGCTGATTCAGAAGCTGATGCAGCAGCAGTGTAAGGAGAATGGGGACGGAGACTGCGCTGAGCCAGAAGATGACGCAGCGCTGGGTGACGAGGACAACCAGGACTGCAACAAGAAGACTCCGCAGCTGAACGCAACGCGTACGTACTTGGAGGCGCTAGTCAAGACCATTTGCATACCTAGTGAGGCTCAAGAGGATGTTGTGATGAAGGAATGAATCAAGGGGGTGCTGCTTCGAAGCACAATGCATTTGTGAACGCCTTGGGAGACTTGTATGCCACTTGGAGCCAACCATAGATGCCAGACAACTCGATTGCCTTGGCCAGGTGAGTGACGCGTGCAAGCAAGCCATGGCACTTGAAACGAACGCAAAAATTCTCGTCGACTATTTTAGCGGCTCCAGGAATATGCTGCTGGTGCTGCTGGACGAGGTTCATCAAGCCGCCGCTGGATGTATCGCGGGCTATCTAAAGCCCATGCAAGGCTGGTCACCCATCAGCAAAGACGGACTCAGCACGTAAGTGTGCTGGCCATTGCGCCGCGTTGTTTTGGTCTTGTTGCGGACGCTCGGGTGCATTGACGTGGAGTACCTCAGCTCTTGAAAGACGACCCAACTTCGACCATCCCGACCGAGTTCCAAGCACATGACAACGTCGAGAGGCCTATCGTCCAAAATGTCTTCACTGCATCGTCGCCAGTCGGCTCTCAACTTGCCACCACAGAGCCCCAGTAATGCCGGCTCGAGTGCTGCCAGTACTCCCAATGTTTCAGAAGTTCGGTCGACACTTTCGCTCACGGATGAAGTTCGAGATGATGAAAATACGTCGCAGGACCAGGAGCCATCGCCTACAAGTCGAAGTTACCGAGACAAAGCCAGCAAAACAGCACGGATTTCAGCAGGTTTTGGTGCTGCTTCCAGCAGACAGTTCGCAGCAGATTCCACTCCAGAACTGAGCGACACCCAGACTGGTACTCTTGATATTGGGTCAGATACGCAACGAAGGAGACGACCGTCCCAAACTACGTCAGCTAGACATCTACGGACACTTTCGAGAGACTTTATACTACCTTCGATGCCTTCTTCGTCGGTGCGGCATGAAAACTTAACGAGTCTCAAGGACCAGTTTCTCAAGATCAAAGAACGCTTCTCGCCCTCAGTGCTACCACTCGCAGCGGCAACTGCAACTGTGGCGCCTTCTCCATTAATGTCTACGATTGCATCAATTGCTGAATCATCCACTTCCACGCAAGTACTATCGATTCAAAGTTTACCGGACGATGAACTAGTAAACCGCGAAAGGGATGCAAGTTGGGAACTCCCCCAAGCGCGAGTGGAACGGTGGTATCGTGAAGATGATTTTTTCAAGGCGTGTATTACGTGCTGGACGATGGAAGCTGGAGCTGCAATTGTCTCGAAAGTTGCTCGAGTGGTGTCGGAATGGGCCTCGGATACGTCGTCTTCTGGTACTAGTCGTAGCAGCATTGCAGGAAGTGCTGCTATCAATCCGGACGTGTCACTCCAGTGGATTGGTCGACAGCTCTGGGCTGTGACGGTATCGTTACCGCTTACACGCTCCGGAGAACTCCACGCTGAGCATATCACGCTTGCACATCGCATTAACCAAGCAGTAGCTGAAGTTTCCAAGCGTTCTGATGACCCACCGATGAGTCCTCCTACTGCTTCGCCTGCCAGTGCAATTCAGCAAGAAACTTTGAGTGATTCTGCTGAAGATGCACGAGCTGAGACTGTCAATGACAATGAAAATGTGAACCTTCCGACGTCACCGCAACCGCTATCGCCGATTCAACTGGATCGACGCGACGATCACAAAGTTGTTGAGCTTCAAACCAGCCCGTTCAGTACGTTGGTGGCAGAAGATGTCAAGGTGTTACGACTGTCACAACATCAAATGGCAGACAGGAAGCAAGATGACTCTATCAAAGGTTTGCCAGGGGCAACCGAGGAAAATACAGGAAGTCAACGAGACGAAGACGAATCTACCGACCGAGCTCAAAATGACGATGAGGAAGATGAAGAAGACAGCAGTGAACAAGTATCTGCGTTGCCTCTATCGTGGTCGATGTTGTCATTATCGTCTCAGCCTTCTGGATCATCAGAACACACGTCACTACAAGGAGAGTTTACCATAGCAGACGACGACAGCATCACTGATCCAGCGGCCCACCTTGCCCCTGAGAAAACTGGATGGCTCAAGAAGAAGAAGCGTAAACAGCACGGACTCGGTAGCGCGTGGCAGCCTCGATACTTCGAGTTGAAGGGCAACCGTCTGTATTATTTTTCCAGTGAGGCCGATGGACTTCCGCGTGGTGCAGTGTTACTGGATCATGCACTTGTACAACGAGGTCGTGGAGACCAAGCGATGGCTTTCAGTATCTCTAGTGCGAGTTCACATCGGCGGCTGCAGGTGCTCAAGTTTTCGGCAAGGCTCACGCAACAAGTGTTTCCGTACGTTTAGTGATACCCTCATTTGATCTTGGACTCATCTTCATTGATCTCATGTTGTCGTCTGTGTCTCTAGGCGGAAATCAATCGAATTGCGTGTCGTTGAGGAGACAGAAGCTGCTGTAAGTGCCTGGGTTGCAGCGCTCAATCGTGCATCATTCTACTGCAAGCTAGCATGCGCCACGGCTGGGTCTTCAGCAACGCTCCCAGCACACGCATCGTCATCGTTTGGACCCTTTTCAACTCCTGACAAGAAGCGCAAGACACCCTTTTACCGATTCCGTTCGCCAACGGCGACCAAAGCAGCGTTGGCGTCTTCTACTCTTACCCTTTCAGCTGAAAAAGAGCGACAGGATGTGGAAGATGCCGATGCTGAAGAACTCCGGACTACAACAGCTCGTTGGACGGCTTCGTATCAGCAACTTGGTAGCGTGCAGTACTTACGCGAGACAGATCCCTTGCTGTGGGAAATTCATCCACCAGAGCAAATTGCTATCCGCAAGAAAGCTGCACGAGCACGGACACGCGGAGATTACTTGGCGATTTTCTCGCGTCATGCAGAGACCTTCGCTCAAATTTTCCTACCCAGACCTCAGCCAATTTCTCTTGAGCAGAGCGCTGCGCGACATCCTTCCAGAACTATTTCTCATTAATGACACGCTTTATGGAGGTGGAGGCGAGCAACAATCGACAGTGGAGCAAAGTGGGGATTCTACAGCCCAGCAACCGCAAAATCGAGGTCTGGAGCACATTTTTGAAGTACTCGATGCACATATTCAGCGGTTTGCAGCTGCACCTGAGGAGCGCGTTCGTGCTGTAAGTGCTTTGTTGCAGGCTTGCGCGCGTACTATCAGTGGAGGTGACTCGTATTTCGTGGTGCACCGCTTGCTTGGTAACCCGAACTTAATCATCCGACCAGCCGAAGCTCGAGGAAGACCCATTGAAATTGACGTGTCACCCGAGCGCCCGAGTCGGTTCCTCATCACCGTGTTTAGCGCCTTCTCATTTCATCTTCTGGACGATGTCGAGCGCTTCGGAGACTCCAACGATTCAAGTGGTGGAGGAATGACACCTGCTCCATTACTTCGAGTCCGTACTCGACATATCCAGGAATTTGACTTTGCCAGCGGTACATCAACTCGATGGTTGCGAATTGATGTCGAGGGTCGTAAAGAAGACAACGGCCCAGGAAGTGGTGGGGGAGGAGGTGGTGGCAGTTTACGATGGGGTAGTCGACGTCAGTCTCACGAAGCTGCTGAGTCTAGAATTGGAGCGTTGTTGGATGCATTGTCCTGATGCAACTGAAACAGTGTCACAGCCAAGCTATAGAATCAGCATCTTCATCAGAGTCGCTGTACCAGATCAAGCGGTATTGAATACCCCAGGTATCGGATCAGTTGAGGAGTCTGTAGAGCTTCTCGACTCTACAGACTCCTCATCAGCTACGGACTGCTGTGAATGGAGTGGAAGAGGCCACATAGTGTCTTGACTACCACACCTGGACATACCTACACTTCAAGGCCAAGAAAACCAAGAAGATGAAGGTCAGATTCCGAATTCGAAGTCTCCCGTTCATTCGGCTGCTCTTCCTATTATTGTGCGCTTTGTTTGATGGATAACATAATACTTCGAAGTACTATGGACACGAGTGCTACTATCGGGCCGTGCAGATAGACAATTGCACGGTAATAGCTCTGAACTTTCACATTTTATCAATCTGCACGATATTTGCATTTTTGGGCTCTAGATTTTGGTTCTACATTTTTCATTCTAATTTTTATCTCGCTAATCAAAGATCGCGATGCAACTCAAATGCACCACAACAAACCTCGCCTTGTTGCTTTTGACAGTGTGGTTGATCCCCGTAATCGATGCAAGTGATGCATTTAATGCTGTCGAGCAGTCGATGCCCAACCCTCGTCAAGAAGAAGACCCCGTATTTGGATTTCGCATTGTCCACCCTCGCAATGGATCTGTGGTGACGCTCCCGCTGACAGTTAAATGCCAATTGGACATCAAGAGCATTCAACGGTACACTGCATTTTACGCACGAATGCAAGCGTGCATCGAGATTCAGGAGGTCGTGGCTCAATGCACTCCGGTTCTCGACGCAGCTTTTGAGTTTCATGAACTGCCGGAAGGAGAACACACTGCACGAATCTTTATTACTGGTGATGATGAGGGCGTCGTACGGCATCGCGTGACAGCTCCAACTACATTTTCTATCATTAATGCAGTGGGATATGAAGAACATTCTGCATTTTTGGTGGAGCAAAGTCGGGAATCCCTTCATCTGCCGAGGGATACGAGCTTACTGGAATGGGCGAAAGAGCGGTGGGAAGACTTGGCAGAGTCTGAAACTATTGATTTGCACGCGAATGGCACGGAACCTGCATTTTTGATTGGGATAAAGACGGCAGTGCTGACAAATTTCGCTCGTCGTCAAGCGATTCGAGACACCTGGGCACTTGATGCAGCGAAGTATGGCGCAAAAGTATTTTTTCTCGGTTGCATCCCAAAAATGCATGGGATACATGATGAGAGACGCCGAGAGTACTTGCAAAATGCAATTGATTTAGAGAAGAAAATCTACGGTGACTTACTAACTGGAGAACTGGAGTGTGAAGACGCGTATGGGCTTTTGGCAGAAAAAGGTGATGGCATTCTTTCCATCTTGTAGCTGCAGAATTCACACAGACGCCGTACGTGATCATCGCAGATGACGACATTTACTTACGAGTCGATAAACTAAGTCAGCTTCTTCACCAAAAGGGCAGAAAGAAGCGAATGTACATGGGTCAACGATGGAGCTCGATTTTTACTCGCGCCTCAGCCCCTGTTCGTGAGGTATCGCACCGGAACTATTTGTCAAAGTATCAGTATCCTATGAACAACTTTCTCCCGTATGCATTTGGCCCCCATTACGTGGTATCGATGGATTGTGTTCGCTTTATTTCAATGAATTATTGGCGACTACGGAGTTTGAATGGACTGGAGGATGTTAGCGTCGGGTTTTGGCTGTTAATGATCCAAGTTCACCTTCAGCATATCCAGCAGTTCGCTCATCTTACGCTTCAGTCCTGCAAAAACGATTTAATCTCCTTCGCAGAGCTGTCTCCACTTGGGATCCGTATTATCCACTCAAACCTTCGCAAAGGCGAAGCATTTTGCACAGGTTTCGATCGACTCACGTGGAATCATTATAAGCCTCAGTCTACCATTCAAATGCTCTCAGCATTTCCCATTGCACGCCATAAATTGCAGCAGCTACAGCTTGACGTCGACACAAGTATCATTCCATCTGGTAACTTGCAAGCCACAACAACAATATCGGCACCAGCTAACGCAGGTATCGCGATTCCCTATTACCCGCCAGTGAATACTTTTCCGTCCTACCTGTGGTCGCTCTATCTTGAGGCAAAGCAGAACCTACCGTCAATAATGGCAAACGCTACATATTTCGACTTTGCAACAGTGGTGAAAGCCAAAATACGAGACTGCTTCAGACATCTAGATCAAGAAAGACTCGTGGATATACCACGAACAGAGCTCTGGCGATACAACCTTTTTCAAGCCGACGCAGCTAAATCAGCTCTGATAGTTGCGTATGATCAGAGTGCTTCCTACTCGCGAGTTTTGCTGGAATGTCTGTTTGCTTCTGTTTTTGAAGCTGAAATGCGACCATTGTTAGTGATACCTGTTGACCTACTGCAACAACATTATGGAGTACAACCCGATGTGCTCGTGTTCAGCTCCCTGGGTAAATGCTCTCCAGCGAGCAAACCCGAGTGCAAAGCAATGGTTGCAGAATACTTTGAGCGCTACAACACAATTGGTAGTACATCCACTAGCGTTGCCAATACTCAGTTGGTGATGGTATCAGGCGAGGCTTGGAGCACCGATGGGCTTGATGAGCGGGTACTGCTCATTTCGACACTAACAAACGCAAACCGGGCGAAGCATATCTACCTGTCGATGGCAAGTACATCCTTCGCGGAGCGGCTTGACCACGGACCGCTATCGCTATTGTCTCCCTTGGAAACGAAAAATGCAGCACCAAAGACGAAGTTCTGTGCATATTTGTACTCTCATTGTGAGTATAGCAATCGTGAGATCATGTACGACACACTCAACGCTCTCCGACCGGTAGATGCCCTGGGAAAATGTGCAGGATCGTCGAGGCCTCCGGATCACTCCAAGATGGCATCTCGAGAGACTACTTTCTACAATGACGACGCGGTGCAGCAATATGCTCCGTTCAAGTTTGTGATTGCGTTTGAAAACACACGTGCTGCAGGCTACGTGACGGAGAAGTTGGTGAATGCGTTTCTGGCAGGAAGTGTGCCCGTGTACTGGGGAGATTCAAAGACGGTGTCCGAGTTGTTCAACCCTAAAAGTTTTATCGATTGTGGTCACTTCGAGAGTCTGCAGAGTTGTGCTGGAGTATGTGGTGTACGTGGGTGACTCGCCCGAGATGTACAGTCGAATGAGCCAAGAAGCACCTGTGACCAACATGACGGCGTTCAACGAGGCTTTCTCATGGCATCCGACTGTACCAAGTCGATTCATGGCGGATGAGGTACTTCAGCACCTACACAGCTAAGTACTTTGAAGTATTCAGCAAATGAACTGCATACCTCGAAAGTTGACAAGTAACCCGTCGGTAGTACATAACACACGTGTATGGATGTGCATGACGAGGCCAAATAATATTTTTTTGACGGGATGTAGTCAAGCCGAGAGCACAACATTTCTCCTGAGGAAACTTCGCCTTGATTTCTGAACTGTTGTTTTGGGCTGGCTCACCCGACTTTGTGTTGGAGGAGACTTTAAACTTCTACAGCACGCATCCATTCTGCCAGCTGCAGGGCCTCAATTCTGTCTCTATCATCTAGGTTTTGAAGGAACAGCTTCAACTCGTTTCGCACTTGATTTGTGATTTGGGAACACGTCTCGACGCTGCTAGGAAAATGCAGTCGGGAATACGCACATAACTTTCGTGCATATACTTCGAACGGTTCGGTAGTTGGGGCATGCACTACTTTCACACCAATACGCGTTGCCGTAGATATCGTTGTACTTAGCTGGTATTCCAGCGACTTCGACAGCGAGAAGGTATATTTTATCGTCTCTGGAAGGAACGACAACAATCTCGGGTGACCTTCTGCTGGAGCTCCAATGTTTTGCCGAAGCCAAACATTCTGTTGAAATCCGTGGCAAAACGGACGCTGCGCTCGAACATTTTCATGAATTACACGAATGACTGACTCGGTTAAATCGCTCAGCGAGACGAGATCGTTGCGACATGGTCCTGCTGATAGAAAATCAATTCCACCAAAATATTTCGGGTGAACTTGTGTTGCTAGCATCCAGAGAGAGACTGTACTATCATCAATTCCACCCAGATCTCGTAACCTTCGGCGATTTTTTGACACAAACTGCGCACGGTCCATCGATAAAAAGAAACTAGTTCCAGCTGCGAACGGTGGTAACTCGTTCATTGGATATTGCTCTGCTGAGATATGGTGGCGCGATGTAGGATTGCGATCCGGCCGAAATGTTATCGCGTGCTCAATCGCTCGAACCTGACCAGCATAGTAACGTTTTTGTTGTCCTTTATGCTTCAATCTCGCTACGATCTCATCAAGACGGAGATAAATGTCGTCGTCTGCAACCATCACATACTGCGCGGCTGGAAAACGTGTAGCCGCAAAATGGAAAAACTCCTTCACTTTATCTGCAAGACGCACGTACGAATCACCGCAATCCAGTTCGTCCGTCAACAGATCTTCATACACAAGTTTCTCGAGCTCAATCGCTTCCCAGATACTTCGCAGTCTCGCTTCCTCTTCCGGAGTATCATTGCCATCGTCGCGTACGCGTGCGAACGGCCGACAGCCCAAGAAAAACACTTCCACTCCCGGAGGTAACACTTCCTTACTCGCCCACGTCTCTCGACTCGCTTGGCGAAAGGCAAACCGCGATACGACTGCCGTTCGAACGCCAACAATCAGAAACGGTTTGTCGTCCTTCCTCACTTGTTGATCGGCAGGTGTATCACTTTCAAGACGCTGGAGAAGTTGGTCATCAGGAGTTGTCCGTTGCAAATGAGCCCATTCCACTAGAGACTGCAGAAACCCAGGACGGTGTTTCTTGTCATTGCTTTCAATTGTACGAGTGACAAACGCTTGGAACTCTGCCTCGTTCATCAACGTGAAGGAAATGGGGTCAGATTCCCAATCACTTGGTCGGTTTTGATTCTGGTGGTCTCCAGAACGTGTTACATAGGCTCGAGCAGTGCAGTTGCCCAGTCGATGGTACTGGAGAGCACCCGAGTCTCCAAATCTAGCACAATTGATAGTTTCTCCATTCACCTCCACGCACACTTGAAACTCTTGAGATTGGGCCAGGAATTGTTTTTCAGATCCTGGACGGATACTAATCTGTGTCTTGAATTCGACGGGGGCCCTGTCGATAGCTCCGTCTACAGGATACACGATTTGAATTCCCGTCACAGCATCGAGTGGAGTACTTGAATCTACATATCGTCCTACAACCTGCATCGATACGAGATATATGCAACAAGCGTAGAGCACGAAACTGCATCTTAGCACAGAAGGAAGCGCCATGGCCACGTAAAATGCTTTGATGCAAATGGTGAGATAATCGAAGTATCCGATCGTGCACCGAAAGATCGCGTTTTGAGTCAAATGGATGGGGACGTAAGCAAACGTTAGTGCACGCGAACACAATACCGCTTTTAACGTCGTGCAAACGTCCTCGAGACGTCAACCAATGTTTAAACCAGCTAATTGACTAAACCCGACCTCAAGCATTTTTGTGCACATTTCCCCTTTGAGATTTAGACGATTGGAGGCGGAGACTGTGTCTATACAGTTGCTGGAAGCGTCACGATGGAGCAAGACGAGTCCACAGCGTCAACATCGCCCCTGTTTAAAATGCCTCGTATTCACAAGCAGGAGTACTGGTCTTTTATCCAGCTTGTTGCTTCAAGTGCACAACTACCAGCCGGTAAGAAGGAGTGGACAACATCAGATGCAAAGTTGGCGTATTGTCTGAAGTGCAAAACATCATTCAGTTTTAAGTCGAAAAGTAGCGCAAGTGTTCGAAAGCACATGAATCAAGAGCACCCACAAGAACTGAACAAGATGGGGCGTGAAGCGGCCACGAAGAGAGTAACGAGCGCGCTTGCAACAAAGCGAAAATCGAGTGCTGTGATGTTTTTCCCCAACCAAGCGAATGAAGAACACCGATCCGGCAGAAGAAGAGATGGCGACAAGAGCTTTTATTGACTGGATGGCCATGCGGCTGCGCCCATTAAGTATCGCAGGATACACGAAGCTTCGTTTTTTAACATTGATTCAAACCATGAAGGGTATCTACGAGTTGCCTTCGCGCCGCACCATTACAGAGAGAATGCAAAGCCACTCTCAGCACATGAGATCGCTTGTAAAACAGCAAATTGCCGACGATGCAGACTTTTTCTCTTTACCTCGGATATGTGGATATCTCGAACTATGGGTGGCCAGTTTTCATTAACTATTCATTTTGTGACGGTTGCATTTGAGCTGATGACGCACACCTTGGAAGTTGCAAGTTTTCGTGGAAAACACAATGGAGTCAGAATTACAAACATGCTGCGCGAACTCATGCGAAAGTGGGGCCTAGATGCTTCTCGAGTTGCCAAAATGGTACGAGACAACGGATCCAATATCGTTAACGCGTGTGAAGGTTTAGGTGTGCAACATTTCAGTTGTGTGGCCCATACTCTGCATTTGATTGTGTACGGAGCACTTTCTAAAACTCGTATCGAAGTTCCTAGCGCGGTGGTCGAGGAGATTGAAGAGGTTGCTGACATCGAAGATGATGAAGAACATTGGATCGAGGACCCTGGTGTTGAGCTGGAAGCTATTGCGTTTTTGGAACAAGAATATCGGCTTCAATTTCCCCCACGCCGATTCTAGTCGATTATTTGTATTGTTCCCAAGGTGAGGACAATCATCACGAAAGCATCGGACGCACCTCTCTCTGCATTTATCCCAGTTGGATAAAAAATAAGTCTCGAAGGGGTGTTTTTTTTCGGACCCTTCTCCAAATTTGCGCAATCGTTCAAGTTTCCTGCTGTAGCCGCCTCATTGCTCCCTTTGTGTGTTGTGCTTTCTCCTTCCGACTCACCCAGCGATTCATCACTTCTTTTGATAGTCTTCATCTCACTAAACTCAGCACGAACCTCCTTAAGCAACTGGTCTCGTGCGTCTTCGTATTCCTCTACACTTCTCGAGTACGTCATTGTCCTCACTAACTGTAGCATACTGTGCTGCAGTTGGTGGCTAAGTGCATATTTCTCTTCGCCTAACAAGTACGAAACATTACTTGCAAATTAGAACCCCACACATGTCGTATTCGCACATCAATTAACGAACCTTTGATCCGTTCGAAGTACTTTAGGACATGAAATTGGCAGATAAGTACGCGTGCACTAGGAAACCCAAGAACACATTCCTGTATCTCAGTCAAATCTTTGTCAACCTAAAAACGAAGCGCGAATTATTAAACCTTTGTTAAAACGGGCAACCCGCAGAGCTCAGTTCTTTACATACCATGATGACTTCGGTACGATTCCAGTTGGGGTTATGCTTCTTGAAAGCCTTAATGGCCAAACTCATATTCTGGTTCGATTCTGAATCCATAAATGCGTGATGCACAAATTGCCCCCTTCCGAACGTGTCATGCACCATGAAACCGAACAGTTTATACTTCAGAGAGTTGGTGTTGTGGGTGGTGTCGACCATGATGACCTCCGGGGAGAGATGAAAAAGCTTCCTCATTCCTACCGTTTGAAACGTTAGGCAACTGACGACCCCATCAGCAGCGAAAACATCGGACACGTTCCCTGGGCTACTTTCCGCAAACTCTTTCAGAAGAAGATCCACTCTCTCTTCAACTGACTTAACTGTTCTCTCAACATTGAGCGAACACCATATTATAAACATCTTGGGCGGAAACGGATTTTCCTGTAGACAGTACGATACATGTTAGCAAATATTTTAAGTAAGATATAAAAACGATAGTGATATGTGTACCAGAGTTTTCTTGGACGTATTGATGTATATGGCGAAATGACGACTTCGCTTGCACTAACGTTTGCACCATGTGCACAATTGTGGGGTCTTGTACACGTCGATTCTTAGCATACATTCGATAGAGAATTGCGTTCACAGGATGAGTGTGACTGGTGCTTTGATGGCTCACTGCAACGAAAAATAACGAGTGCCATCTACGTATGGCCTTTCTTTTAAAGACACAGAAATCTTCGCGCTGCATCCAGTACTCCTAATGTGTTGGTTCGGGCGCTTACCGGTACCTGCAAATACAACAGTGTCACAACTTAAGAGAATCACATCGAATAGATTAAATGGGTTATACCTCGCTGTCTTGGCTTCCATCCGTGAGTGCACGTGTAGTAGATAGATACGTAGTCTCCACAAGACCCGTCGTAGCCCCAGTCATCCATTTTAGTTGGCCGAACTTCGGACCCTGTGAAAGAATATTTGGTGAGACCATACTATCGATCGAAGCGTTGTATGTATGCACCGATGCTACCTGAACGTTTGAAATGTAGTCTGGCTGTACAATTCGAACCCCTCCAAAAATTCAGCCCATGTTGCGTACGTCGTACGCAACATGGGTGGGCAGTTTGTTAAAACGGACGGTTGATCAGTTGTAAGAAGCGGACTGGTAGTGGTGTGGCTTTGATCATTCGGAGTTGGTGGCTGAGAGAAACTTCGTTGAAACTCATGATTCGTAGGAGAGTTTGCGTTTACAGGCGGGGTGCTTGGCAGGGTATCAGTTTGGCATGGTTGTGGAAACACCGTCTTGCGCCTACTGATGCGCCGACCACGCTTCGCAGCGCTGCACCCACCACTTGTAGATGACATCACGTTGCTGCTGGCTGAAGATCTTTTAAGCCTCGTATGGCTCCTCTAGCATTGGTTTCGTTTTTGCCGGTACAAGAATAGAAATAGAGTGTGAGAGGGAAAGCTAATTTTATTCCTGCCGCAATTGAGTCACAATCGTTTGTGACAATAACGACGCCGAAAAGCTAATGACAGCAGGCAAACCTCGCAAATTGATGTTTGCAATAGAACAACACGGCTGATCGGCCCTGGTGAAATAGCGAAAAAGATGCCCTGCGATCAATAAAGGGTCCCACGGTCTTCGGTGAGACCATAGACTATAGATCAGAAGTGATATCTTGAACAACCTACAGTAGTTAGATTTCGCACGCCACTCTCAGCCGCGTGGGTAGACCTTCAACGAAGATGGGGCACTTACCTTACGGGTTGTAGTACCATACTGTGGATGAGCGTCAACATTGCTAAACCATTGCTCTACCAATTCAGCGACAATACGCGCACTAGCAACTTACTCTCGGTTTGCAGAGAACTTGGAGATTCTTTAAACCACAGTATATATATATATATCGCATAGCAAGACATTTTACTGAATCCATACAGACTTTACGCCCTGACCAATAGGTCTACGGTGTAAAACAATACTAGTGCTCTCATATCACGAAATTCTAATATAATGCTCGCTCGAGCGCAAGAGCTTCAACAATGATAAACTATTCAGTGATCCTTCCAGTTTTATGGATTCCTTTTACTGCCGTCACGAATCGTTCTACATCTTAAGTATCAGCCACTTTAGCTGCCTAACAACTAGTTCACTTTTTGTTTAGTTGCCATGGAGGCAAGTGAGGCGCGCAGACGAGCAATTTCATACGAACGCACCGTATTTGAAGCCTTTTTGGAAGCCGTACAAAACGTGCACCGCCTTGGACAATTTGATCGGATCGAGAGAGACATGGATGACGACGGAGACAGTGATGCAACCGAGCTGGAAACCGCCGTGAACGTGTTGGCAGAGATTCGAGAGCGTTGGGTTGCGGCGTGTCGAGAGGCCGACCATGCGGATGGTTCTTTTATCCGGACTACTATACCTGAGGTTGGGCGCCAACGCAGAGACGAGCAAATGCAACGCATCGGAGATATCCCCGCTGAACTAGTGTAGGTCATTGTTACTAGCAAGGCTAATACCAAATTGCCTGTGAGTAAGTAGTGAACTGCTAACAGTTAGCAGCTAACTTTACACAAAAAACATTGGATTTGTTTCAACTAAGTTGAGCGCACCCGCTACCAAACAACCGCTAGTGGCATCAATGCATCACTTCTGTTGTTGATGTTGTCGAGCGCTTCCTCCCGACAGGAAGATCCTGTCGCGTCGCTCATCTTAGCGCATCGCCAAAGGTTTTGGTCATGCTATGCAAGTAGACAGCTTTTGAACGCAACTGTGTTTCCTTGGCTATCTGGATTTGTATAACCAAGCCAATGCTAGGCAACCGCGAACCACCTCAATATTTGCATACTTCCATCAAACAGGAAATTCAGATTAGCTGGGGTGAAGGACGTTGACAGGGCCTACGATTCACATAAATCCTGTGCAGTTGAAAGATGCACAGAGACATACCCTTTGTTTCTGGTGGAAACATGGGGTATGCAACGTCAACAGCGGCCAAAAGAGTGCCCGATACGCCTATTGCTCACTTGAGGCCGCATGAATGCTTTGCCGTACTTGATAGCAATCTCTTCGCCTGCCGAAATCGTGTGTTTGGCGAAGATCCCGCAGCATGTTTCACCTCCTACCTCCCAACTCTCAATTGTGCAATTCGGGGAGCAACTGTGGTTCGCGAAGCGAGCGATTCCACCCACGTAGCGGGCGTTTATCACCTCGTCGGGTTTCACAACCAACCCATACGTGTGCGGAGAACGCAAACTTTCCTAAAAACCACAAGAAAAACGTTCCACAATGAGCATTTTCAGTGGTCACTGAGTAACATAATACATGCTTACCTTTGCCTCACGCTCCAAATACATTTTGTGGCTCAGTACTTCACCTACATACTGAGCGACCAATTCATCCGGTTTGATTGTCGTGTCGGCCACTAAGGCGATTCCTTTTCCAGAAACACACTCGAGCGATAGGTCCGCATCAACGCCTCGCTGCATACGTTGATTTCCGCAATGATATCGTGAACCGCAATGACCCTCAACGCACTCAGTTTGCATCTAAATAAATTGGATACTTAGTGCAGTTACCCACATGAGCATGATGGCTTAGGTTTCACTTACAGCTCGATTCTCGCATCTTGTCAAACATGTTAATGTCCAGTCCGCTCGAGGTTCACATGTGCAGTACGAAACGTCTTCCTGTCCAACGAAAACGCAGACATTAGGGTCAAGACTAGATTACATTTTTTTTACACATCCATTCATCACTAGAGCTATGAAATACCGTTGGATTGTTGTGAGCTCTGCACACGTATACATTTTGAGTTACTTCCTCGTTTACACCAGCTGACACCGCCCTCTCACGAAGCGATCAAAATATCAAATGGCAGCGCTATTGTACTGGCCAAAATAGTTGATACCAAAACTCACCGTCATTTTACACATGGAAGATGTGGACTTTCCATATACGATAGTTAGATATAGGGGTAATGTGTGAGCGTAGATTCCGAATTTGAGGTCAGAGTTGACGAATTCGGCGTCGTTTTTTTAGACATATATTATGTTACAAAAAATAAAATAAAAATCATTATAGGCAATGCTGATGAAGTTAAATTTTTATTAACAACAACATTTATAAAAAAATCGAAATATTATATTCTTTAATAAAGAATGGATAAATGGATTAATAACCCAAGAACGTGCTTTGAAGGTATAGGGTTTTGATGGTAAAAAAAGATCAACTATTGCTGAATTAACTAAAACTTTTGAAGAAAAAAATGCCGCTTGAAAAAACTATCTCCGCTCCGAAAAAGTTTGGGGAAAGGGCTCCAGTAGGGTTAGACGGTGATTCATCACCATGCAACTTCCTTATTGGTTTAAATGACAAAGCAGATGCGGAAACATATGGTGTTAAGGGTTACAAGCAAGCATTCGCCAAAAAGGATGGATCTGCTGATTGTAACAAGTCAAATCCAGTCAATATTATCACTATTAAATCCTAAAGGTTTTCATCGAGACTCACATCGCTATTAACGTCAAATTCTCTTTCATCTGCGCACTCAATGGCTTCCTCCTGTAGCGCCTGTAAGTACTTGTCTTCCTCCTTTTGTATGTGTCGATACGATCTCTTCAAGTTGTATGACTTAATGTGCCCTTTGCCTGCTTCCACCTTCTCTTCCAGATCGCCGATATTCTTTGCCGGACTGCTAGCTATCCAACCCTTCATGTACATGTACGTGTCCTCGATGTACATGACCACAACCACATATGCATGTACCTGGCGCCTTTTCCACTGGCTGCGTGCCGCTTTCTATCCTTCTCCAGCCACGTGGTTCCACGTACATGGTTGACGTTCACGTATGACTCATCTAAATACACCTCGCTGTTCATCGACTTCAACCTGCAATATAAGTTTAAGCAGGTAACTGATACATATCGTTAATAAGTCACAAGAACGCCAACCTCGGCACTTCGGGAGCTTTCAGGGTCTTGGTACGCCTTCCAGACGCGTGCCATGGTGGCCTCAGGGACCCCAATACACTCATGAACCATTCCTCGCGTTCGCCCTACCGCGTCCGAGTCTTCTTTTCGCTAATTTAAGAAGAATTTGTACGCGCTCACGATCATATCCCGCTCAGCATCATTCAGTTTCTTGCCTCTCGCCATCGCTGTAGAGCTCGATCCCTCAAACCACTAACTGCAATCGCTAGCGAAGACCCTTGGCAACATTTAGAGGGTCATTACAACTTCGTACGTCTAATATTGGCGCCGTACCGATGAAAAATGTGTCCATGTTACAACTCTTGGTATCAACTATTTTGGCCAGTACAATAAGCGTAGATTCGCTGCCATTCTCAACCCCTTCTAGATCCACACCACACATATCCGATCGCCCGCTCTCTCAGTATTTTTAACGCCAGCATTCTCGAAAATGCTCACGGACGACACGAAGATTGACATAGCATGATCATCTCATCCAAGTAACACTTTCGCTTTTGTAGGATCACAAAGAAAAATGTCAACAATAAACAACGTTGCTGTGTGCCATTGCATCATGCTAGAAAAAACGAGAGAAAAAACTAACGATATGCAATCCCAGCTACGATTACCAACTACACTAAGCAATGCGATTCATGTCATCTGCGTAGATAGCTACCACAAAATATGCACGTGAGCATCTGCTGCAGCTCTGGTTGCAACTTCTCGTGGCAAGGCTCGCGTTTCAATTAGGGGTGGTGTTTGCTGCGGGTCGTCACGATCGGCTGGTTGCCGCCTTCTTTGCCCTCGGACGCCATCGTCACGTCACCATCGGTAGTGTTGGCCCCGGTTACACTCAAGTTGGGTACCGACACTTTCGCTCTTTGCGTGGCTGCCTGTAGAGACGTCTCACTGGACACCTTGCGCTTCTTCAGTGGGGGCTCCGTTTCACAAATCTTGGCACTGATGTCGCGCTCGTACTGCACACTTCCTTTTGCAATGTCAGCGTAAAACCCAACACCGTCAACCTGGGACAGCTTGTACACCGCACCAGGCAGGAACTCAGCATTGGACTTGCCATACGAGCCCTTTTTCGGTTTGGCATCCCACACAGTGACTTGAACCAAGTACGTTTTGCGCTTCAGCGGCGTCAAGTCGCTCAAGGCATTCGCAGTTGGCTCAAACTCTTCACGTTGGGCCGCATCAACCAGAGTAACGTGAGTTCCGTGGCCGCCGTTGATACGCTCGGCATGAAGACAGCACATGTTGAGCGTGGCGCTGACAACAGCAGTAGGATTGGATGCCAAGATGAATTCGCGAAGAATTGATTCGTCTTCTCTTCTTCCTTCTGCTTGAGTATGTCGTTCTCAATGGCTTTGAGTAGATCCATCGTTACCAGGATAAGTGCTGGAGGACAACAAGCGGAGTGAGCACAGGCGAGTAAAAGTGAAAGTGAGCACAGCAAACGTAAGCGTCCGAACCCCTACATAGTGTCGAAGTAGAAGCATTATCACAATATCAACCCGCACAGTCAAGAAATAAATATTGTTTTGTATTCGAGTGCCTCAATCAACATGATCCCTACCATACTATTCAATCAATGCTATAAAATACTCGCATTTCTAGATGTGTGACATTTTACTTAAGTAGGCTGTAATGTACAATCTGTGTTAGCTCTGTTGGCATTCAATAGTTAGCACCTCCAATACATGTTCAATTTTGAGCCCTTTGACATGTGTACTCGCCTCAAGTGAATACACTAGAGGTTTGTCATTACACTCGTTAATCCTTCAAACTTGATCAAACCTATCAAACTTATAGTAAATTCCCGTATCCACATCGCACGAAGAGGAGCAAATGCATCTTGTACTTAGTCAACGTATCTTCGAGGTGGAAGAACGTCGTTGCCAAGGATCTGTGCTGACACTATAAGGCTTATAGTCTTATTGGCGCACGTACGTTTCTAGATCTACTTACGCCACTTCATCTTCCACCTTTTGTCAGCCTCCAACAGCAGCACACCTTCGTTCGTATCCGTCACTACGTCTCCACGCAGCCCAACTCGTATTGCCTCCGTAGCACAAAACTACACAAAACGATGAAAGGTATTCATGAACCATAACGCAGTTTGTTTCGTTTGGTCTTCTTTGGGCTTTCTAATGGAAACTCCTATGGGCGTCTCGCTCAGATAATGGAAAGACATAGACTACGCATTCGGATCGTTCCATCAAACGCACGTGTGCATCTCACAAGTAAGCCCAACAGTCAATGCATCTTGGGGATGGGACGACTTTACTATTTTGTTGGTATTGCAACCGCTAAATTTTAATGCATATTCTTCGTATGTGGCTATCTCAAAGTGATTCTTCCACACTCGGTGTCTACTTGCTTCGGTAGACACCGCACCTGCATGTCCAACAGCAACCCACTGCGATAGTGCGTGGCACGCTCTCATCGCCCACGCATCCTGCATGCGTGCCCAATTTTCTCGCAGATGGACGGCGAAGGTTGGATCGCGTATTGCAAACGTTTAAGGCAATAGTGCTCCTTAAAGCAACAAAAAGAAAGTATGAACGGTTATAATTTGCGTTGATTATGCTCTTATGTTCTGCACGTGCATTCAGCGACGCAATGGGGGATTTATGAGGATTTTCGGTGGATATCCGTGAAATACGAACTCTCATTCTCTGTCAAGGCTCAAGCTGTTAGTCGGACAGGTTGGGATCGGCCCGTTGCCTGTCTGAGTGATGGGGTCAACAGGTCAAAGGGGGTTTTATGTCTTGGACTTTCCTCCTCGTGCTACGGATAAGTAGTACGTGATGTAATAGATCATTTTGGTATTTGCTCCACGCAACACACATCGGCTCTTTCTTGTTGTCACACATTGCTGCTCGGTGGTCACTCGTGCTGTTCCACAGACCACACCAAGCGCTAAAGCTGTTAGGATTCACCTCACGAATCTTGTCAGTGTAGTCGTTTTCAAACTGCACGCTTCCCTTGGGATATCGTCGTAGATTCCGACGTATTCCACCTGTCGGGTCAAGTAGATGGCGCTCAGCTTGTACTTGATATTGGTCGTGCCACCGATAGCTTGCGCTCGCAAGTCGTCCCAAACGATTACTTGCGCGACTTGACCTATAGTGAACAACGCTGAGATGGCTGCCGACCGGTGTGCCGCAATTCCAAACTCCGGACGTTGTTCTACATCGATCAAAGTGAGGCGCGTTCCTTGGGCGCCGTCGAGGCGCTCTACAGCCACACAACACAGCTTGAGAGCTAAAACAACATCAGCACTATGGCGCCTTGACGCGACCTATTCTCGGAAGTCCGTCACCCTGGAGAAAAAGTTGAACGGTAGTTTGTATCGCAGAGAGGAGATCCATACGTTGGACGCTGGCTCAAGTGCACCGACGCCAATCAAAAGGAAAGTGAGCCTAGCACCTACAGGTGAAGAGAGCTGTCAAGGAGGCTACCCTATATTTAACTCTAATTCAATACGCGATCTCAGTACACCCAGATGATGTAGCCAAGACTTTTTACAGACTTCTTACGGCCCTGTAGCCATTTCAAACTGCCTGATTTGATCGTCTAAATCAGACTGATCATCCACATAAATCAGATTTGGTGGCCTTCAAATAGAGCATAAAAGTGGTTCCCCCTTTTAGTGACAGTTAATACCTTTACATGAGGTCATTACCGCGCTTCTCAAATTCAACCTTCAGTCAACCGGATTCGGGGGTTCTTAAACACAAGTACTTTTCACCAAAAATGGTCCCAATAATCAGAGTACTGTAAAAAGTCATATGTACGTTTCAGTACGGCAAATCTACAGCCCATGTTTATTGAGGAGGGGGTGAAATCAGTTGTGAAGCCAGCCTGCTCGGCAAACCGAAACGATGCCTGCGGTTTAAGATCCGTGTGCGCAGCACGCGGGCTTAAACCCAGGACCTAGCATGGTCACGTCTAGCTTGGCTTAGGGTCGTGTCACCGCTCTCAGGGTTATTAGGGGTGAGGCTCGGGCGATAGGTTTCACGTCGGCACTTCCGCTTGATGAAGATTTGCTAACCATGACACCCGTCCCACGTAACTTAATGATTGCAACTGAAACCATGTATGTTTCTTCTTATCTTGATTGTACTATTGATTTGAGCCCTAACCCGTTTAAAAACATGGGCGGTAGCACCAGCCGTTTCATTATAGGGGGCTTTGCCCCAACAAACTCCAAGTCTAATAACGCTGCATATGCAGTTTACATGTTCCTTTCAGGTCCCGGTCTGGAGGGGTTAAATGCGCGAGTCCCGCGTGTCGAAACGCGATCTTTCGGATACTTCGATTATCTCACCATTTGCATCAAAGCATTTTACGTGGCCATGGCGCTTCCTTCTGTGCTAAGATGCAGTTTCGTGCTCTACGCTTGTTGCATATATCTCGTATCGATGCAGGTTGTAGGACGATATGTAGATTCAAGTACTCCACTCGATGCTGTGACGGGAATTCAAATCGTGTATCCTGTAGACGGAGCTATCGACAGGGCCCCCGTCGAATTCAAGACACAGATTAGTATCCGTCCAGGATCTGAAAAACAATTCCTGGCCCAATCTCAAGAGTTTCAAGTGTGCGTGGAGGTGAATGGAGAAACTATCAATTGTGCTAGATTTGGAGACTCGGGTGCTCTCCAGTACCATCGACTGGGCAACTGCACTGCTCGAGCCTATGTAACACGTTCTGGAGACCACCAGAATCAAAACCGACCAAGTGATTGGGAATCTGACCCCATTTCCTTCACGTTGATGAACGAGGCAGAGTTCCAAGCGTTTGTCACTCGTACAATTGAAAGCAATGACAAGAAACACCGTCCTGGGTTTCTGCAGTCTCTAGTGGAATGGGCTCATTTGCAACGGACAACTCCTGATGACCAACTTCTCCAGCGTCTTGAAAGTGATACACCTGCCGATCAACAAGTGAGGAAGGACGACAAACCGTTTCTGATTGTTGGCGTTCGAACGGCAGTCGTATCGCGGTTTGCCTTTCGCCAAGCGAGTCGAGAGACGTGGGCGAGTAAGGAAGTGTTACCTCCGGGAGTGGAAGTGTTTTTCTTGGGCTGTCGGCCGTTCGCACGTGTACGCGACGATGGCAATGATACTCCGGAAGAGGAAGCGAGACTGCGAAGTATCTGGGAAGCGATTGAGCTCGAGAAACTTGTGTATGAAGATCTGTTGACGGACGAACTGGATTGCGGTGATTCGTACGTGCGTCTTGCAGATAAAGTGAAGGAGTTTTTCCATTTTGCGGCTACACGTTTTCCAGCCGCGCAGTATGTGATGGTTGCAGACGACGACATTTATCTCCGTCTTGATGAGATCGTAGCGAGATTGAAGCATAAAGGACAACAAAAACGTTACTATGCTGGTCAGGTTCGAGCGATTGAGCACGCGATAACATTTCGGCCGGATCGCAATCCTACATCGCGCCACCATATCTCAGCAGAGCAATATCCAATGAACGAGTTACCACCGTTCGCAGCTGGAACTAGTTTCTTTTTATCGATGGACCGTGCGCGGTTCGTGTCAAAAAATCGCCGAAGGTTACGAGATCTGGGTGGAATTGATGATAGTACAGTCTCTCTCTGGATGCTAGCAACACAAGTTCACCCGAAATATTTTGGTGGAATTGATTTTCTATCAGCAGGACCATGTCGCAACGATCTCGTCTCGCTGAGCGATTTAACCGAGTCAGTCATTCGTGTAATTCATGAAAATGTTCGAGCGCAGCGTCCGTTTTGCCACGGATTTCAACAGAATGTTTGGCTTCGGCAAAACATTGGAGCTCCAGCAGAAGGTCACCCGAGATTGTTGTCGTTCCTTCCAGAGACGATAAAATATACCTTCTCGCTGTCGAAGTCGCTGGAATACCAGCTAAGTACAACGATATCTACGGCAACGCGTATTGGTGTGAAAGTAGTGCATGCCCCAACTACCGAACCGTTCGAAGTATATGCACGAAAGTTATGTGCGTATTCCCGACTGCATTTTCCTAGCAGCGTCGAGACGTGTTCCCAAATCACAAATCAAGTGCGAAACGAGTTGAAGCTGTTCCTTCAAAACCTAGATGATAGAGACAGAATTGAGGCCCTGCAGCTGGCAGAATGGATGCGTGCTGTAGAAGTTTAAAGTCTCCTCCAACACAAAGTCGGGTGAGCCAGCCCAAAACAACAGTTCAGAAAGTCAAGGCGAAGTTTCCTCAGGAGAAATGTTGTGCTCTCGGCTTGACTACATCCCGTCAAAAAAATATTATTTGGCCTCGTCATGCACATCCATACACGTGTGTTATGTACTACCGACGGGTTACTTGTCAACTTTCGAGGTATGCAGTTCATTTGCTGAATACTTCAAAGTACTTAGCTGTGTAGGTGCTGAAGTACCTCATCCGCCATGAATCGACTTGGTACAGTCGGATGCCATGAGAAAGCCTCGTTGAACGCCGTCATGTTGGTCACAGGTGCTTCTTGGCTCATTCGACTGTACATCTCGGGCGAGTCACCCACGTACACCACATACTCAGCACAACTCTGCAGACTCTCGAAGTGACCACAATCGATAAAACTTTTAGGGTTGAACAACTCGGACACCGTCTTTGAATCTCCCCAGTACACGGGCACACTTCCTGCCAGAAACGCATTCACCAACTTCTCCGTCACGTAGCCTGCAGCACGTGTGTTTTCAAACGCAATCACAAACTTGAACGGAGCATATTGCTGCACCGCGTCGTCATTGTAGAAAGTAGTCTCTCGAGATGCCATCTTGGAGTGATCCGGAGGCCTCGACGATCCTGCACATTTTCCCAGGGCATCTACCGGTCGGAGAGCGTTGAGTGTGTCGTACATGATCTCACGATTGCTATACTCACAATGAGAGTACAAATATGCACAGAACTTCGTCTTTGGTGCTGCATTTTTCGTTTCCAAGGGAGACAATAGCGATAGCGGTCCGTGGTCGAGCCGCTCCGCGAAGGATGTACTTGCCATCGACAGGTAGATATGCTTCGCCCGGTTTGCGTTTGTTAGTGTCGAAATGAGCAGTACCCGCTCATCAAGCCCATCGGTGCTCCAAGCCTCGCCTGATACCATCACCAACTGAGTATTGGCAACGCTAGTGGATGTACTACCAATTGTGTTGTAGCGCTCAAAGTATTCTGCAACCATTGCTTTGCACTCGGGTTTGCTCGCTGGAGAGCATTTACCCAGGGAGCTGAACACGAGCACATCGGGTTGTACTCCATAGTAATGCTGAAGGAGCTTGGCAGAGATCACTAGTACCGGACGCATTTCAGCTTCAAAAGCAGAGGCAAACAGGCATTCCAGCAAAACTCGCGAGTAGGAAGCACTCTGATCATACGCGACAAATAGAGGCACATTTGATACGCTTGCGTCGACGGCATTGAATCTCCATAGATGAAGCCGTGACAGATCAAGCTTCCGGACGTCGTCAGCTTCTTTGCTATAACGCTGCATTTCAAACTGAGCTTGGTTGGTGATTTCAGCACAAGACCGCTTCTTAACAGCACCGGCGAAATGAAGACGAGCAAGTGCACAAACTCTACCGAAGTAGTTACTTGGAGTCTCGAGTGTCGGGAAATACGACAATTTAACTCCTGCTAGCGATGGGGTAGAGATAACACTGACGATTCCAAGTACATGGGCTACTTCTGGGTCGCGTAGTGAAAATGAAAACTCCAATGGTTCGGTAAAATCTGGTAGTGTGTGAGCATATCCCTCTACTGGGGCGAGATGTGTAGGTTTCATCCAAAGATGTTGATTAAATCCACGACACATCTGACGCTGGTCAAGGATATTGCTGTGAACGAGCCGAATTGACAGTGGGGATAAATCCCCAAGAACAACGAGATTGTCAGTGCACGGTCCTGCTCGTAAGTGTTGCAGGTTACGAAAAGGTTGAGCGTGAACTTGAATCGTTAGCAGCCACAACGCCATACTCATGTCGTCCATGCCATCCAACGAGCGCAAACGTCGATGGTTGTTGGCAACGAAGTGGACACAATCCATTGAGAGGAAAAAATATGCTCCGATGGCGAATGGTACCAACTCGTTCATCGGATACAATTCCTCACTTAGCGCGTAGCGGAAGTTGAGCTTTTCGTCACGGATAGGCGTCTCTTTCTGCGCGTTCTCAATGGCATGCACCTGTCCGCTGTAAAATCTCGTTCTCGGCGATGTAGTTTGTAGTTTGTGCACAACGCTTTCCATTCGAACGTAAACGTCATCGTCTGCAATCATCACGTAGCGAGCGTGGGGGCGCGTCGTCGCTGTGAAATGTAAAAACGCCTTCACTTTATTAGCGAGATCTGCATACGAGTCATTACAATCCAATTCATCGGTCAGCAAATCGCCATACACCAACTTCTCCAGCTCAATCGCTCCCCAAAGTCTCCGAAGTTTCGCACTGTCCTCGCTAAAACTTTCAGCAGAGTCGTTGCTGGTCATCATTCGTATGGAAGGTCGACATCCAAGGAAGAAAACTTTAACACTGACAGGGAGAGCGTCGCTGCGTGCCCAAGTTTGTCGTATCGCCTGTCGAATCGCGAAATTCGTCACAACTGCCGTCTTGATCCCTACCACGAGCATCAATTCCTGCTCCTCTGCATTCTTCATTAAACTTGTGTTTAAATCCCGTTCAAGTTGCTCAAGAAGAGAATCGTTCTGTTGTCTCTGCATTGTGGCAGCCCATTCCAGAATCCCGAGATCAAAGTCAGGGAACTTTTGTCCTTGTTCGTGGATCTGCCGCGCGATTTGAGCATCAAATTCCGCTTCGGAGACCACGGAAAACGTGACTGCATCGGACTGAAAATATCGTTCAGCATCAATTGATCCACTTGCAGTCATGAAGGCTCGGGTGGTAAAGTTCCCCACCTCTGTATGTTGAAAAACCGTATCACGATCCAGAACTGGGGAGCACGTTAAGTTCTTTTCTCCATTAGCGTCCACCGTCTCCATACACAAATCCATTTCACCATATAACTCCATGAACTCTTGAGCTGTTCCATGAAGAATGTCGATCCTCGTTGCGAACTTCACAGGTAGCTTCTCAACTGCATTGTCAAGTGGGTAAACGATCTTCACAGAAGTTTCTAGGCCAAGTACATTCAGAGATACAACGACACAAAAGCTCAATGCTAGAGCAAGTGCCCAGCAATGGCGAGTCTTCACGAGCATATCCAAGATACGTGTCGGTTCCTTCGATATTTGGCTCCTCGGTGATTGGCATCGAGTTCGAATGGACCTCCTCAGGTAGTTAGTTGCACGTTTGAAAATGGTAAAAGAACTACAAGTTACGTATTTGATTGCTAGTACAGCAATTGATAGTGGCAGACTGCAACTACTTGAACGCATCTTTATCCCACGTGTACTTGTTGAAACCAAAGCAAAAGTCGCGTCCCGATTGCAGGTTACTCTGGATGATTCGCATCGCCGTTGGGCTCAAGTCGGCAAACGCGAGAAGTTCGTTTCTGCACGGCGTCTCGCGTAGGTTCTGGAAAGGTTCGAGATGCTGCGGGTGCACCTGAATTGCCAGCAGCCAAAGGGCGATGGTCACGTCGTCGAGGGGTCCGAGTCCTTGCAGCTCTTCGCGATTGTCGGCGATGAACTCGACCACGTCCATTGACATGAGGTAGTGAGGGCCCCAGGCAAACGGTGGGAACTCGTCCAATGGATACACAGACTCTGGTAAATAGTATCGACGCTGTGGGTCTCGTTCTGGGAGGAATGCGTTGCCTTCTTTCACATGCCCAGCGTAGACGTCGTGGAGAGATCCCATTCCCATGAGTTGTTTCACCAGATCGTCCGCACGTAAGTAGACGTCCTCATCAAGTATCATGGCGTAGGCAGCACGGCGAAGGACGTGCTCAGTTCCCACCACATGAAGGAACTCCTTCACCTTTTGAGGCAGCGTAGCGTACGAGTCTTCGCAGTCCAAGACGTCTGTTAAAAGATCTCCACCATACACCTTTTGCTCGTACGCAATCGCCTGTCGAACTTCATCACTAGCATCAGCGGGGAGACGGCAACCAGCAAATAGCACACGAACATTTGCAGGCAGCCTCTCCTTCCCGGCCCACGTCTGTCGGATCGCCTGTCGAAAAGGGAATCCGTCAATGACCCTCGTCTTCACTCCGATGACCAGCGTAGGTGGATCAATTGGACTTCCATAGGAGGTAGAAGACTCAACTCCAGCTCGTGGCTTCACGTCACCAGTAGCAGCATCCACTTCATGCGTCACATACACACCAGAATCTTCCTTCTGCTGCTGTCGGAACCACTCGACGACCCCCACGTCCACGTCGTCCCCAGCTTGACCTCCATACAGCGCCAGATCATCCAGCTGCTGTAGTTTCATGGCCGCTTCAAACTCCTCCTCACTCAAGATAGTGAACGGAACCTCCTCCGACGTCATCAATTGGTTCCCCGTCTCCGGTTGGGCCGAGTCCGTCAGCACGAGACGAACCGAGTGGTTGCCCGCGTCCAGTGGCTCCACGACGAGCGTGCCGCTCTCAATGGGGATGCAGCGTCTCCAGGTTCCGTCCAATTGCAGACACAGCCAGCGAAGTCCCGAGTACGTGGCCAGCAGCAAATTGAAGTCTGGAGAGAGCAACTGGAAGCGAAAGGCCAGCGGAGACTTGTACACCGCTTTGGGCTCTGGATACTGCAAGCGGATCCCATGCAACAAGTCGTCGATTGGACGCAGAGCAGCGACGTTGGTGCTGTCAATGGTGGAGCATTGACACGTCCACGTGGACGCACAGAGCAGCAAGAGAAGCTGGCGAAGCATCCGAAGACGTAAAAGTGACCTTTAGGGTGTCAACTGCTGAAAGATCGCGAGTTTTGGATCGCAAAATTCAAACTGGCCAATCACAAGCGAGCATTTTGACAAGCATGACGCGGATTTCGCTGGTCGTCAATGACGACAACTTGTGTCATGCCGAGAACTGCGCGACAGCAGCAGAGTGACGAGATTGTTCGTTTGATTGGTGTGAAGACAGCAATCGTGGCGAATTTCCCAGTTCGACAAGCGAGAAGAGAAACGTGGGCAAGCGAGAAGGAGCTACCTCCAGGAGTTGGCGTGTTTTTTCTTGGTTGTAGGTCCTTCACTTGGATTGAACCCGGAGATAACCAAGAAGCCGCTTCTGAAGCTCGGAATGCTGAACGACAGAGGCAGTGGAAAGAAGTTGAGCTGGAGAAACGCGTGTACGGCGACCAGTTGACTGCGAATTAAACTGCGACGACAGCTTTGACGGGTTGCTGGCAAAGTCAAGGAGTTCCTTCAATGGGCAGCTACACGCTTTGCCCATGCCGAGTATGTTATGGCTGCTGATGACAGCATCTACATACGTGTGGATGAAATCGTCGAACACCTCCGTGGTCAAGGCGCAAAGCGTAGATATTACAGCGGGCAGATACTGCACATGGAGCCCATTCGTCTGTAACTATCTGCCGAAGGAGAAGTATCCGATGACCCCGTATATTTTTTAAATTGATGGATGGCATCAGTATTCCGCTGTGGATGCTAGCGATTCAAGTACATCCTCAACCTTCTGGAACTACTAGCAGAGGACGTATATGTAAGTGCTTCAACTACAGATAATCAGACACGCAAGGAAAAAATGCCCGACAATTTAGTAATAGGCGCGTCGGCGACAATGGTCGACAGCATTCTCAGCTCTGCGTTAATTAAACGCTAATAGGTGTTGATCAAGAGATTTTGGTGTCTTGAGCTCCTTGTAGAAGTCTCGAAGTGCAGATTGTAGTTGCTGATGGATTTCGCACTTCCAGGCGCCAAGTTGACATCAAAATGAACACATATCCTATGCGAGTAGCTGGTCAATGTCTCCATCGAAGGGAAATAGAATGCTTTGACTCCCGCATGGTGGTGCCTAGAAATAATAGCAGCAACTTGCAGATCATCCCCCAGCGATTCGTTACGGAGGAAAAAATCAAACAGCACTGGTTCAAGTTTCACAGGATCATCCATGAAAGGTACCGGCAATTGATGCTGCTGGACGAGATAGTTTTCGGAGGTGATAAAGCGGACGCGGATCCAGGTGGTGGAGCTAATGTGTTGGCTTCAGCCAAGCGAATCGCCGAAAACCATGGCAGAAGTTGCGTTGGTTAGCCATGTTGCGTGGATGGCACGAATTGCCAGTGGCGATAAGTCACCAAGCACAAATAATTCGTCAGAGCCACGACAAACCAAAATTGAAATGATGAAACAAAAGATATCAACAGAAGGTGATCGCCTCAAAGAAGCGATCACTAAAATTTGACGACGGATAACTATTGAGCTAGTTTCACTTCTTCTGTGAAAGCTCTCTATACACAACGTATTCAAATGTAGACTAGGACACTAAGTCCCCTGTGCTGGATGTAGCGCTTGATTGGATCACAGTTTGCTGCTCAACTCGCCGACACCAAAGTTGCTGCTCGCAGTCGTCAATTTGGTGGCGTCCGTGGCTGCGTAGCCGCCGATTTGTGTCGGGTACTTGCCGATCGCTGTGAGCGCGGTTTGCGGCGAGTTGCCGGCCAGTGTGCCGCTCTTTGTGAGCACATTCAGTCTGCAGGGACGCTTGATAGTCGCTTTGCAGTCGTTTTCCTTGGCAGGCACGAAGAAATTGCCAGCCTTATCTTCAAGACTGGGTGTCTTGACAGATGAGAAGTAGTTGCCCTCCGCCAAAACGTACCCACCCGCTGCAGCGTCAAAAGCGTGTCCCGTGTTGTCATCGAAATAGTTGTTAGCAGCGTGAACCACGACGTTGCCACCTTCGGCACCTCCGATCTTAGGCGAACGGCCCGAAGTCTTGTGAATGTAGTTGCCCGACAAACTGATCTGGGTTGTCTTGCCGTACAGCAGGAAGCCCCAGTAGTGGTGGCCGTCGCACGAAGCCGAGTACTTGGTGTTGCCGTCGAAGTCCAAGTAGCTAATTGTCAGTACTGTTGCACCGGAGAAGTGGACAACAACCATTTGACGCCCAATGTTCGACACCTTCACGTGATCGATCCAAATGCCCTTGGGTGCTGCACCACTGCCACCGATGGAAATTGCATCGCCACCCCAGACGACGTGCGGGTTCAGGTTCGTGATGTGGATGTTTTGAATGATCACATTGCTGCCTTCAATCTGTAGCCCTTTGCCATTGAGGACACCCGTCGTGCCTTCACCAACCAGAGTCTTGTTACTTGCGACCCTCAATGGCTTCTTGGCGGCGTTATCGTACGTCACTTGAATCGAGATGCCCCCGCTGTCGCAGCCTCCCGTCTTCTTCATGCTCGAATCGCCCTCCATGAGGATCACATCTTGTCCATGGAAGCCGTTGTGTTTCCCAAGACACTGCTAGTTATTCGTCGGACGACAGCCAGCGCTGGTGCTTTTCCCTTCAGTACCAACAAAGTTGAACGCTTGCTTGAGCACAATCACCCGGGCTTGGTCACCGCTCAAATACGTCGACAGCTCTTTGATGGTGGTGGGGTAAACTGGTTTCGCGTTGCCACCTCCAGTGGTGCCAGCTGCGAAACCTTGCACTAAACCAGACGCAGGCGTCACGGACTTGGAAGTGCTGTTCGTTGTAGACGATTTAGATGGCGTTGTCGTTGAGCCGGTCGATGCTTGCGATTGGGAAACTGGTGCCGGAGCTGAAGTTTTGGGAACAGCTTGGGTTGCACTGCGAGATTGAGTCTGCTGAGTGCTCGGTGTTGCAACACTCGTCTGAGCGACGGAGTCACCAGATTGTGCGACGTTGCTCCCCAAATTCCCAACACCAAAGTTCGCACTCGCTGCTGATAGTTTTGTTGCAGCGGTGGCCGCGTACCCACCGATTTGTTTTTGATACGATTTGATCTGGCTGCCCACCGCGTTTTCGCCATAGCATGCGAGTTTGCCACTACCAGTGAGCACATTCACCGCACAGCCACGTCCGATATTTGCCTTGCACGCACTGCCAGTTGTTGGGACGAAGAAAGTTCCTTCCGATTCCCCCAAGTTTGGCATTTTGACCGACGAGAAGTAGTTGCCTTCCGCCAGAACATACCCGTTCTGGCGCACATCAAACGCGTGACCCGTGTTGTTTTCGAAGTAGTTTTTGGCAGCATGGAGTCGAGTGGATGTAGTTTCCTAGGAGACTCATTTGGGTCGTGGAGCCATGGATGAGGAAGCCCCAGTAGTGGTGACCGTCGCAAGTAGTTGAGTACTTCGTTCTGCCGTCAATGTCCGAGTTGCTGATCGTTAGCCCCGCAGCGCCGCCGTAGTGAACGACGATCATCTGACGCCCAATTGACGAGATCTTGACATGGTCGATCCACACGTTCTTGATGCCTGCCTTGCTGTTGCTGGCGCCCATCGAGATGGCGTCGCCACCCCAGAATGCGGATTCAGGTTGGTGATGTGGATGTCTTGGATGATCACGTTGCTGCCGGTGATCAAAAGTCCTTTGCCATTGAGCACACCTTTCGTGCCCTCGCCAACCAGAGTCTTGTCACTCGCAACGGTCAGTGGGGTCTTGGCGGCGTTGTCGTATGTCACCTTTACAGCAACACCTCCGCTATCACAGCCGCCGGTTTGCTTCATGCTGGTATCACCATCCATGAGAATCACGTCTTGGCCCAAGAACCCGTTCTTCTTGGCGATGCACTGTTGGTTATTCGTCGGCCTGCAACCATTCGCCGTGGTCTTGCCCTCCTTGCCGACGAAGTTGAACTCTTGCTTTAAAACGACGACGCGAGGTTGGTTGTCGCTCAGGTATTTCGACAGCTCAGCGATGCTTGTCGGGTTACCCGACTCGGGTACACAGGCTTTGTGGCGTCTCACAGCATGAAGACAGTAGGTTGGGAGCTGGAACTCCCACCAACGATCAACGTGTATTGCTCGTCGGGTTGCTTATTCGAGACTGAACTACAGCTACGTTCTTATCTGCCATGCTGGCAGTACAGGAAGCCCGTATTGCATATCCCATCGGGCCATTTATCCCGACTGACCCGTTTTCGAGTCCTATTTATCTGGACTAACCCGATTTCAAAAGTCATTTTTAGATTGGACAGTCCTTGGCTGCTGTTTTCAAAAGAAGGTTTTACTGCGCTTGCCCACAGGTCACTCGTTGTGCCACTACTCTTCGGCTTGTTGCCAAATGCCCTTCTCCCGTGCGTAGCCTGTATTGCATCATCTTGGAAGGGTCTATTATTGTGAATTCCGCCTAAATTTACCGATTCTGACCGGTTGACCGAATCCGCCCCAATACAATTTTTCAGTCAAATGAAAAAGGCCACTGCGCATCGTATTAAGTACGCTAACGTACTTAGCGAGGTGGCATAGTGAATATAAGTGATTTTGATAGTTGGGGCGAATCGGTGCGCGATTGGTTTGAAGAACCGCGCACGGAAATTTCAAGTAGAACTCACAATACTAAGTTACTGTTGTGTTTCACAGGAAAATGCGTTGTCATGCAGCATTCTGGGAATTTGTTGCGAAGAAGGGCTCTCCGCACGCCAAAGAATTCATCATTAAGCATCACGAGGATGCTGCTAGGACGAATAAGTGGTTGATTTCGGGAAAACAGGGTCAGAAGCTCAGAAGACTCTGGTTGGCATTGCCAGATGAAGAACGTAAAAGTCTGATGGCTCAAACACCCGATCCTGACTTCCATTTAGGCACTGACGGGATCATTGATGAGCGATACGTGAAAAATGGAAAAGCGCTCCAGCCTGTGACTACACCTATGGTGTTGTCGGAACCGGTGACCCCATCGCTTTTAATCAGAGACGCAGAAGCGAACCATTTTGATGAGATTTGGACCCCATACTGCGCGATGAAGAATAAATATATTAGTGCTATTCGGTATGACTGCGTGGCACGTCTCACTCAAGCGCGCCGCCTCGACCGATCATACAGGCTCAAACACATGGTGATGATGCCACCCAGGATGCTGGAGCGCCTAGTTAAGCTTTCCATAGTAGCAGGTGGTAGATACTACCGACCGTCATAGGCTTGGCACTTCCTCCTCCGGCACCGCATTTCGCATGTAGAGAGTCACACCAATGTTATAGGTTTAGGTTTACCACTTCAATCAAGCTCAAAAAAATTGTAAAGCCCAAAAATTGGGTACATGTGTCCATTTATTTGGCTACACTACTGTTTCTCGGCCAGTACGAAATCTTGGCTCATATCCACGGGACTTCCCTCCAATAGCTTCAGTTTCTCGAGTTCAGAGATCAATTCTGCCGATGCGATGCAGTTCTCACTCGGGAGGAGCCCGCTCGCCCGTATTTTAGTGGAAACAGGGATGCCATCGTCCCTTAACTCGTTCACCCACAGAGCAATCTCGTCCTCCACCTCTTTGGAGAGAATTGTGGCAGTCCCAACACTGCACAGCTTCTTGTGGTCACCTTGCCCTCAGCGACAGCAGCTTCAAGCCGATCGCGAGTACGCGCCCACCGCAGAATTGTTGTGCGCTTGTTATTGTACGAGCTCCTAGAGAGGTTAGGATAGAAGTGCTCCACTGTTTGGCGCACCTTCTTACACTGCTTAAGGTAATCAACAATAGCTAGTTTCTTGGCGACAGACTCCGCTGCTAGGCGGTACTGCTGGACATGTCTTGCTACGCCACGGACGCTGGGTCTCCCTTGTGTGCGCCTCCGCGCCATTGCCGAACTGGTGGCAGCGAAGCTGCCAAAATTTGGGTCACCATCTCCGGATTTTAGGCTGTATTTCTCTACATGCGATTTGGCGTACTTTTCAACTCGGCTTGTGATTGGTGGATACTAGGTTGTATTCCTTAGGCTGCTGTGACGCTCTACATGCGAAATGCGGTAGTACCAGTCGCAAAACCCATCGGAGCGCCGGTGGAACCCGACCCAGCTTCGACCAAGTTGCCGTGCGCTAGTAGAACAGCAACTAGCGTGCTTAGTTTCAACAGTCCCGTGCTTGATCGAAGCAGCTAGTAATTCAGTCTTGCGGTGTTGGTTGGCAGGTCGCGGTGATCGAGTGAATTGAGAAATGACAAAGTTGCGGGTGGTTGTGCCGGTGCAAGCACTCGCTGTGGCATCGGGAGTTCAAAGCTCGTAGACTGCGATAAAACGACAGCTTCGCCGGACAGGTGTGAGGCCCTCTAGGTAATACTTTGAAGTACATGTGTAGCTGCAGATTCATGTGACAGCATTACAGCAGCAACGTGATCCGGCTGTGGAGGAAAACGCGCTGCGTCCGTCTCAACCGAAGGAAAGTAGCTATAAATAGCTACTGCAGAGGCTACAGGTAGTGCAAGGGACTTTGGGCGTGAAGGAGAGTTCATTAGCAAAACAATTGCCTTCAAACGGGTAGCCGACCGACACAATGCATGTATTTTAATACTAAAATGCATAGCATAGCTGTCAGATTCGGTCCACTGCACAGTAGGAAGTCGACGGGTTTGCAGCTTGGTGGAGAGTCGAGTAGTGGGTGGCGAGACGAAAGGTAGTGGAGTAGTTGATGCGAGGCCTTCGAGGCAAATTGGGAAGTGAATTCATCGATAGAGCTGAAAATGACTAACTGCTACGCTTTGAGCTGCTAGCTGTAAGCTCCTACGGATCCTGGCCTCATACGACACTGTTCTTCATATAACTGGCGTGCTCCCGATGTCGCCTTCTTTGCAGCGGGCGAAATCACGTCGAGATTCAGGTACAACACCGGTAGCACCCAGCAGCTCCGTACGGACGGAGGTGTTCTGGTAGAGATGGAGATTCGCTGGCCTGTCGGCCAGCCACGAAAACGCAAGGTGTGAGAGCAATCCTTACATCCTCCTGTGACGGTTCTTTCACTGGTTGCTAAACTCTCGCAGCAAAGCAGACCAGTGCCAAACGTGGTGGATGTCTTTTTTGCGCTCCCAAGTGTTTTCGCTTGAGTCCAAGCCTTGCCACTTTACCAAGTACTCCGTTTGGCGGTCCTGCTTGCGCATCATCACCAACGACTCGATCACGTGCATGTCCTCATTGTCGTCGGCCATAAAGTCGACGGCAGGTACCTTTGGCAGCGGGCGATCCACAAATCGAGAAGGAGACGGCACATATTGACGAAGTACGTCCACGTTGAAGGTGTCATGTAGACGACTCATGTGACGAGGCAACTTCAGCTGAGCGACGTTCGGATTCACCATCTTGATGATCTCAAAAGGTCCGACGTTTCTTGGAGCGAACTTGTCCTTCTGGATGCTGGTTCCCGTCGCTGCGTGTGCTAGTGGTAAATTCTTGGTTGCCAAATAGACGAAGTCGCCTTGGGCGATCACTGCATTGCCTCGTTTCAAATTGTAATGAGCTCGTTGACGATCTTGAGCTTCTTTCAAATTCTACTGCGCTTTTTCAATGATGCGGCGGCGTTCTTCAGCGAAGTTCTTTGCGTAGTCGTTGCGGGTTGTAGTCGCAACGATTGGCGATCTTGCTACACGACCAGTGTCAATCTCGAACGGCGACATTTTCGTCGAGGAGCTGACTAGGGTAGAATGAGCGAACTCCACTGTACCAAGGACATCAACCCAATCCGTTCCGTGCAACGAAACCATGCACCGCAGCGCGTCTTCCAAAACGCGATTTTGACGCCCGACTTGAACATCCGCTTGAGCTCGATATGCAGTCGTCATGCGCAATTTGATCCCCATAATTTTCATCAATTCTTGCCAAAGTGAGCTCGTAAATTTTGGATCCCGGTCGCTGACGATGGCAGCAGGAAGCCCATGTTGGCGTACAGCGGTATCAAAGAAGAGTCGAGCCGAGTCTGCTGCTGTTGCTGTTGTGTGAGTAGCTGCGTACTTGGCCCTCTTGCTAAGGAGATCAACAACCACTAAAATGGCGTCGAAACCATGCGAGACAGGTAATCCAGTGATGAAATCTATCCCGACCACCTCCCAGCACTCCTTGGGGACCGGAAGCGGCATCAATTGACCGTTCTTTCTCAGACTACTCGACTTGAATCGAACGCACGTGGGACAACTCCTCACATACTCCTTCACATCTACGTCTTGCTGGGGCCAAAAGTACCATTGCGAAAGCTTTTGTTGCGTTCGGCGTATTCCAGCGTGAGCTCCAAGCGGGCCGTCATGCGCTTCTGCAATGAGTGTAGTTCTGAGATGCTGATTTGACGGAACACAGAGTCGGAAAACACGGTTGTTCGGCTCCACCAAAAACAAAAGGCCACTTTCCATGCGAACTATCCCCACATCGTCGATCTCTTGTAAAGTTGGGGTCGGTTTCTTGACGGCGTTGCGGTAGATCGGATCACGTCGATATCCTTGAAGAAATTGCTTCTTAGTTTCGGACGAGACTTCTACTGATACAGTAGTCAACTGCGACGCCTTAATGGTAGTCACTGCCTGTGCAACACCAATTGGACGTGCTATTGCATCTCCTCCCCTCCAAAGAGCACCGGCATCGCAAAGCAGACTCAGGTCACGAATTGATAACTCACCGAGTTGCAACACGTCACTGACCTGGCAATCAACTTGCTCAACGGACTAGGCACATCGTGGCGTACAGGAATGCACCATCAAAGTCGATGCGCGCGCATCCGGAAACACTGGCATCGTAGTCTCCATGTCAGAAGATTGACCTTCCACGCGTGACAGCGCATAAGCGACGACGTTGGTCGATCCTTTGACGTGGTGTAAACCAAAGGAGAATTGACCGAAGAAGTCCAGCCATCGCGCCAGCTTACCAGAAACAGTCGGGTGGCTTAAGAACCACTTGCACGCGGAATTGTCAGTAAAAACATCAAATTCGACGCCATGCAAATAATGGCGCCATTTACCAAGAGCCAGCTTGATCGCGAATAACTCCTTTTCGTGAGTCGGCCAGTTAATCTCGTGGCGAGACAACTTCTTAGACATGAACGCAATAGCGCGTTCCACACCATGGTGTTGTTGTGATAACACAGCTCCACAGCAATATCCCGAAGCATCCGTTGTTACCATAAAGCGCTTTGAGTAGTCTGGAAGTCTCAACACCGGCGCCTGCTGTAACGCGGCTTTTAGGTGCAAAAAGGCCTTGTGTTGGCTGTCTGTCCACGCCCAAGCAACGTCGTTCTTGATCAACTCACTTAGGGGAAGCACAATATTGGCAAAACCACCAATGAAACGGCGATAATACCCACAGAGCCCGAGGAAAATTTGCAAGTTCTTAGCAGAAGTAGGAGTTGGCCACTGCTCGATAGCACGAGTCTTGCGCTTGTCGACCATCAGACCTTTCGACGAGATCGTGGGTCCAAGGAAGTCCCCAGACTCGCAGCCAAACTTGCACTTGGAAAGCCGAGCATAGAGCTTCTGCGAGCGAAACACCTCAAAAACTGCTGCCAAATGCGCCACGTGTTCAGCCTCCGTCTCCGAGAAAATGCACAAATCGTCCAAATAAACGACGACAAACGTGAATTGTCCGAATAAAAGACGCATAAGCCTCGACCAAACACCTGGCATACCTGCTAAGCCCATAGGAGCCACACACCATTGATACGCTTCCGTCTCCGTGCGGAACGCGGTGTACTTGCGGCTCTCAGGTTCCACTCGCATTTGGTGGTAACCTTGGGCTAAATCAAGAGTCGAAAAGAACTGGCAGCCCACCATTCTGTCGAAAAGCTCTTCAATCCTGGGGAGCGGAATTTTTGGGACTTCTGTTTGAGAGTTGACATACCGGTAGTCCACCACCCATCGCACCGGTTGTGACGCATTCCCTGAGCGTAACCATTCCGAACGCGAAGGTGCCTTTCCTGTGACCGGATCCTTCTTGGGAACAGCAAAAATGCTGGATACCCAAGGCGAGTCAGAGATCTCGATCCATTGCTTGCGCACCAACTCGTCCACAAACAGTTGCAGAGCGTCTTGTTCGGTTTTCGACAACCGGAACGGAGCACGTGGACTCGGACGCGCATCGACCTTCATTGTAAGGCTAAATTCCACAGAACGGGATACAGGTAGTTCATTGGGTAGTTCGTCCGGAAAACAGTCCGCATAGCCTTTCAGCAACCGATCGATGGCAGTAGGAACAGAATCCACCACTTGACGTACCGAACTCGCAGTAATGCTAGCGGGCACTGCATGGCCGCCTTTAGGTTTATCGTCATCGTGCTCCTTCAGCTTGCGCAGATCCTCCTCGTTACACTGCGTCCTGCCGGCAACCAAGCCTTCGTCAACCATCGCGAACAGACGCTCGTCTTGCTCAATCAGCCAGTACGGGTTTAGTAGGCCAAAATCTAGTGTCACTTCGTGAGTGCGGCAGTTAATGTCCGGATTAAAGCGTGAGAACCACGGCTTGCCCAAAATAACATCGTGGGTCGTTGGCAAGTCCCACTCCGAGAAAATCATATCATCCAGCATATACCCTTCCAACATCATATCGGTCTTGACCTCGTTCACCCATTGAGGCTTGGTCAGCGAACCATCAAAGCGTTCGGCCACGGCCTTCTTGCGTCGCACCGCTGTATTAGCAAGGCCCTTGCGAATAACGTTGTGATCAGCTCCGCTGTCCAACAGCACGCGTACAGGCGTTTCATTCACCTAGCCCTTCCTAACCAGCAGCTGATTGAGACGGCTGCTCTGATGCGTCGAGTCCATGCCGCGGAAACCAGCCGCATTAACAGTCAGGTGTTCAAACAGCTCAGTTTCGATGTCCGGGTCATTTTCTTCGCAGAAATTCACTCGATGGGTGGCGTTTGTAGGGGCTACAGGACGAGACGTACGTGCATCGTGTTCGCGCTGATAGCTTTGTTGCTGGCCCTGTTGGCGAGGCCCGCGCTGTCCGCTGCGCTTCCGACACTGCGCCATCCGATGACCTGGTTCCTTGCAAAAGAAACACAGGTTGCGTTTCACACACTCATCCCTGCTAATCATTCTGGAAAACCCGATGTCCATTGGCTCAGGCTGAGATTCATGAAGCCCGGTTTGCACGGTTTGTGTTTCGACCCAATCCTCCGTACTCACGGTGCTCTGAAGCACGTGGGCGTTGGTTTGAGGAGCGGGGAACTCCGCTAGAATCTTTCCGAAACCCATGATACTGATGCACGGTGTCGCACCGACGATACACAACCTCTGCTCGTGTCTGTGAGACGAGACCGCGCGTAAATAGCGTAATTTTGTCGAGTTCACCCACGTCTTTGACACGGCTAATCAGCTGTCGATATTTCGTGACAAACTCAGCAAGATCACGACACTCACGTTGCTTGAGTTGATACAACGAGTCACGCAGACGTTCTTGTAGATCGGGCGGAATGAACTCCCGGCGCAAAGCTGCTGCGAGTGCAGTGATGTCCGAAATTTCATGCTGCTGCGTTATGTACCAGGCAGCAGCTTGTCCCGTAAGGTTAGAGACCATGATAGCGAGAACACGCTTGTGGTTGCTTTCATGCGTGTAATTGATGTTCCTTGCTTCAAAGATCAGTCTGGCTTGATCCAGAAAAAGTTCCAGGCTTTCGCCCAGCGAGCCGCCATAGTGCGGCATGGTGATGCCTTCCACACGTCTCTCTGCAGGCGGTTTGTTTTCGATCTTTTCCATCAGCTCTTGCTGTTGACGCAGGACTGTGGTCACCTCTGCCAACACTTGGGCAGCTAGGTTTGCGTCCATCTCTACTAGAGACGCTCAGAGGGCTTACCAGCACAACTTCGCAGGCGGGCACGACGGCACAACGCTAGCTTCTTATCCAGGGGCTTGCTTCACAAAGCACAGCGGGCACGTCGGCACAGCGCAACCCGACTTCAACTTCAGACTTAGTGTGCACCACACCAGGCTCGGTACGAATTGGAGTCCGATGTAGTGTGGTCCCCACTATCCCTCCGGGACCGAGAGCAAGTGCTACCAAATGTCAGATTCGGTCCACTGCACAGTAGGAAGCCGACGGGTTTGAAGCTTGGTGGAGAGTCGAGTAGTGGGTGGCGAGACGAAAGGTAGTGGAGTAGTTGATGCGAGGCCTTCGAGGCAAATTGGGAAGTGAATTCATCGATAGAGCTGAAAATGACTAACTGCTACGCTTTGAGCTGCTAGCTGTAAGCTCCTACGGATCCTGGCCTCATACGACACTGTTCTTCATATAACTGGCGTGATCCCGATGTCGCCTTCTTTGCAGCGGGCGAAATCACGTCGAGATTCAGGTACAACACCCGTAGCACCCAGCAGCTCCGTACGGACGGAGGTGTCAGGTTTTCCGTCGTGAGATCGTTGTGTTCAAAGAAGCATTTCCCTGCATTCGACCGTCCCGATGTAACTTCATAGCTGAACAAGTTCGCAAACATATTGATGAATAATGAAGGCACTCGAGGCCTCCATACAGTTGATGATTTGGTCATTTTCAAACCGCTGCGATGATCTCTTCGCAGTTCATACGGCACTGTTCGTCTTCCTCTTCTGCACGCATCACAAGCACTGCCCGTAGTCCGTTATCCCTTGGTCGCATGGCGTCCAGCGAGTCCTGATGCAATCATATACAGCACGGCGCTGATCACGCCTAGAACGAAGGATCCGTTGAGCGTCACGTCGTCTGCTTTGCTCAGCGGCCGCGCCTGTGGGATCCACAGCGCGAACATGAGGATGGTCGACACGAGCGCAATACCCACCAGGACTTTGCCGCCCAGTACGAAGATGGAGCGTTTCTTGCAGCACGTGATGCCCAGCGTGAGCGCCACGAAGGACAGTACACCTGCACTCATGCTGATGCCTCCGAAGGCAAGTGTGGCTGAGCCCAACGCGCCGCAGGACTTGTGCAGGAACTTGTTGAACTGCGTGGCGTCCATGCCTGCAGTGGTGGCCAGTACCGTGGCGTAGGCGAGCTGCATGTCGTCGCTCACGTCTCCGGCGCGACTGTAGCCATCGCACACGCTGTAGTCGGAGAAGTTGGCCATGAGACTCGAGTCGACGTCCGTGACGTCGTACTTGGAGGACGTATGGAAGAGGTAGCAGTGGTCGAAGCTGGCGGTGGCGTTGGCTCCGTTAGCGTCCGGCGAGAACTCGACGTCCGTGCAGAAGCCCCAGATGCCGGCGGCGAAGTCCGCGCTGTCCACGGTCTCTTGCAGCGACTCGTTCACTGTCGAGCTCGTGGTCCAGAGCGGCAGCGAGAAGGCCACGACGTTGAGCGCCACGGCCACGAACAGCACGATGAGCGATACGAGGCCGGCGCACGAACAGGCCATGGAGATCTCTTGGAGGCACTTGCGCCGGAGCTGGCAAATTGCGGAATGCGCTTTGGAGGGCGGAACTTCACCCACCGATGGCTACACTGCGACCATACAATGGCCAAGTGATTTGGATGGGCGATCTTCCGCCGTCACGTCTGATTTGCACCTACCTTGCTGAAGTGTAGCCATGTAATGGTGTAGCCATGTAGTGGTCATGTTGGTAACATGATGCCTTTTGCTTTTGTGAATGGCGCCTTCGCTGCTGCTAGTGATGGTCTGGCCGATTGGGAACTGCCGCCGGAGAATCCGCCGAGGTCGGTCGGTTGTCGAGGCGAAAAAATGCAGTGGATCTTGGCAAAATTGGGGCAACGCTCTTGTTGCCAGTGCTCTAATTCGGTCGGAAGGGGTAGATTTTCATGCTCGAGGACGTAGCTATACATACTCGTGGCTGCGGCCTTTCTCGCTGTTGCTTGAGTGAATTCGTTGGTGCTTTGGCGTCGACACTGTCCCTTTAGCCTTCCATTGCTGCGGTGCCTGCTTGTAGACAGGACTCGTTGCCATGCTGTCCTGCGTCAGCGGCGCGACGCCTTCCACGCCCACGGCCGACAAGCTCCCGACGGCTCCGACGACCAAGCGACTTGCGTACGAGACGTTCCTGGAGAAGCGCGCGTCCTCGACGGAGCTCTTCAAGCCGTCGGCGACCCAGCTGGAGCGAGCGCTGCGCAACTACGACAACCCCGTGGCCCAAGTACGACCTCTGGAGCAGGCAGACCCGTTGGCAGGCGAGGCTCCGTCCGCTCTGATGGAGATCATCCGGACGCCAAACCCGCACACTCAGAAAGTCCGGAAGAGCAGGAGCCTCGCACTGCCGGCGCTGCCCAACGTGGACCTGGACGAGATCGAGATCCCGGAGATGCACGAAGGACTGTGTCGAGTCTTCTGCCAGCCCAACTCGTGGTCGCCGGCCTTTGCATCCCCTGGAGACTTCACCATCAAGATGTCATCCGTGTATCTGGACAATGGCGAAGTCTGCTTCCGGATTGCAGTCATGTGCTGCTGCGCCAGGTCCATTTGCGATGGCTCACGCATTAAACCGGCCTCGAAGCGCCAGTACTACGTCTCGTACATCGAGAGAACGCAGCAGGAGATAGTCACGCTGACAGAAGCGCTGGCCCTCCAGTATCTAGGGCATCGCTTGGCAGATAAAATGCCCACGCATGGAACGCGGCTCATTTCGACTCGGAAGCAGCGAGCCCTGGACGAGTACGGCGAAGAGGTGATCCAGTTTTTGAGCTTCGTGATGCAGATCACCGAGATTGGCTTCAACGGGCTTGTGACGCTGCGGGAGCCCGTGTCAAGCAACGTGCGGATACGTGACTTTCTCGGCCTCGCCTTAAGTTTCGGAGAGCAGACTATTATCACGACGAGCTCGTGCGACGCGAGGATTGAAGGCCAAGATGGAGGTAATCGGCCGGTCCTGCCAAGTGCTTGGCTAGACATCGACGTCAATTTGTCGTCGGACGCGAGCTTTTACGGGAGATGCTACGCTGCGAGGCGATCTCCACGTGATGAGGCTCTTGCGCGGATGTTTGGTGGGAGTACTTGTGGTGACTTTGGGCCGCTGGTCCGGTCGAATAGCACCATTAACCGGACGGGCGCTGGCAAGTGTGTTCGCTTCATTGATCCCTGCTACTGGTTGGATGAAACACCAAACGACGGCACCTTTACCGTAGAGATTTCCAGCGTATCTGTCATGGATGGCGTCGCCAAGTATGCTATCAGTGTGCTGTTCTACGTCAACGGGGAGCTGGAAGTGGCAACCGTCGATCGTCGCTACTCCGAGTTTGACGACCTTGCAGTGACGCTCGAAGAGAAATTGCCCTCGCTGCAGATTCGCAGGTTGCTGCCACCAAAAACCTTCTTCCGCTACATCTCCGCTAACTTCCTGGAGCGTCGAGCTGCGTACTTGCAGCTCTTCCTAGAGCGTGCACTGCGTCTGAACTTCCAAGGTATCCTCGACCAAGAAATCCCTCTCACTGCAGAGCCGCACGTTCGCAACTTCCTCAAGCTGCCTGCTGTTGAATGGATCGTCGTCCCATGGAGCAAACAATCGCCAACTCCCAAGGCCCGTGACGGCTTCCGCTCGAACTTTTCGCTCTCGCCGACGGCGCCTTCCGAGTTTTCTCCTCGGTACAACGTCTCTCCACGCCGCAATCCACGCTGCATCCCGACGGACTCCGCAGCTCCACGGTACGAAAGTCTCCTCCTCAAGCGCAGTGACTCCATGTAGTAGCAACGAGGACAAGAAAGCTAAAGCAAAGTAACTTATGAGCTCTTGCAGCACTCTCACACGTCACAGATCTGCGACTTGTGAGAACCCGTCCATGTGCATAGTGATGCCATAACGCAGGGGTGTATAGCACTATCGCAACGAGCATGGAGAAGGCGGAGGTGGACGAGCTTCGGGAGCTCTCACAGCGTGTGTGCGAGAATGTCACTGCGTATGTGGGTGCACAGCTCGATGGTGCGTAGGAGACAGCAATTTGCAGCTCAATTAGAGCTGTGGGGTCTTCGTAGCAGCCTCATGAAGCTCACCGTTCGCTGTTGCTGGAGCAGGCTCGCTCGAGTCCATGCAGGTGATGGAGACGGTGGTCAAGAACATCAATACCAAGTACGTGGGCATGAAGCGAGAAGCCAAGAGCATTGGCAAGTTGTCCAAGGTGCTGGAGGCGCGAGGTGAGGTTTGTGTTATCGTCTTTCGCGTGTGCAATGGCTAACTGATATTGCTTTCCATTTGGCTGCTAGCAATTGCAATGGAGGAGAAGATGAACATCATCGACGATATCGACGAGGAGCTGATGGAGCTGGAGGATATGGTGGACCAACTGGAGCAGTACACGGGGTCGCTAGGTCCGTCCACTCGCTTTTCTGTCGCTCCTTGCTGTGTGCTGAGCTGCTGTGTATGTTTTCTGACTGCAGAAGTCAAGTTTAACGAGCTGCGCTAGCGTAGGATAGTAGTTGCCCTTCAAGTCCGTAGCAACGCAAATGCTAAGAACTCGTGCGTTCGATTGAAAACTGGCCTCAGGTCGTTCCAGGCCGCAGTCTCGCGCTGGACGCAGTGACTTGGTTTCAGTATGGTCGCCGTAAATAGAATTCTATTTTTAGCTCGAAGCCGGAAGAAACCGCTCGGAGTCGCATGGGCCCTTCACACTGCAGCAAACGGCTCGCAACGCGCACACCTCGAGCTCCGTCGCAGTAGCAACATGTCCGCCATGCAGAATATGAAGTGTGTCGTCGTCGGGTGCGTGACAGAGAGTTTGGTGCATTGCGTGTGGTGTAAAGATCTCCTAAGCTCTAACGACCAACTCCTTTTGTGTATGCAGCGACGGCGCTGTGGGTAAGACGTGCGTCCTCATCTCGTACACGACCAACACGTTCCCAGGCGAGTACATCCCCACCGTGTTCGACAACTACAGTGCCAATGTCATGGTGGACAATCGCCCCATCAACTTGGGGCTGTGGGATACTGCGGGCCAGGAAGACTACGACCGACTGCGTCCGCTGAGTTATCCGCAGACGGACGTCTTCCTCATCTGCTTCTCCGTCGTCAGGTGCGGTGGCAATGTGTTGTAAAGCAATGTTGAGTGGATGCTGGTGCTAACGAAGGTGTTGATCCTGTAGTCGCGCTTCGTTTGAGAACGTCAAGTCCAAGTGGCTGCCTGAAATCCGTCACCACGCTCCCGGTGTGCCGTTTATCTTGGTCGGAACGAAATCCGACCTGCGTGACGATGAAGAAACGCTGGAGAAGCTCCGGGAGAAGAAGCTCGCCCCGATCACCAAGGAGCAGGTATGGCAGGAGAGGAAGGAGGTCGGAGTGGTTGTTTTCATATTGATTAATGGTTCTGTGGTGATTTATTGCAGGGTGAGATGCTCAAGACGGAGCTTGGCGCGTACAAATACATGGAGTGTTCGGCGCTCACGCAGAAGGGGCTTAAGTCGGTCTTTGACGAGGGCATTCGATGTGTCATCACCAACCAGCAGAACCCCAAGGCCAAGCAGAGATCCTTCAAGTGTTCGATCCTGTAGAGTCTCCCATGCCGTACAGGCGAGCGAACAACAGATAATGCATACACAGTCTTCATTGTATCCTTCCTTGCAATGCACCTTGAAGTTTCAGGGCTATGGCTCGTAATTATGATAACTTTGATACCTTGAAATATACATGGCATTCATTTATCAAGTGATGGCTACCGTGTAATTAATTATGTCTAATGCAAATTTCCGTCAATCCAACAAGCGCATTCCCGCCGTCATGACCGAGAGCTCGAGCGTGACGTCGTGGCTGCTGGGTGCGGCCTACACGGGCGGCACGCTGTGTATGGGGGCGCTCTTTCTGCTGTACATGTACCAGGACCGTCTCCTCTACTTCCCTACAATTCCAGGCGCCTCCAAGTTCACGAAAGACAATCCTCCAGGTTCGCAATATTTGAGTTGCCAAATATCTCCAACATTCCATTGCTGATAATTGAGTAAATGGGCAGGATACCGACACCCCGGGGAGTTTGCAATTGACTATGAAGACCTCATGATCCCGTGCAAAGACGGCGTGAAGATCAACGCGTGGTTAATGAAGCAGAAAGACCACACGACACGGCCGACGCTCATTTTCTTCCATGGCAACGCTGGGAAGTGAGTTTGGCTCTGGTATATTAAGCTGAAGAGATTTCTATGAGTGTCCTGACCATTGTGGAGTGCTACAGACATTGGCTATCGTCTTCCGAACGCCGTGCAGATGTTCCGGAAAGTGAGTGTGAACATTTTGCTTGTGGACTACCGAGGATTCGGTCACAGTGAAGGGGAACCATCGGAGGAAGGACTCAAAATGGATGCAGACGTACGTGGTGGCGTGATACTTGCTTTGTATCGGTGGGATTTGTACTAATGTGTGAGTTTTGTGCTGCAGGCTGCTTTGGATGCCATGTATGCTCGCACGGACATCGACACGTCCAAGCTCGTGGTGTTCGGCAGGTCGCTGGGAGGCGCAGTATCTGTCTACCTAGCGCAAAAGGAGCCTTCTAGAGTACGTCTCTGGTTCAGGGAGACATTGATGTCTAGTTGACTCACGGGTGTTTTGCTGTGTAGGTCGCAGCGGTTGTGTTGGAGAACACGTTCCTCAGTATTTCAGCCATGGTGGACGCGCTGATGCCGTTCCTGTCGTACGTCAAGCCGCTGGTGCTGCGCATGGACTGGAACAGTGAGCAAGCTATTCAAAAGCTCAAGCAGCCGATCCTCTTCATCGCAGGGCTGCAGGATGAGCTCGTCCCTCACTCCCACATGGAGCGGCTGCGGTCTCTCGCCACCTCCAGCCAGCGCGCAGTGTGGTATCCGGTGCCTGGCGGAACGCACAACGACTCGTGGCTGCGCGGGGGTGATAAGTACTTTTCTGAGCTGCGGCAGTTCCTGGACGCGCTGGGCGGCGACACCACGTGCCTGGCTAGCGACGCGTCTTCGGACGAGGGCGTGGCCCCAGAGGAGAACACCATCCCGAACATGCTCCAGCAGCCTCTGCTGAGCTCGCTGCAGAAGCCAAAGGTCGAGTAAAACGCTGTCCATACGCAAGACACCGCGTCACAGAGGGAGGAAAGTATCAATAAAGTCTTTGCTGTGAAAGATCAATGCAGCAATGGTGCTCTCTGAAGGTAATCGTGTCTGTGGTATACTCACTCTGCACGGCGGAGTTGCGCCTTGGAGTGACGTGTTGTCGTTGAAGTGGGGGCTTATCCGCGCTGTGATTGGCTGATGCGCGTTTCACGTCGAAATCCCTTTTCCTTTTTGACGGGCTCCCATATCTTTCGCTCACTTTGGAATTGGCACGCAAGCGCCCAAGCGACCATCACTCTCCTCCGCAAATGGTGCTCCAGACCACGTCCGTCCTGCGTCGCGCGGCGCTGAGTGCGCGTCTGGCGTCCGTTCGCGCGCTCTCCAGCGCCGCCGGCGGCTCCGGCGCGTTCCTGACGCTGGAGACGCGCGCGAACGGCGTGGCCATCGTGCGCCTGGACGACAAGGCGGCCAAAGTGAACACGATCTCGGCCAAGATGACGGCGGAGATGACCAACATGCTGGACACGGTGGAGAGCGACCCCAACATCAAGTCGGTGGTGCTCATCTCCGCCAAGCCGGGCGTGTTCATCGCCGGCGCCGACATCGCCGAGCTCAACGCGTGCAAGACGGAGGAGGAGATGCGTGCCATGTCGAGCGCCGGCCAGAGCTTCATGAACCGTCTGGCGGGCTCCAAGAAGCCCTTTGTGGCGGCCATTGAGGGCTCGTGTATGGGCGGCGGCCTCGAGGTGGCGCTCGCCTGCCATTACCGCGTCGCGTCGCAGAGCAAGAAGACGCAGTTGGCGCTGCCAGAAGTGATGCTGGGACTCCTGCCCGGCGCGGGAGGCACCCAGCGACTGCCCAAGCTTGTGGGCATCCAGGCAGCACTGGATATGATGCTCACGGGCAAGAACATCAAGCCGGACAAGGCGCTGAAGATGGGACTCGTGAACCAAGTGGCCGACTCGTACGCACTGGAGAGCGCGGCCATTGCGGCGGCGCAGCAACTTGCAGCAGGCAGTTTAAAGGCCAAGAAGAAGAACAAGGGACTGGTCAACCGTATCTTGGAGGACACCCCACTGCGGCAGGTTGTGTTCAATAAGGCTGGCGAGATGGTGGAGAAGAAGACGGGTGGCCACTACCCGGCGCCTAAGTTGATTCTTGAGGCGGTGCAGACGGGCGTGGAGCAAGGACTTACCAAGGGCCTGGAGGTGGAAGCTGCCAACTTTGCCAAGCTGGGCATGACCAGCGAGGCCAAGGCACTCATGAGCATCTTCTTCGGGCAAACGGCGCTCAAGAAGAACCGCTACGGCAAGCCGGAGAAACCGGTGCAGACCATGGCGGTGGTCGGCGCTGGTCTGATGGGAGCTGGCATCGCGCAGGTGTCAGCGGCGAAGGGTGTGCGCGTTCTGCTGAAGGATCGCGACGCCGCGGCTGCTGCCAAGGGTGAAGACTACGTGCGCAACAACCTGGACCAGAAGGTGAAGCGCAAGCGCATGACCATCTACGATCGTGACGCCGTCATGGCCAATGTGGTGCCTCTGTCTGACGAGGATGAGGTGTGGAAGACGCACATGAAGAAGGCAGACCTTGCTATTGAAGCTGTCTTTGAGGATCTCTCTCTCAAGCACAAGGTCCTATCCGATCTGGAGAACTACGTGTCGAAGGACTGCGTGATTGCAACGAACACGTCGGCTTTGCCGATTGCTGACATCGCATCGGCTTGCAAGCGCCCGGAAAATGTGATCGGTATGCACTACTTCTCGCCTGTGCCGAGCATGCCGCTACTGGAAATTATCCGCCACGCTGGCACGAGCGATGCCACTGCTGCCAAGGCTGTTGACCTGGGACTTCGTCAAGGCAAGACGGCTATTGTGGTGAAGGATGTACCTGGTTTCTACGTGAACCGTTGTCTTGGCCCGTACATTGCTGAGACGTTGGCCCTTGTGGGCGACGGCGTTGAGCCGGAGAAGCTGGACAAGCTCATGACGAAGTGGGGTCTGCCTGTGGGTCCCATCACGCTGGCTGATGAGGTTGGTCTGGATGTGGCCTTTCACGTGAACCAGACGCTGTCGAAGGCACTTGGTGTTCGCATGGAGGGCGGAGACGCCAAGCTGTTCGAGGAGATGATCGGGCAGGGTTTCCTGGGTAAGAAGTCCGGAAAGGGCTTCTTTGTGCAGCCTCCTAAGGGCAAGAAGGGCAAGAAGACCATCAACGCTGATGCCATGAACCTTGTGAAGAAGTTCCAGAAGGCAGACCTCAAGCTCAGCGACGAAGATACCGTCAACCGCCTCATTTCGCGTTTTGTGAACGAGGCAGTTCTGTGTGTGCAGGATGATATCATCGAGTCTCCGTCAGAGGGCGACATCGGTGCCGTGTTTGGCATTGGCTTCCCACCTTTCATTGGCGGTCCATTCCGCTACGTGGATCTGGTGGGCAGCACCAAGTTCACGGAGATGATGCAGCGCTATGCCGATCAATACGGCGAGCAGTTCGCTCCCGCGCCCCTGCTACAAGACATGGCCAAGACCAACAAGAAGTTCCACTCGAAGTAGGACTGACTTCCGTTTATATAGGCAGGCTGCTTGAGCGCAGCAGTGGATAATGGTGGCTGCGGGCGCTTACAATCTTGAAAACAAACAGAAACAAATGCGTTGAATGCAGGAAGAAATGCACACTTGAATTGATGTTCTTGTTGCATGTGCTGTTTGTCTTCAACCCCGTAGGTCACTCTTAAGTGGAAACACCAGCTCTCTGATGTAAGCAAGTAAGCGTAGAGTGAGCAACGCAAACCAAGACATCGGAATGGCAGATGACGTACCAGCTTTGCCTGAACCTTGTGCTCCCGCTCTTGGCTCTGTCGACGAAGGTCTTCCACGCGCTGCAACTTATCGTCAAGTTCCACCACCTTCACGACCAAGACCGATGCAGATTAGACCAGATCCATTAAGCCTTCTTCGAGGCGCGTGGTGTTATCCGTACCTGGTGCACTTTGAAGCTCCCCGTGCGACTGGGCTCCGAGGCCGCCGCACTCGCAGACTCGAGCAGATCCTGCTTCATGCGGCGTGCCAAAGCAATACGCAATGCGTTCCTGCGTTCTTCCTCTTCAGCCTTCTTAGCGTCTTCCGACGTGTTACTCTGGAGCTTCTCAGCCAACTGGGCAGGTGGCTCGGGAGCTGTGGCTTTTTGCTCCTGCTGATATTCCTTCAGCTGCATCTCTCGCTCGCGTTTCTTCTTTTTCAATGATGCGGTCGCGTTGCTTCCGCAGATACTCTTCACGTCGCTTGAGCTCCTCCTCCGATATCTCCGCCGCCTGCTGCCACTCACGCTGTTTGCTGCGGTTCTCTTCGAGCGACTCCTTGTTGCGCTTGCAGATCTCCTCGGCCTTCTTCTTGCTCTCTCGAATCTGCTGCTGCACCTCTGCAGCTGAGAGCTGCCGGGCATCTGATCCCGCACTCGCGTACTTGTCTTCCGCGACTTTGTCCGCCACCGATGCCAGTCGTAATTGCTCGCTTTGCACAGTCATGGACATGGCCAGCGCCGCCTCCAGCTCTGCCTGCTCCATCTCCTCCTGCTTGTACAGCACGCTGAGTTCCATGAACTGCGCCTCCAGATCGTGTTCGTCCTCGGTCACCTCTTCACGCAGCTCCTTAATAGCTTCCAGCTCCAGCTCCAAGTTGCGCTTAATCATGAGCTTCTTGAAGCTCAAGAAGTCGTCCATGGCCAAAATCTGGTTCACCACGTCGGCGCGGACGCCGTCGCTCACGGACCCTCCGGCCGCCCGCTCGCTGTCTCGCTGCTTCTCACAAATGGAGGCGAAATCTGTGGCTGTAAGTCCCATCTCCGCCAAGTGCGAGCCCAAGACGTTCTCCACCACCTCACGGAACTGCGAGTGCAGCTCCGTGTAGATGAATTTGTTCTCCTCGCCTGTGTCGAAGCTGGCGCAGTTGTCGTCGATGAAGCACATGACCGGCAGCTCCCACGCAGGCGAGCGGAAGAGGTTCAGCACATAGTCGAAGACCCAGTCGCTCTCCTCGGCCGTGAACTCGAGCGCGTCCATCGTCGAGGTCCGCTTTGTGCGGTCGCGTCGTTTCGCGCAAGATCCAACATGGCTACACTTCAAATGTACCCATGTTCCACTAGTTTTAGCCAATCGGATCGGATATAAGTTTTAGCTCAGCAATTCATACTCTGAAGTACGAATTGCAACTAAAAAGTGGTACCATGTCGAAATGTATCCATCTCCCATTTCAGCCAATCGCGTGCGTCGCCTTAAAACGGTTCGGATCCATTCCCAAAATCAACCGCCAAGATGGAGGAGCCTCCCATGGCGTCGACCAAGCTCTACGTGGGCAACCTCTTCTACGAGCTCACGCAGCGCGACGTGGAGGCTGAGTTCGGCAAGGTCCGTCGCTGTCTTCTTCTCCTCTCTTCCTGTGCTCTTTTTCCCTCTCTAACTCGATCGCTATCCCTCAGTTCGGACCCATTGAGCAATGCGCCGTCAAGAAAGGCTACGCTTTCGTGCACTACGAGCAGCTGGAGGACGCCGAGATGGCTGTGCAGGAGATGAACGACAAGGAGCTGGGCGGCCGCCGCCTGCGCGTCGCCTTCGCCGTCTCGCACGGCACCCAGAGACGCTACGACGGGCCGCCGCCGCCCGCGCACTTGGGGCCTCCGGGGCCCCCGCCGCCCCCTGGGCCGTTGCCGCCGTCGCAGCGCCAGCCGCCGCTGCTGCACAGCCCCAGGTTCCCTGTGAACGCGTCGCCCAATCTGTTCGTGGCCAATATCCCGCCCCACATCAAGATGAGCGACCTGGAGCAGGCGTTCGGGCAGTTCGGAGAGGTCAAGAACGTCAAGGTGCTGCCTCAATCGAGACCCGACGCGCCCATGTCCGCCTTTGTGGACTATTCGGACATTGAGTCGGCGCAGAAGGCGCACAGTGCCACGATCATCGTGGCCGACAGCCATCTGCGCACGGACTACAACTTCCGCAAGTGAGTGCGAGTAGATAGCTGCAGTAGAGTAAGGACTATCGTACTAATTGTGTGTATCTGTGGACAGAAACAAGGGAGAGGGACCGAGACGTGGGAACCGAGCCAGTTTTGATGGAAATGGCAGCTTCGACGGAGAGGAGCGTGGCGGGCGTACGCGCTACGACTCGTTCGACTCCCACTCGGCCAGGAAGGGGTACCCATCCAAGTACGAGGAGGACTTGGAAGACCCCAGTCACCGTCGTCACCATCATCGCCACTCGAGTCGTCACCATTCGTCGCGTCACAGTCGTGAGGACCCGGAGGAGCGGGGAAGAAGCGGTTCTCCCCCGCGTTATCGTCGCCACAGTAGCAGCAGCAGCATGCGGAGAGGCGAGGAAGGCTCAGGAGGTCGTGAACGATCGCGCGGCTTTGGCGGTGAACGCCCGTATGGACGTCCGGATGACATCGACGAGTTCCAACAGCCTGGACGTCAGCCGCGGCCTGGGTATTACGAGTCGCGTTCGCGTGGTGAAGAACGGGTGCCGCGCGAGTACGCGGGACGGGGCATGGACAAGTCTCCGCAAGAGTACCGTAGTCGCTACGGCCGCTCGGAGATGTCGTCCCGCCCTGGATCGCGTCGCGGACCTCGGAATGACCGGAGCTGGTACGGATCCAATGCTATTGGCGGTGCTGCTTATGTTTGTGTTGTTCTCACTTGGCCGCTGTTGGTTTTGTAGGTCGCCTCAGCCGGGGCCTCGCAGCCGCAGCCGTAGCCGCTAACAATCTCGACATTGTGCGGAACACGCTGCGACTGTCGACACAGTGTAGCGTCTCGTGTATCTTGACTTGGATCTCACGCTTGGCAGCACGGAGTACGTGGAGACGTTGCGAGAAGGCTTTGCATAGCTTGTAAGCAGCTCGGGTTGTACTGTGGAGATCGAGCGCTTACGACGAAATGGACAAACTCATCTGTGGTCGAAAAGTTTCGGACCACGACTGGTAGCTGGCGTTCCCATTCGTTTTCCGTCGTCACTGGAGCATTGTTCGCTGTGGTATGTTAGGCTTCGCACACTGCCAGCCACGTAAACTGGGGTTGTGGATTTTCTTGGAGCTTGTGCATGGTGGCGTTGTGGTATCTTGGGTGAGGCCTTAAAATACTGGATGGTGCTTTTTCAGTGGGGTAAATGGTTGGCATCACGTAGATTTGACTCTCTGGTGTTGGTGCTCTGGACGCATTCACGAAAACGCTTTCATCCTCACACTTCATTCCACAGTCACGAAACTACTGTTCGTATTTGCTCTCGATGCCTTCACGGCTTGAGCCGATGCGGCTGTTGAGCATAATTTTTGCAGACGTCGACGCAAGTGATAACATCACTGCTGGTGCTGCCGACGGTCTTGTGCTATATCTTGGACTCTCGTCCCTTGCTCGGGGATTTTTGTCGCCTAGAGGTTGATGGCCCAGTAAATCGCGTTAAGAGCCTACGATCGCTCCAGACAGAGTTACTGATAACCATCTCAATGCACGGGACAAGGCAGACTCGAAAGTCTTCACTTTCCAATTTGCTGCCTTCGACTCATCGTCACGCAGACTCAAGAGATGAAGTTGTTGCTCACCGTCGCCCTCGTGCTCTCTGCACTTGCTTCCGACGTCGCTCTAGCGTCGACTCCTGACACCGAACGGAACTTGCGCCAAGAAGATGATAGTCTCACTGGATCTGCCGCCGAGGAGAAAATCTGCCGCCTCCTCTTCTGGCGCTTCCAGTGCTAAACCAACCCGCTTCGACGTACCATCCTATGATACCAACACGAAGGGTGATGCGTATGGACTGACGTGATCGCTTTTAATCAAAATTAATGACAAGTCACTTCAGTCGTTAGTTATTTTCCTACATTAAATCGTTCTGCTGCTCTACCATCGCACGGTAGACGCCACCCGACAGCCGCATCAGCTCCTCGTGACTGCCCAACTCCACGATGGCCCCCGCACGAGTCACCGCGATCACGTCCGCCCTCCGGATCGTAGACAGTCGATGTGCCACCACAATCGTCGTGCGCTGCTTCTGCTGCATCAACGCGTCCAGCGACGCCTGCACAATGTGCTCGCTCTCGTTGTCCAGCGCACTCGTGGCCTCGTCCAGCAGCAGCACGTCTGGATCGCGCAGGATGGCGCGCGCAATGGCGATACGCTGCTTCTGGCCGCCGGACACCTGCACGCCGCGGTCGCCCACCTCCGTGTCGAAGCCCCGCGGGAAGTTCGAGATGAAGTCGAAGGCGTTCGCGCTCTTGGCCGCCGCCTCCACCTCCGCGCGGCTCGCGTCGGGTTTGCCCAGCGAGATGTTGTCGGCGATCGTGCCCGAGAACAGCACGGGTTCCTGGCTCACCAGCGAGATGCGATCGCGCAACCACGGCAGGCTTAGACTGCGGACGTCGTGGCCGTCCAGTGTCACTGCACCCGACGACGGATCGTAGAACCGCTCCAGTAGTGCGATGGCGGTGCTCTTGCCGCTGCCACTTGCGCCCACCAGCGCCACAGTCTGGCCGCGACGAACGGACAGGTCGTAGTCTTGGTAGATGACGGCGTCCGGCCGTGACGGGTACGCGAACGTGAGCTGCTTGAAGTGGATGTCGCCGTGGATGCTGGGCAGAACGGTTCCTGCAGTCGAGGTGGCGTCGATATCCGGCACGCGGTCGATGATGCTGAAGACGTTGGCGGCGGCTCGCTTCGCCTTGTCACCATCAACGGAGCCCTGCGATGCCATGCTGACACTAAAGGATCCCATCATGAAAACCATGAGAACGACAAAGAGATCCTCGAAGCTGATGGTGCCATGCGAGACCCAGATCCCGCCGATGTAGAAAACAAAAGCCAAGACCCAGAACATCATCGCTTGCGAGAGCCCGAACGAAATGCCTCCCGACACACTCAACTTCTTGTCTTGCTCGATTGAAATGTGCAGGAAAGCTGCGTACTGCTTCGTGAGAGCGTTCTCCATCCCAAACGATGCCACCGTGCGAATAGAGTCAATGGCTTCCGAAAGCAGAGATCCCGCAGCGGCATCGGCGTGGTTGTTCTTCTTCGCATTCATCTGGCCAGTCATTTGCTGCACGCGGACAACGTTCACCCCCACTAGGAACGGAGTCGTTGAGATCATGATGAGAGTCACCTCCCAACTGTAGTAAAACGAGATGGCGAAGATGATGATGAACGTCGTTCCTGTCATCAAACTCCGGTTGAGAAAATCGGACGTCATCGACTGAAGAATAGCGGAATCGGTAGCCAGACGCGACACAAGCGAGCCCGATGAATTCTCCTTGCGATCGAACCACCCCATTTCCTGGCGCAACATGGCGCTGTACGCAGCAAGACGGACCCGAGTGATCAACCGACTCGAAGCGATGCCGAACCAATATTCCGTTAGTGTGAAAGACACACCGCATACAACGGCCAGGCAACCTAGCGCCAGCGAGTAGTAGCGCATGTCGTGGAGCAATTCGTGCTTTGTTTTCTGGAGCTCAAAGTATAAGTGGATGATCTTGGCGATGAACATGCCAGCCAGGGGGTATACAGAGCCTTTAAAGACTGAAGACACTCCACCCAGTGCCATGAACCTCCACTCCGGTAGACCCATTGTCCAGATCCGTAACGTAGACACATTCGCAGCGTTCTCGTTGGTGCTGCAATCACTGTCGTTTGTTTCGCTTGAATTGTCAGCTCCCAGTGCAGCACCACTCGACTTGATTGACTCTTTATTAGACAGCGCGTGCAGCGAGCCTTTCCGGTCATCCTCGATTGAATCTTGATGATCCACTGTCTTCATGTCATTGTTCATCTCTGCATCATCAGATGACTGCGATTGAGCTTCCAGCAGACGACGGTAGTGGCCGTCGGGAATACGCACCAGCTTGTCGTGAGAACCGAGCTCCACGATCTCACCCCCGTTGTGCACCGCGATGCGGTCTGCGTCTCGGATCGTCGACAGTCGGTGCGCCACAATGATCGTCGTCCGGTTCGACCCCGCCACCAATCGATCCAAAGACGCGTGCACGATCCGCTCGCTCTCCGTGTCCAGCGCACTCGTAGCCTCATCCAGCAGCAGGATCGGCGGGTTCTTGATGATGGCTCGCGCAATGGCAATGCGCTGCTTTTGGCCTCCTGACAATTGGGCGCCGCGCTCGCCCACGTCCGTCGCTAAACCCTCGGGGAACTCCATGATGAAGTTGAACGCGTTCGCCATCTTGGCCGCCTCCACCACCTCGCTGTCGGACGCTCCCGGTCGCCCGTGTCGAATGTTCTCCATGATGGACGTCGCAAACAACACCGGCTCCTGGCCCACCAAACCAATCTGCTGGCGCAGCCACTTCACGTTCAGTGCTCGGACGTCTTCCCCGTCGATCTTCACGGAGCCTTCGAGTGGGTCGTAGAAGCGCTCCAGCAACGAGATCACTGTGCTCTTGCCGCTACCGCTCGGACCCACCAGCGCCACCGTCTCACCAGCATTGATCTGGAGCGAGTACCTGCGGCACACCTCCACTTCAGGTCGGGACGGGTAGGCGAACCGCACGTTGTCGATCTCAATGCTTCCGTGGACGGTGTCAAGTTTCTTGCCTTGGTCGTCGTCGGTGGGGTCGATCAGTGACGGACGCTTGATCAACTCGAAGACATCGAAGGCAGCGGCACACGCGGAGAAGACAGCTTGAAGACTCGGGCCCGCCTGGCCCAGTGCCATCGCACCTTGCATGACTGTAAAAAATACTGTGAGAACACGGCCACCATCGTAGCAGTTCGATCCAGTGCAGGTGTTGCCATCCAAATTGTCGCGAGCAATAAACAGTGCTCCGATAAAAATTCCCAACGCGTACATCAAGAAGACCATCATGTACATGAGTCCGCTGCCCCAGCCAACAGCAAAAGCCTTCTTGATCCCCGCACGCGTTGCGCCCTCGAGGGCACAACTGTACTTGTCAATGAAATATCCCACCGAGTTGAACATGTGCACCGTGCGGATGTTGCTGAGTGACTCCTGCGCCACCGCTCCTGCTTGTGCGTACGACCGCATGCCGCTATGAGTAGCAGCGACGATTACTTTCTTCGCGATCATGCCACTGACCGCAACAAACGGGATCACAGCTAGCAAAATGAGAGTGAGCTCCCAACCCTTCACTAAGCCGATGACAATACCGGAGACCACAGTCGACGAGAAGTGCAGCATGTCGCTCATCTTGGACCCAATGCCGTCCTGGATGGTGACTGTAGCGTCAGTCACACGCGACGACAATTGCATCGGGTCGTTCACGTCGAACCAACCGATCTCCTTGGTGATGATGGCGTTGACGTAGAGACTTCGGATGCGTTTAGACTGGCGTGACGCTGTGAGGGACCAACAGAACACTTGCAAATAGGCCGCGACGAGCCCGACCGCGCCCACGATGGTGAGGTTGCGAGCGACTCGGTTGACTCGAGGTGAGATGTCGGTAAAGGACCCATCGTCGAGACTCGTTGAGCCGAAGGTGTTGATGACGTTACCGAGCAGGACGACCATCAGGGGTCGTAGGACACCGGCGGCCAAGGCCCCGAGCGTGCCCAAGCCCATGAGCAACTTGTCCGTCGAGTCTGCGAAGGAGAAGAGCTCCATCAGAGGCACTTGTCTCTTGGTGGCAGCAGCGTCGTCGGACACTTGGAGCGTCTTGGTCTCCGGTTGCGATCGTCGCGGTGTGTGCACTTCAACATACGGCTGGTCCGTCTCCGTTGGTTCTTCCGGTTGCAACGCCATCCGAGTTGACTGCGACTTGTAGTGGAGTTTGTGTCTTGGGTACTTGTGTGGAACTTGAAAAGTTGTGGAATGAGCCGATTCCAGTCGAGCGCGGTGCCTCGAAGGCGGTGCGCAGGTAATCGAGCCAAGTCATTCGCGCGCAGGTAATCAAACGTCAACGGGAATTTGCGACTTGCAGTTTGTATGTGGCGGCGCAATCGCTTTTGCACGCGTGAACATGGTGTGGACCACACACGTGTAGTCGAAGTTGCATCTTGGACACAGCACAAGTGAACGGGAAGCAACCTTGCAAGCACCAGCTATCACGGCGCAGGTTTTAGCTGTTGCTCAGAAGAGCACCACACGATGACCAGCAGACCACGATATGTCCATAAAGGCACTTTGGACAATATGGGAAACAATCACCATGCTCTTGACACTAGCTGGTACACCAGCCATCCGCCTGCCGCTTTTGTTTGATCGTGTGGTATCGCAGTAGCCATACCGCTAGCGTTTTTAGGGCGTTCTCCAGTTTTGCCCCCAAACAAATTATTACTCCAAGTGGAAACCAGACGCGTATTAAAATGCCTCCAACGCGAAACAGCAGACGACATGTGGCACTAAATCGAGAAGAATCACTCAGGCGCCAGCTATTTTGCGATACAACGACTAAACCAACACAGGATTCAATTCTCGACGCGAGATTGCTCGCTCAGAGACAAGAGATATCCACACCAGACGACAACACCATCGACACCCGGTCACAGTTCCTGAAAATGGTGGATGTGCGCGGGCGTGCAACCACTCGAGGAAAAAAGGAGAAGACAATTACAGTGCTTCATCGTGATCATCTCGATCAATGCATGCCAGTCCCCCCACTATCTTCTCCGTACAGCACTTCCCTTGAAAGCTCCCGCCCATTGACCCGCCTGGTGTGATAAAGCTCATGACGATCCAATATGACCACAGGAGTGCTGCTACTTGTCCCGCTCGCCCTTCGAGCCAAAGTGGCAGCCTCTGCATCCTCTGGCCTTCCGACTCGGAATCCGAGGGCCTCGTGTATTAAATAGTGCGATCTGATCGGAGTCTTGAAGCGGATTAGCAGTATCTGATCGCTGCATTTTCTATTCGCGTCTGACGTAGCAGTCTCCGATCTCAATCACTCACAAGACCTTCCGCCCCTTTCGAGTCATGTGGCGCGCTCTCGCTCCAGCGCTGCTGCTGCTGCTGCTGGCTGTGGCCTCCACTGCCGCCGCCTCCTCGCCCTCCGCCGCCTGTGACCGGCACTACGAGCGACGCAACGCGTCCACGGGCCTCTGCGACTGTCGCGACGGCTTCAGCGGCTTCGGCTGCCGCATGTGCACAGCCAGCGGCGCCTCCATCGACAGCGCGGACGTGTGCAGCGCCTCCTTTGGCGCCGACTACTCGTGCGTCTCTGGACTCCGCTACGACGCCCACGCGACGCTCAAGACGTACGGCTGCACGCTGTCCTCGGACCTGCAGGCGCTCTTCCCGGACGGCGCCTTGGACGTGCGCTGCGACCGCGACGCTCAGGGCGTGGCCAACTGCTCGGCCGCCGTCTTCAAGGCCAAGGACACAATACGCGGCGTGCACGTCATCGACTGCAACATCACGGACTGCGCCTTCGCCACGGGCGACGCCAATGGCGAGTGCGCGCAGATCGACTGCAAGTGCGGCCCGCAGTGCTCGGCCATGACCAAGGCCCTCGTGGAGAGCACGCTGAGCGGCAAACCGGCCAAGATCGAGGTGACCAACGCGACGCAACTCGCGATCGTCATCGAGGGCTCGCCCATTCCGCTCTCGGCCACGTGCACGGCGTCGGCGTGCGAACGCACTGGCAGTGGCGGCAGTAGCGCGTCCGGAAGCGGCAGCTCCGGCGGAGACGCTGGAGGGCTTAGCGGATTGTGGGTCGCTATCGTGGTGTGTGCAGCGCTGGCGGCGACGTTGCTGCTGTGCGGGTGCGCGTGCTCCTGTTGCCTCACGGCCAGCATTCGGCGCGGACAGACGGAGGACGTGGAGACGGAGATACTCAAGTTCACATCGCGCTCGGCAAATACCCTCGAGTTCCGTCGCGTGAGCTGCTACGCGGACCAGGGCAGACAGTCGTCGACCTCGTCAAGTGAGCCCAAGCGGATCCTACACAAGGTTTCGGGAAGCGTGTCACGTGGACAGGTACTTGGTCTGCTGGGCCCAAGCGGATCGGGCAAGACGACGCTGTTGAACGCACTCGCGGCGGTGGAGAACGGCAGATCGCAGTTTGCTGGTGAGATTTTGCTTGATGGCAAGAGGTTGTCGAAGGGGTACCGCCGCATTGCTGCCTATGTGCAGCAAGACGATTCCTTGTACTCGACGCTCACTGTGCGTGAGTGTATTTTGTACTCGGCACAGCTTCGACTGCCTGCGACGCTCTCGGATCGAGTGAAGAACGCAATGGTGGATCGTGTCATCGCAGAACTTAATCTCACTCACGTCGCGAACTCGCGTATTGGCTCAGTGGGAGGAATCACCAGTCGGCGAGGTGTATCTGGCGGCGAGAGAAGACGTGTGAGCATCGGCATGGAGCTCGTAACATCACCGCAGATCCTGATTCTAGATGAGCCTACTTCGGGGTTGGACAGTTCCTCGGCGCACTCAGTTGTGCAGCTGGTGAAGGAGCTGGCAGGTCATGGTCGCATTGTGGTGCTTAGTATTCATCAGCCAAGTGCTCGGTCTTTCGTGTTGCTCGACAAGATCATGCTCTTGGGTAAGGGCAAACTGCTTTACAGCGGAGCACCTGCTGAGTCCAAGAGTTACTTCCAAGATCTTGGTTTTAAGTGCCCCGAGGTATGTATCAGCCTGCCTCATTTGCGAGATGATTCCCGTTGCCTAACTAACTTTGCTGTGTGTTATTGTCATGAATCTGTGCTAGCATGAAAACATCGCGGACTTCATTCTCGACATCGCGTCCGACACGAATAACATCCCAATGATCCGATCGCACATGAAGCAGGAGCCTTCCCCGCTCTCTTCAAAGCCAGCTCCTTCTCGCGTTCGTCTGCAAAACATTACTCCACGGTTCACAATCGGTAGCCCTACGTCTGGAGCGGAGTCATCGCCGTTCATGAAAGAGGATCTGTCGCTAGATACGCCACGGATGGAGAACATGTTGGCTTCCCCTGTAGGAGAAGGAACGCCCAAGGAACCAAGCACACTCGGAATTCCGATGCCGGGCACACCGCGCAGCCCACCGCCGCCGTCCACAGCTGAAACTGAAATGGATGACATTGGCGACTTTGGCAAGACCCCGTCCCGATCCATCCTGGTTGAAATTCGTGTGCTCTTCGCACGCACGGCTCAAAACATTCTGCGTCACCGGTCATTGCTCGTACTGCACATCGCGCTGAGTTTGTCGCTGGCTCTGTTTGGTGGGCTGATCTTCAATCACGTGACCAACGACCTCGCGGGTTTTCAGAATCGCATGGGCGCGTTTTACTTCATCCTGACATTTTTCGGTTTTGCGAGCATGAGCTCCATGGACCTGTTTATTGGCGAGCGCCCAATTTTCCTCCGTGAGACCGGTGCCATGTACTATGGAGCGTTCAGCTACTTCCTCGCCAAGGCAACCCTGGATACACTGTTGCTGCGGGTGCTGCCTGCGTCGCTCTTTGCCAGCATCTTCTACTGGATAATGGGACTGCAAGCCACGACGGGGCGCTTCTTGCTGTTTTCGCTGACTTTGGTGCTTTTCAACGTCGCGGCTGGTGCGATTTGTCTTCTCGTGGGCGTTCTCTCACGACGTGTTGGCTCTGCAAACCTCGGGGCGACTGTGGTCCTGCTGATCATGCTGCTGTTTGGTGGCTTTCTCCTAAACTCGCAGACCATGCCGACGTCCGTGGGCTGGTTGAAGCACCTCTCTATCTTCAGCTACGCGTTCGAGATCCTCATGACCAACGAGTTGAAAGGTTTGATACTCAAGTTTGACGCCCCTGGGTACCCAGCTGTGCCTGTGTACGGGGAGGTCTACCTCAAGACGCTGGGCATGGACTACGCCAACCGGTTCTACGATGTGGCAGCTCTCGCTCTGATCGCGGTGAGCCTGCAGGTGCTTGCCTACCTGTTCTTGTCGCTGCAGGTCCCGCTGCATCGAGACATGGCAGACTACGAGGACGAAGACGACGAGGCATCAGCGCCGCCACGAAAAGAAGAAGTCTAACTGGCAGTAATACATTTATGAATTCTTATAGTGGTGCGAAGAGTGAAACCTATTATGTTGTGAATTCTTATATATGTTATGAATTCTTATACCGGGAGGGATACGAAGGGCATCACAAACTTTAATTCGGCCAAAAATGTCTTCTGAGTTACAGGTAACATTACCAAAACCTTCTCACAACCTTCATCTTCCGAGTACTTTCACCCAACACACGCAAACGGGCTTCAGCAAGTAAGCACGGCAAGGTGTTTTTCGTAGACTTCAGTTTTTCGTAGTGTCTGATGGCTTGCCGACGGCGGCAAGCCATCAGACACTACGAAAAACTGAAGTCGACTCCTGGCATCCCTCCCGGTCTAAGCGCAAGCGATCTCGTATTATGAATTCTTATAGTGGTGCGAAGAGTGAAACCTATTCTTTTTCTTTTGCTAGAGACAATCAGCTAGAGGCTGAAAGCACAAGGGTCCCGGCCGTTTCTAACACAAGGGTCCCGGCCGTTTCTAAAGGGACACGAGCTGATTTTGGGACTTTTGCGCGTCCAGCTGATATCTCGACTCTGATTTAAAACACGCCTTCACTTGCCCCCACTATACTTCGCGCCCTGCGCACGGGACGCCCCGAATGTGTGAATATCACCCTCTTAGAAACGCAACGGCTCAAATCTTACCTAGTTAATTTGACTTAACGTCGCCCTACTTGAACGGCAAACCACGGTACTTCCCCGTTCAAGTCAACAAAGTGAACCCACTTCCCTGAACCGGACGCCACGGCACGGTTAGAAATCAACTTGAACGGCTGCGCACGGATGCGCTAAGTATACTAGCGACGCTTCAGTTAAGTCCCGACGACCTTTTGACGCGGGCCAATAGCAGTCCAAACTCTAAATATGGTGCACTTCGATCACTGCCATTGACTATACAGCCGCGCTCATCGCCTTCTATCCGTTGCTATCGTGGCGGCCCCGCCGCCTGTACCCACCACCGGTGGCTTCGGTCGCGAAGAGTACCGCCTCGCTTCCGCACAATATTCCCAACCAATCCCGGCGCGTGTATCCATTTCTAAAGCGTCTCGACGGCCGCCCCGCCAGTGCTGGCATTAGTGTACTTTAATAGACGTATTAAACGTCTGTGTGTATTGTCCCTTTCACTAATTTTGCCGGTCAATACGGGCTTTGTAATCGGACTTGGTAGGGATTAGGGCAACTCTAAATCCAGCTTAAGGTCAGGGCAAAACGGACTACGACGGCTATAATTGTCCAGTGTGCCGCTAATAATATCTCTTGCAGCCCACTCACGAGTAATGCTCAGACAGCAACATGCAGGCGCTTCTTTCCACTGACACCGCGGCCACGCTCCCTCCTGAAGTTCGCTGCTCTTTGACGATCAAGAAAGGGGAAGCTTTAGGTCGAAGCCGCGACAAGGGGCGAGTTGTTCGGTTCGATTTTAGAGTGTGCGATGGCTACGAAGTTCTGCGAGCAAAAGTATCAACTCTTTTCGACACAGAGATGAGAAAACGACTAGATTCTTCGACGACAGTGTACGTAAAGCCTAGTAACAATGCCTCGCAAAAGTTGTATCAACCTCTTGCACAAACCGACCACGATCTTACTCAACAAATATCGACGATATGGCGCCGTGCTCGTCATCGCAAAAACGGACGCGAAGGATTTGAATTGGAGTCGTTCATTTACATGCAGCGTACACTATCTCCAACCACCATTCGAAGAGCAACACAACCTCGGATCCAAGAACAACTTCCCCGTGTTGCTGCTTTTTTGCGCGAGCAACAAGTCTCTGCTGGTCCTGCAACAACATCTGTACGTGGCAACATCGCAAGCTCGCCTCCCTCCGGAGGCACCCGTTGCAATCCCAACCAATACTACGTTCCGGCAACTACAATACGTGGACGAGCAGCAGCGGCGCATAGACGAAAATGATGCAGCTGCAGTTGCGTCGGAGAGTGATACCTACCCACTTATCCATATCAAGCTGCACGACGTTGTCGTTCCTGTTCGCGTCAATGTCAGCGACTTACGTCGAATACTCGGACTACCGGCATGGAGTTTGCGCCCTCCCTTTAGAGCGCCTAACAATTATCCAATTGGGTCTCCATTGTCTGAAAGAGCAGAAATTGATGACGAAGAGCACAAGGACGACGATGATTTATTTTATTGTTAGAGATTGGTCGCTATAGCCGCAATGCCTATAGAGATTGACTCCTACTTGGTCGTTGCCTTTAGTACACATCTCCATAGCAACGCTCAATACAGCTAGAGGGTTTTCCCTAAAAGCCATGTTGGCGTGCTTTTGTATCCATCTCTTTAATAGTGAGAATTGAACTTCGATCGGATTTAATTCTGGGGAATACGGAGGCAGAAAGAAGAGCAGCGCTCCAGTGGAGTGAACGAGGTCTTGAATTTCACGGTACATATGAATGCGTGCGTTATCCAAAATCAATATGGAATGGGGTAGCGGCCACGGGTTTAAGAACGGTAAAATTTTGCTGCGAAGTACTTCGTGGAACGCTGATCGTGTAAATGTTCCTTCGACATGGCCCCAGGAAAAAAACCAGTGACATCAGTTGCAGCAAGTAACGAAACCCGTTTACCACGTGAAAAGGGTAGGGACACAATTGCAGGTTGGCCACGAGGAGACCATGCATGCTGACGCAGCATTGATCGGCCGTCTTTTGACGTTTCGTCAGCGAACACGAGCTGGTCAGGACTAGAGTAGAAAGGTGCCAGGCGGGCTATATAGTCCCTCCGCTCAGCAGGAACACTTTCACGAGCCCTCTTTGTCAACTTCTTTCGCGACAAATCCAAGTCGAAACGAAGAACGCGACATACAGTGGCGTCTGATACGTTGTCTGGTTCAGGATAATTTTCCACGATTGCGGTCTTGATTTCCTCAAAGTAAAAACACGGATGCTGCTTTACGTAGTCGTCAACAAAATCAAGCACCGCACGTGGCCATCTAGACGATTTCGTTTTCTCGCGAATTTTTTTGTCCACGTTCCCAGTCGTCAGGAAATGCTGCAGCCATCTAAGCAATGTACGCTCCGTCATACCTAGAACAACCGACATCATGTGAACTGGAACGTTGTACGCGTACAGAAGCACTATCGCCCTCCATCTTAAGTCCTGCGAGTAAGTCATAACAGCGAGAAATCTCCGAATGTCAGCCAGATTGGCGGCATTTGGACTTTTCCGTCTTTATAAGACGTCGAGCCGGAGCTTACCACCTCTAATCTGAGCCTTATCCGCAGGTATGCGTTTGTTAAAGTTTGACAGCAACCTAATCATCGATCCCTTATCCTCAGACTAAGATGCCAGCATAGACAAAAAGGAAGAAATATATACACGTCTTTACCGGGTGTCTAAAACCCTTTTTACATACACTGCGGCGTAATTACCGTAAAAATTTTGAGTTGAAAAGACAGTACTTGGTACACTGTACCAGATTAAGTGTACACTGTACCTTTGAATGGACGTCTATTGAGACTGAAAAAACGTCCAAAAATGAAAGGACGTATAAAATGGCGTATTTACATGTATTTTGAAAAAACGTATTTATTGCCGACTGCCAGCACTGGCCCCGCAACGCCCGCATTCTTCAACCTGCGCTTTGATACTGTCAATGTAAGGGGCGTTTGGAGCGGAGATGAAGAGAGCTTTGGTCAGAAAGGAGGTAGAATCGATTGTGATTGAGAGAGTTAGTAGTCGGAAGCTAGAGATTCTGGTGGCCATCCAAACATCCAAGAACTCGCATATGGATACATTTGTGTATGACACATAGCACACCATTATAATTCTATAAGACGGTTGTGATGTGGTCTACACAGACCAGCCTCAGCCGCCACAAACTCCAACAGATGCAGCCGCCGGGCCGGCCGTGATTGGTCACCCCGCACTTGGTCGCCAGACGGCACGTGCGCGGCGCCTCCCCGCTTCCTACGCCGCCACCATTGCGCTATCCCGCCACCACGACAGCCACACTCTTCAATTCGCCGCACCAGCGGTAGCGGTGGCTGCTGCAGCAGCAGCAGCAGGTCTGTATGGCCGCATAACGCTGACGGACACAAGGGCCGCCTGAATGCACTGGGCAGGATGGCCAGCGCTACTACCGCGGGCAACAGCTTCGCTGGACACGACCAAGGCCAAGGAGATCAACGACACGCCCACCACTACCACGCAGAGCAGGTTGGCTAGCGACGCCACCGCGGACGACGCCGCAGATCACGTCGGATATGATCAATGCCAAAGACTATAAGGACGACGATCTGCACGACACGTCCCGCTGAGCAGCGCCACGGCCAGCCAAGCCAAGCTGCAGTCATACTACGTATCAACTAAAAGCTAAATGCATGTAGAAGTGCAAGCAAAATTTGTTTAATAACTGTGGGGTACACTACCCGGATATACACATGTTGAAAATTTCAAGACGATTAATTAGTTGCCATCGAGTTTATTCAGGAATTAGTAAGCATCCAAGCGCTGGTACCCGATGAGGAATCGCGCAACATGTCCCGCAAAATGAAGCGATTCGACAAGACCTTCATTGGCGACTCGGAAACGAACGACTGGCGTTGGGTCAAAACGCTTGCTGGGTCGGGTGACCTACCAGCAAGACACGACTTCGAGCTTCCACCCGGTAGTGATTTCATGGACGTGGGAACGATTCCTGGTGGCATCGTGGTTGCCCTTCTGGACAACGATACCTGTTTCTACATCTATGGGTGGAATCCCATAGATGTTTCGGGACCCGTACGAAGCTAATCGACAGGAAATCGACTCCTTGCTTCTCACGGCAACGCTATGGGGCGTCGAGAGCAGTTCGGAGCTCCTTCCGCAGCCTGGATCCATTGTCGACATCAATGAATACAGCAACCTGCAGCTCTACAATGATAGCCAGTGCCAGCTAACGACCCGCCTCGGCCAGCTATCATGGGGCGACTCTAGCATATAAGCGTACAAGCGTTGGCAGAATCGTGGAAGGATTTATGTAGTAGCGAAGCCCGCAGAAACTAATCGTAATGCATATTCATCTTTGGGTACGCTTTGTGTGGTGGAAGCTTTGCTTGCGACCTTCCAGCAGCTCAATCACTTTCGAAGTTGCGCGGTGAGGAGCAGGTGAGAGAATACAACTCATTGGCGTCGTCTATCGTTTCTTCATTGCTGTGGTCTTCTTCTGGGTGCAGATGACGAAGCGCCCGGGATCAACAAACTACACTAATGGCGAAATGCAGCACTTACTCGAACTTACCTACCAGCGCCTGCCATCCCCAATTACCGAATGGGAAGCCATGGCGACCGCGTATAACGCCTCTAAGGAGCCGCACTGGAAACGACGGGATGCAGTTAGTTTGAAGAGAAAGTTTCGCGCCCTGTGCTTAGCCTCCAAGCAACCAGATACGGAACATGTAAGAAATACAAGGCGGGTGCAGAGCAATCATGAACCAGAGCAGAGACAGCGAGCTCGATGACAATGCTCCACACTCTCCACTTCAGGCTCAAGAGCCGCTACCACGATTTCGCGTGAGGTCGTGAGCACGACTAACGATCGATCCATGGGCGTACTTCTACCACCTTCGCAGATATTTCGGCAAGGCGAAACCCAAGGAAATGTTGAAGAACAGCTCTCTGTGGGTTCGGGGTCTTGCTCATGTTCTCAGTCCGACAGTGACGAAGACAGCTCTACGCTAACAACCATGGAACACCTAGAGATACTGCTGCAGCAGCGCAAGTCAGACCACCGTTTAGCACGCCGCCATCACAAAGAACTGCTAAAAAGTATTCTAGTGCTGAAGGTTACCCTCGAGAACCTTTTTGTAGCCAAGATCAACCCATGTGAGTGCCTACGAACGCAACATTAATACAGTAACTCAACGTGCCGCAATACTAGAACAGATTCCATGTCATGATGCAAGCATTGGTACCGATATTTGCATCGTTGCCGCGAGTACGGATTGGTGACGGGATCCTACCTATCATACGATTGAATGATTTATCAAGCGCAAGCAAAACGTTTTGAAACTAATGCTTAAAGCAAAGTAGATGCGTACCGTATTGGCGCTGGTACTCATTTATAGCACCTACAGAGCTGCGTTTACGAGTATTGACGTGCTTCAAGTAATAAGTGTGTATGCGTACTGTAGTGGACCTCGATTTGGGTTCCTGCGCCAGAGCACCTCCGTTGTAGCTACGAGCGGCCTCATGGCTGTGCCGGCCACGAGTATCCTAATTTTTCGATATTTGGCGAATTGACGTGAGCGTGCAATGTCCGGAAGAGGACGAGGAGCGGAAGGGCTTGGAAAAGGGGGTGCCAAACGTCATCGCAAGATTTTGCGCGGCAGCATGCAAGGAGTTGGCAGACCCGCTATTCGAAGACTCGCTCGCCGGGCAGGGGTCATTCGCATGTCTGGCCTCATCTATCACGAAACCCGAGCGGTGCTACGGGTCTATCTATCAAACCTCATTCGAGACGCTGTGACTTACACAGAGCACGGGAATCGGAAGACTGTGACCGGTATGGACGTTGTCTATGCTTTGAAGAGACAAGGGCAAATGCTGTATGGCTTCGACGTAACCACAAACGCGCATCTAAAGTAAGATAATAAAAATCCAGATTTCTTGCAAACATTGACGTTGTCCTTACGAATTACTTTGTAAATGTAATTCTCTATTCGAGTTTAATAACGAAACATACTGCAGCACGAGGTCAACCCATCTCTTCTTTTCTGGAAGCTTTCAACTCCGTTCCGCCGCAGCCACCTCACTTTCACTTGGACGCTATGCCGTCGAAGCAGAGCAGTGCTCATTTGTCGGAAGAAGTACGGCGAATTAGACATTGTCCGGCTTACCCAGTGATTCTAAGAGAACGTGCAGCCCTTCGAGCAGCAAAGGTAACTAACCAGGGTCGACAGATAGTCAACCATGCCACTAGCATCAATCCCGCTTCTCGACGTGTGCTGTCGTTAAGCCAGTGTATTGCTCCTAACCCGACGATAACAACAATTGAGCTGCTATCAAGTCCAAGGCTTGTCAATCGTGGCGGTGGGGATGCTGGTTTTGCATCAGCAACGCCAGAAAATGGAGGAGCTTCAAAGTCTACTGCGAAGAAATGCAGCAGTGATGTTTACACGAACACCGAGTTGGAAGCTATGCGATTGAATCACAAGTTTATCGTACCAACAATGGATGCGCTGCTATCCATCAAGCGTGCCGCCGCCACCTCAATGGCAACCGCCTCGCTGGGAATGAAACCGTGTTGCATCTGCGAGTTGGATTGCCAATTAAACGAGATCTGCAGTCGAGAGCTAACCGACACGTACATCGAGGTATAGTGCCGCGTATAATTGCCTTGATGTGTATGGCTACCGTTCTAACTCGTATGGTGGATGCAGAGGATGAAGTTCACACTATCCACACCACTATGCCTCAACATTCCAGCTGCAATTGTTGCTCAGTATGATGCGTCGGGCGTTGATTCGCGACTGGGGGGTCTACTTCTATTTCCAGATGGTGCGTGTATATTGCGACCAATTCTTATGAAAGCAAACTAACCTCTGTAGCTATACGTTGAGCAGCGATTCACCTCGACAATCAGAAGCACAAACTGACGGCCGATGTATGCAATCGTTGTGATGACCACATTACCCGCGCGCGCACAAGAGTACCACCGGTCGCAGCGGTCGCAAATGGCAACTACATCGGCCACATCCCACCTCAATTCAATAAGCTCACGCGTACTGACGAACAAACCGTTTCTCTTGTGCTACCGTGCGTCTCATTATCGGTTGTAACAGGTGGGCCATGTCGAACGATCAAGTCGCACCACTACATTGTACGGAACACTGATGGCCCAATCTTGGAGATGCTACCACGAGATCTGGAAAATCGAGTACGAGTTACCCTGGTGGGGTATATGACACCGGTTCAGGTTACAGCGTGTAAAAAGCGCTACAATGTCAACATGGGCTTGTGTCAGAAGTCTCTCCGGTATCTTGACTTAAACAACCGGGAATACATTTCGCGGCAGCAACAAGCTATCCCTCTACGGCCGAACCTAACTGGGACCAGTGTGGTGATTGATAAATCAACATTGCCTTACGAAATGACCGACGGTGATCCTTTGATAAATAGTGTTCGCGATGAAAGCACGTATTCCTCTTTTGGCTCTCGAATCGACGAAGATAACGGAGATCACAGTATGGAAAATACGTGGATAGGTGCCTCGAGCCTCTTGCTGCATCCGCAATAAAATGATCCTGTTGATTTTCTCGTTCGTAAGTCTAATGACTACGTAACTATGACAGCATGGAGGGCTTGCGTGAAAATTTTTCCAAGTTTGTTTCCTGGTGGTTGCTTAGGACCTTGTGATCCCCGTCAAAAACGAATATCGATTCGCCAGTGGATCTTACGATGCCTACGAGTGCATGGGCATCGATTTGAAACGCACTATGCATTCATGTTGCTAGCTTTTGATTTCCTTGCGTCTAAGAACGCACGGGAGACGCTCTATCTTAAATTGAACGTCAAGCGACAGGCAATAAAAGCTGCATCTGTACTGCGCAGCACTGTACTGGAAGCGGTGAAGTACTATAACTACATGTCAGCATGTCGGACGAGAGGTATTAAACCACGACCTCCTGTTGCTGAGGTACCGCGCGTTATTGACTTGCGAAAAAGGCTACGTATTCCCGAGTCTGTGTTTTACGGGTCTAACATTGGTAGAATGCGCACACGGCATGACCTCTTTGGAATGCTCAAGCGGTTTGGTCCGCTGCAAATCTTTTTCACGATCTCTCCGGACTCAGCTGGAACTTACAACATCGCCATCAAAGCAGGAAGTTTGTCTAAAGCTAGCGTTGACTCAGCTAACTTGGCCCTGCTTCCAAATCGTGCCGAGCGAAAAGCTATAGCAGCTCAGTATCCAGTGGAATGTGCTCGTTATTTTCTGAGAGTAATGGATACTGTTATCGACGTTCTCCTCGGGTGGGATCGAAAGTCTTGCGCTCCGAAGCGCGGTGGTGGAATTTTCGGTGTTGTACGCGCCTTTGGAACATCTGCGGAAACACAGGTGGCAGGCGACGTGCACGCACACTTCGCTGTGTGGCTTCACGGGTTTTCCACAACGTCCTCCGAATTCGCTGAAGCGTTACGTTGTGATCTTGGATTCCACGATCGTCTCCTAAAACATTTTGATTCAGTTTTAACGGCATCACCGCCGTGCTTGACCAACGAACGAAGGTGCGTTTGTTGCCAATCGGAAGGAAGCTTGAGTCCAATTCTTCCTGGCGTTGATGCATTTAGACGTCCTGCACCTGGAGCGAGAGCATCAACTACTGCAGAATGCGGAGTGTGTAAGGAGACCTTTTCGGCTTCTGATATCATTGATGCAAGCCTGGATAAAATGGCAGATGAAAACAACGTGCAGTTGAACACACAACTAAAGGACTATGAAAAATGTCGACCACCAAAAGTTTGCACCGAAAACGATTTGGCCACGTCGATACTTGTTCGAGACCTACAGGTTCACTATTGGAACCATTGTAAATCCTGCTTCAAGGTATGTAAATTAATTACTGCAACTACTGTGTAGTTCTCAATGCTGTTTTCTAATCCCAGCCCTGTCGTTTGGCTACAAAACGGTGCGTACACCTCGTGGAAGTGTTTGTCGTTTCTTGAAGCCTGATGCAGCGCAGATCGGTCCAACGAGTGTTGAAAACTGTCAGAAAGTGGCATTGCATCGACCGATAGGTTGCGAATACGTGAACCCTTACAATCGAGTAATTATGGAGACGATGAAGTGCAATCACGACGTCCAGTTTGTACTTAGTAAGGACACAGCTGCATATATCGTGAAATACTGCTTCAAGAACCAGAATCCAGTGGAGAACCAAGCCGCTCTGTCCCTGGCAGCTTTTACAAAGGCGGTCGCTAAAACCAGTGCGCTGCCACCAGAGACACCTGAGATGGAGCGTGGCTATCGGATTCTGGAGTCAATGCTGTATACCGTGACCAATGGACAAGAGGTTGCAGCACCAATGGCAGCACTCTATGTTCCGAACGAAACCTCTTTTTGGTTTTCACATGAGTTTGTACGAATTGACATGCGTAAACTATTGCGAGCCCGATCACATTCTGTTGAAATCTGCGTTTCACAGCAGACCTGTACTATAACGCAATCCCATCAAGGCGACATTGCCGCTGATAATTTGCTGGAGTATTGGAAACGACATTTGAAATTAGAGAGTGTGCCATTTATTGATATTTGCGAGCAGTATGACTGCCTTGGAAACCTACCGAGAAATCATAGAGCCCAATCCGATTCCTGTTTGTCATACACACCTGTGTTGTACTCGAAACGGGACTCCACAAAGGTTATGGTGCTTTGTGGCAGCGAACGGCCTGACAGCACAGGTTATCTCGAGCCAGATCTCCAAGACTACTACTACGAGCTGTTGCTCGCACTGTTTAAGCCACATCGGCAATCTACACTGATGGATACAGGTGAATCTGCATTAGCAAGCTTCCATTCGTTCCTTCAGCATGGACAGCCCGCACTCGTTGAACGGTTGAGACGTTTTGAATTTCAATGGCACGATTATTATCGGGCCCAGCACAATGACACCGGTGACGATGAATCGCCGGAAGAAAAGCTGTTGAGGACTAGAGATCCAGCGACAGTTGGCTGGCGGCCCAGCCGGCCTGACAACGATATTGATCACGAAAGGGCCGAACAAATTAACGAGGAGGGGCCAGGTGACTTCCTTGATCGGCCACCAACTGCCGTGTCCGATACGTCTACAGAGAAATTATCGCAAGATGCTGACGCCATCGTAAAAGCAATTCCCAGCATCATTTTTCCTGAAGCCGAACGAGATAGCGAAGAATTCACGGGAACACAAGACTTTATATCGCAGTTCACCGCTGTTCCTACGCGTTTACACCGCTTAAGTGAGTGTTTCGAACCCGTTCCGTATGAATATGTAGCTGTGCCAGCACGTTGGACATCAGAGACGCTGCCAAAATTTCCCAAGATTGCAATGGTTTCCGAGGCATTTGGATTAAATTTCTGGCAACACGTAGTTTTTGAAGTTTGTGCTCGTCATTTGATGTATGCGTATTTCCAAGACATTACCGATTCGTTGTCGGAGACGGAGGTTCCTTTATACTGTGATTATACTCCACACAATATCAAAACCCAACTTGTTGGATACTTGGGAGGTGAAGCAGGCACTGGTAAATCTAGAGTGGTTGGCGCGCTGCTTGAGTTCGCAAAAAAGTGGGGGCGAGAGGGCAGTGTTGAAACTTTGGTATTTACGGGTGTAGCAGCTATCAACATTAAAGGTAGCACCATGCACAGCGCTCGCAATTTGAAACTCAATGGTGCGGAGCCGAAAACTGCACCGTCAGTCGAGATGAAGATGAAGTTTAGCCGAGTGGTGCTTGTCATAATAGACGAGATCTCGATTATGGATCAATCATTACTGGGAGGAACAGACTCAGTATCGCGGTCGATGTCCAAGACACCACACGAATTATGGGAGGGAAGCACGTATTGCTAACTGGAGATCTTCTACAATTACCTCCTGTGGCTGGATCACACTGTAAGTAACGTCAATTCGATTTATATTTTCTCACTCTGAATTGAAACGACTAATATGATACTCTAACAGGTTTCCGCGCACCATCCACTGTTGCTAACCGACTCCGCCACGCGGGCTATGCTGTTTATATGGCAATAAATTTTGTCATTTTCTTGACTGAGAATATGAGAGCAAGATTTGACCCCGAATACGCAAAAATTTCGGATGACTTACGCTGGGGGGCTTCCCGATGATCAGATGGATCGATTAAATTCACGTCTTCAAACCATGGATACACCCCAAGTACCAACGACACCAGCGCAAATGCCGTTGTATAGACCTGTGATTGTATGCACCAACAAGCTTCGGTGCGCCGTTAACCACAGTATGACCTTCCAGGTTGGCAGATCGTGTGGAGTGCCCCTGTATGAGTGCTTAGCAACCCCCAGCTCACGATCAAAATGCATTGTCGACCACCTTGCTAATGCTAACGATGATTTGACCGACCGCATTCCAATGAAACTACTGTTCTTCATTGGCATGCCAGTGATGATCACGCATAAGCACCCTGACTTGCTCAAGGTTGGAGTGATTGCAAATGGAGTGACAGGTACGATTATTGGAGTGCATCCATCACCAACGCTTCTGCAAACTGCCATATACTCAGTATCCGATACAACGGTTAGGAGGTTCCTACGGCTACCAGACTTGCTGCTTATAAAACTCCATGGTTGCAACATACCCCTCATCAGCGGATTTCCAGTTGGAGTAATCGGCTTACCGCCGATGAAAAGCCAAGTCCGGCTCCATCGTATTCTCAACTTTTCTCAGTCGTCAGTCACGATTCACCAATTTGCTGTTGTTCCTGCATTTGCGTGTACAACTGAGAAGCTACAGGGGAAAACGTGCGAGGATGGGATTGTTGTTACACCATTGGATCGACAGCGTAGAGATACACCTTTCCCGACACTTTATGTGGCGCTGTCGCGAGCTACGAGCCTAAACGGGCTGCGCCTCACCGAACCAATCACTCGTGCGTATCTGGATAAATTTCAGCCTACCGAGGTGATAGTGCAGGAAATGAGGCGTCTAATTAATGTAGTCGAGTTTCCAGGCTATATATCTACTGGTGAGGCGAACGCATTTAATACCTGGAAAGCTAGACAGCATTCTTCGCAGCTGTAGCCATACTGAATTATTTTTTTCGAGCGAACATTCATCAATCAATTGTAATTTAAATAGATGAATGTGAGATCATTGTAGTTTGGATGAGCGTTTGAGAACAAGGCCAAAAACGCTAACTGGGGGCTGAAACTACCTCGAGCGCGGCGACCTCGACAGAGGTGACAGCGCGCAACAATTCGAGATAGTCTTCTAATTGTCTTGTTCCCGTCAAGCTTATCAAAAATTGAGTTAAAGCCTCCGAACAATGCTGAGTGCATACTCCGCGACATAAGTTTTGTGACACCTATACTTTTGGTCTCGGCTTCTAGGTCGAGTTAGACGACGCTATTTAGATATGTTCCGCCTATCAGCTAGCGCGAAAGTGACGCTGATCTAGATTTCGTAGAGCTTCTATAGGCTGGCATACAACTACTAGAATTTGCACCGCGACAAAACTTTGGGACAAAAACTGACTTGATTTCATTATTGAAATTATGTACTCATTTAGCTAGTAGTGTGTCTTGTCGCCATTCTTGCGTGCTACCTTGAAGCAACGAGAAGGCATGGAGGCCAACAGATCTAGCAGCTCTTTCATCGTCACTGAATCCCACCGTGAGGTGGATTCAGTGACGATGAAAGAGCTGCTAGATCTGGCAATTTTGGCTAGGAAGGTCTACAGTCATGGAAAGTAGACCTTCCTAGCCAAAATTGCCCACACATTCTCAATCGGATTGAGATCGGGCGAGCGAGCTGGCCAGTCAAGCAGCTGCACCCCACCCCGATCTCCGTGAAAAACTCGGTCGTTGCGTACGAGACGTGGATAGAAGCGTTGTCTTGCATAAAAACAAAATCCGTGTCCTAGTTCTTGTGGGCAAATGGGAGCATATGCTCCGACACCGTATAGATGTAGTGGCCAGAGTTCTGGCACCCATCCAGAACCACCAACTCCGACTTGCCTTTGACTCCGAAAGCTCCCCAAACCATCAGCGAGTCTCCCCCATTTTGTCGGGACATGTAACGACGGGGAGGACGCCTCAGGTCATGTCAGTAGTGCTTGTACCCATCTGGGCCGTCGAGATTAAACTTTTTTTCATCTGAGAAGATGATCATGGGCCACACCACCTCCTTTCTGCGCAGCCGTCGAGAGCCTCTCAACAAACTATAGGAGCGCCTCCTTGTGCTCCTTTGTTAGAGGTAGCGTACGATCCATTTAGAGTAGACTAGATAGTCTACCCGAGACAGAAGTCTCTGGACCGTGCGCACCGAGCATGCCAAACCGTAGGTGACCTTCAACTCGGACGCCGAGTAGTCTCCTGTAGCGGCGCTGCGGACGACCTGGCGGACTTGGCGGTCTGTAAGGCTTGCCGGACGCCCCCCCCCCCTCTTTTGGCTTCAGTGGTAGGCGTCCTCAGGGCGTAGCTGATGCCATTCACCGACCGCTCAAGCCGTTGGGCGATCGCGTGGACGCTAAAGCCTGCTTCGTGGAGGCTATTCATGCGGCCATGTTCTTCGTCAGAGATGCTTGGTCCTCGTCCCATAGTAGAAATAGGATAATAAGGCCAGTTTGGGGGGATTTGGAATTAACCATCATTCCGTACCATAATGAAATCAAGTCATTTTTTATCCCAAAGTTTTGTCGCGGTGCAAATTCTAGTTAGTTGTATGCCAGCCTATAGAAGTTATACGAAATCTTGATCGGCGTCACAAGCCCCCTTTCGCGCTATCTGATAGGCGGAACATATCTAAATAGCGTCGTCTAACTCGACCTAGAAGCCGAGATACAGCCAAAAGTATAGGTGTCACAAAACTTATGTCGCGGAGTGTATATTGTGAATTCCGCCTAAATTTGCCGATTCGAATCGCCCCAATACAATCCACGACGCATCGTATTAAGTACGCTATCGTACTTAACAAGGTGACATAGTGAATATAAGTGACTTTGAGAGTTGGGGATTGGTTTGAAGAATCGCGCATGGAATTTTTTAGTAGAACTCACAATATTGCGCTTTGCATACGTTTTGGCACTTTTTACCTCCTGGCAGGTCACTACATTGTACAGGTCAGGTCAGGCTTTTAGGTCACGTGTATGTATATCCCTGACCTGACCTATCCTCACATCAGAATACGCGACTCTGATTGGACGAGAGGATGGTAAATTTGAAGTTGTCTCAAGGAAGGTAAAGTTTGCGCTATGTATTACATTTTGTACCCGTGATCTTATCCTTTGGAGTCAACAAATCTCTGGGGAGATTGTAAACAAGGCGACAGTTCTAGCAGAGCACTTTTCTTCATTTCAATCTCAATCAGCCATAAACAATATTCAAAGAAAAATGTATTGTGAATTCCGGTCGAATTTAGGAATCAGGACCGATTCGTCAAATCGACCGGCGTGGCCTGGCATGTAACGGGCCACACAAACTGATGTGCGTTACATGCCTGAGTGTGGTGCACACACGTAATGTGGAAAACACAGCTGCACGTCGCCGACGTGCTCAGAGCCAACCAATCATGTTCCCACCTCTGTCAGGACCTGGGCCACCCGAAAGGGGCGCCAGGATGCCGAAGCATCCAGGGAGTACTTGGGAGTCGTCGAAGGCTTAGACGACTCCATGGAAACGGCAGCACCAGGAGCTGCACCAGACCGAGCGCGGCAGTCCATCACAGACAGCCCTCGGTCGTCACCGGAGCCTAGACCGGTGGCCGAAGCTTCGAAGGTGTCGACGCTGACGAGCGTCGACTAAGTGGGTAACATAGTTCCATACACGGTCGCCCAGACCTTAACTGAAGAGGAAGACGCGGGAGGCGCTTCTTGTGTGCGTAACACAGTTCCACACACGGTCGCCTAGACCTTAACTGAAGAGGAAGACGCGGAAGGCGCTTCCTGCGTGGGTAACATAGTTCCACACGGAGTTGTGAATGCTCCCGATGTCCTTAGTGAGACGTCACACGACGTGGGTAACGAAGTTTCACGTCGGGGTCGCCGTCGACGACACCGTCGCCAACGCAAGTCGAGTCTGAACGATGTTCAGACTGGAGTCGCTCCTAGCGACTCGAAGTCCAGGGCCCGGGCTCTTCAGACGCGGCCGGTCGAAGAGTGTTATCAGCAGTGCACTACTTCAAGCAGACGCAAAGGGGCGAGATCGAGTGATCGCTCTTGAGTCTCGCGAGTCAAAAGCTGCAGGGAGGAACTATCAAGTTCATGACAAAGAGCGACTTGCAATGAAGTATGCTCTCGTCAAAATCAGGGCTCACCTGCTAGGCTCCAAGCCGTTTGTGATCTATATGGATCATGCGTCTCTACGCACTGCGACTCAGTCGCCTCACCTCTCGCAGAGGATGGCCCGGTGGCTCTCATTCTTTGCAGAATATAACTTCGAGGTGAAGTATAAGCCAGGAAAGCAGAACGCTTTGGCTGATGCGCTATCGCGCAGACCGGACTATGAGCTTGCTCATGTCACGATGGTGACTTTGTCCGTGACGGACCTGATCCGCGCTGCGTATGCGCATGATGACATGTGTAACGCTGCTAAGGGCTCTAGGGAGCGAGGAGAATAAAGACTCGCTATGCTTCCACTCGTTGATTTTGCATTGAATAATGCTGTGCATGCCTCCACCTGCTACACTCCGTTCTACGTGAACGGGCTGGCATACCCACGCGTCCCGTTGACGCCACCACTCCGTGGTTCAGGGCTTAGTGGGGGAGGATTAGCCGAGCGGCTTGCTGATATCAGCCCTACTGGTGTTCGTAAACAGCTTGACAAGTTTCTGTCAACGCGTCTAAGTGCCCTTCGACGCATGCGTGACGCTATGGCTGAGAGCCAAGACATGCAAAAGGAAAATGCAGATGCTAGAGGCAGAAAGAACTTGCAAAGTTTTGAGGTCGGAGACCTGGTTTTATTAAATGCTAAGAACCTACCTACACATGCAGTGTTTGCAGTCTTCAGACGAAGCTGAAACCTCGGTTTGTGGGACCTTTCAAGATCGTGGACAAGAAGGGCCTAGCGTATACGCTCAGTCTTCCGAAGAAGATGCGAACACATCCGGTGTTTTACGTGGGCTTGCTCAAGCCATACCGGGACCCAGCGGAGGTGGACGCTGAGGCGTTGGCACCGGGGCGGGAGCCACAGGCAAGTGGCCGCCCAGCATCCGAGCAAGGAGCTCATTCTGAGCACGAATTGCCACAACCTCATCCGCCAGAGGCGTTAGGCGAGCAAGCTGCTCTGAAGCGACGCCGTCGCCCGCTCTGCGGTCTCAAGTCGATCTGTCAGAGCATGGAGATCACGCAGCTGAGGCAGCCACTGGATTTCCTGACTTTAGCGATCAAGACCGTCCGCACAGCGATCCGCGACCAGAGACGTCTCGTCAGCGTGACGACGATCACGACGGACTTCGTCCCGAACCGCTCGAAGAGCTTCCTCCGACGCAGGATGAAAGTCCGGCCGGTCGACGTCCCCCGCCGGGGCTTCTCGATGAGGATGGCGAAATCCACTATCATGTGGAGCGCCTGTTGGCGCGTCGCCAGGGCCAAAAGCAGTATCTGGTAAAATGACGTGGCTACCCTCACTCCGAAAACTCGTGGGAGTTCGAGGTGCCTCTTCGGCAGGATTGTCTGGACGTCATGGACGCTTTTGATCGGAACTATCATGACTCCACGAGACATCGACCGCTCCGGCGGTCGCCCCGCGCTTTCCGCCGGTAGACGCGGGGAAGGGGGCTCCAAGAGCAGAGCTCAAGCTCTGGCCATGAGCGGCCGAGGCCGCCAAACCACCATGGTGGAAATTAGTGTAGCTCGCGTAAGCATGACGAATACGTCCATAGGACACGGGACGACAGTCCGAAGGCAGTTGCCGCTGAGCCTTCAGCTTCGCGAAGGCAAAGCGAAGCCCCCGAGCGATACGAGCATCCACCTCATGATAACTAGCTCGGAGAGCTTCGAAGCTTGAAAGCTTACGGTGCCGTTGCACTCAGCGCTCAAAGAGCCTGTCATCTTCGTCCGCGGATTCACCAGGAGTGAGGACGATTGGGATGGTCCTCATGTAGGGCACGGCATCCCCGCCCCGCTGAGCATGAAGTCGAGCTCGATAGTCGTTGACTGTCACTTCCTGGGGTTCCAAGAACCGAGCTCGAAGAGCCTCGTGCTAGTGCAGCTAAGGCCCATTCCCAACCGGCCGCATGCGGTCGCATCGCATCGCACAGCTTTGTACTATATAGTCGCATGCGACCGCATCGGTTGGGAAACCGGATGCGACCAAATTTGGACGGATTATCGGCGATGATCACTGATTGGTGGGCTATCCGACAGATTCAACAGAGCGTCCATTTTCCAGAAACCAACAGAGCGACGCGCAGAGGAGCACCTCGCGGCTGCATCTCACCTGTACGAGCACTTGCTTCATATACATGCCGTAATGAGAGGTTTTTGACTACTGATACGTATGTCTGTGTCTGACTGGCAATATCGATCAGGATGAAATCGTTCGAGTTCACGCCAAAACGTCACGGTCAACTCAATGATGCACAAACGCCACAGGAGCGCTCCGCACTTCTCTTCCCCGGACAAGGTTCACGTGTTCACACTTCGCAGCAACTACAAGAACGTCTAACGCCATGTCCAACTAGCGTTAATAATCTCTCAAACCCAGCGAAACTCATTCGATAGTACTGTTTAAACTCTCCTTCAAAAGTAGACGTTCGGCGTGCGTAGCCCATTTGATCCGCTCACGAACGACACGCATAGGTCTGCCGCTTCTCCTCCGACTAGACGCCATGACCAAGACGACAGTTGGCAAAACGACAGTGCAAAACTCGGTCTCCTCGGACGGACGTGATTGGCCAGATAGAGAGAGAGAAGCAGGAAGTGGGCAAAGCATTGAATAACAGCGGACGTGACGTGAATGGCCGGAAGTGTTTTTTTAAGTCTCTTATGTTCCTGGTGAAGAAAAAAGTATTGTAAGAACACCGAGCAAGTCTACGTTGAAGCCATTATTTCCTATTTTGCTAGACGATCTTGTCTGTGCTCTGATTGGCGTTTCCTCGTACGGCCCTAATCACTCTCATGCGACCAATTTCTTGCATGCGGCGAAGTCGCCGCATGAGCGTCCTTTTGCATGCGACCACCTACCCCACAAACCAATCAACGGCCTGTATTTGGCCTCAGCCAAGGCCGCATGCGACCAAAAGTTGCGGTTGGGAATGGGCCTAAGCAGGAGTGGCAGCCGCAGCCCCGATCACGTGAGTGACCAAGGTTCTCTGGACCGCTAGCTTGGTTGCAGTTGCAGAATCTTGGGCTTCGTAGCCTCGCTCCATCCGAGCACTCAGGATGGGTCGTCGCTCGGGACGCCGGATCGGCAAGAACGTCGGCTGCGACTCGGCGAGTCTGTTCTCCTGGGCCTCGTCGAGGTTATTGGTAATACCAGGCTCCATTCCTCCGCTGTCAGCTCGATCGCCCAAGCAAGGAGCGGAGCACAGAGCGGAAGACCGACGTTCCGGGAACGGATTGGGAGTGCGAAGCACTGGCCTGGGGCTTGCACCCTGTGACTGTCACCTCGCCTTCCACGCCAGGCATCTCAGTGTCGGACTCATAGTCCACGTCAAGGTCATCAAGACCATCAAAGAGGTAATCTCGCGCCATGGGCGGGCGACGGTCACGGACCGAAGGAGACAGCAAGTCAGTTGACTTATGCTTCTTCTCCTCCATCGCAGGCAGTTTGGAGTCGGCCTTCGGCCAGGTTGAGGACGTAGAGTTCGGAGGTGCACGGAGTACAGACGAAGAACGTGGACCCGGCCCGGAAGCGGAGGTCGCTGGTGGCGTACGGTCGAATGGCCAAGATGCTTTCTGGCCCGTTGGCATTTGGAGTCCGTCGGACTAGCTCTTGGAGCGATAGATGTTTCAGGACACCGTCCTTGACGTGACACGACCTCGGCGTGGACACGAGTGTCAAATGTCTTAGTGGGGGCGAGTGTAACGGGGTTACACGGGGCTATATGTAACCTGGGTACAGTGGTGTGGTCACACTATTGGTGTGACCACATGATAACAGAAAGGAGTTCTCACTACTCGATAGATAACAAGAGTCAGTACGTGGCTTCAGAGCCACGTGTATGCATTTGATTAGGTATTAGTATGGTCGATAGTTAGGGTAGGACATTCGCACCAGGGCGGCCGTGCCGCCCTTAAGACTAATACATTCGGTTTGGAAAACACACCGTAGAGTTTATATACCTTGGTTAAGGTTCCTATAGACTCTTGGAGACGGGTACGGATTACCCTTGACTCGCACCTGTTTTTTTGTATAAGAACGAAGGTCGTGGACCTTAACGCTTCCTCGAAGCAAAGAGCTACGACAGCCCGGCTGCACATCTTCTGCAACGACGAATGCTTTCATTATCACGCAAATACTACGTTTGACTATCAAGTGTGATGGAAGTGCGCGATGCTGTAAAATTGTGCTAAATTACGAACTATAATAGTGAACGGCAGATCTAACGTCTGCTCCAGTGTAAGGGCGACTGAGTAAAAGAGAAACACACACACATTTTTCCTCGTACGCGTTGCGTCAGAAAGAAACTCAAATTGAAGCGGAACGAACCGTTCTGTGTCAATCTACTAAGGAAGATGCCAGCCAGCCCAGTGAGCTCTTCGCCCATCCTCACCCGCAGCTGCGTCGTCCACCATTCTTGAAGTCCATGGATTGCCGGAGCGACTGAAGGCATTTACTAGGTTGGCCACACACGCATTGTCCGAGGTAAGCTGTTGAAGTGTTTCATGTGCTATCATAACGAATGTTATCCTCCCTGACCTCTTGCGCCTACCCTGACCTTGGCGTTCTGGCTAGAAGTATCAAGGCGTGAATGGAGAGATACTTCGCTGCGCGAACCCAACCGATAGAGTCATTTTCTGTATGGGCTGCGTCAGGGTCCCCGCAGCAGACAAGCACTGCACAAGGTCGCTTTTCTCGGCATGCAAACCAGCCCGATCGACCACACGTTGTTTTTGAGGACCAGCAACAGCCACCATACCTAGTGCTACGTATCAGGCCGTGGCGAATTCAGCACTTGACACTGACGCAGTCAATGCACTGTCCATCAATATTCAGCCTTCAGTGCAAGGCGTGAACGCTAGCGAACCTGTGCAACCTATGGCTTTTCAAGAAATGGTTTCGCAGTTCGGCCATCAGCTCCGACATCGCGTCCGTCCGAATCTGCAACGCCTTCGATTATGGCGCTATACCACCAGAACGTTCAGCTTGGGCTTGCTGCCCAATTGGATGCAGACCGAAAAGAGGTGGAGCGAGAGGAACGCGAAAAGACAAAGAGACATAATGCATTCCAACGCCAACAGAAGATGATGGCATTTATTGTAGCGTTAATTAACCCCCCCCGCTCTCAAGGCCAAAAATGCCCCCTGACCCCACCTTAACATATTCTTAAATACACCATGTTAAGGACAGACTAATCTTGGCTTTTGTATTGCCTACAATAAGTACAAGTATATTTTATGAAGTGCGGGAAGTTGACCTGATAGAGCAGGATAGCTTTCACTCCTTGCGCAGTGCTTTGCACCGGCCATGTCGTCAAATACACCGCCGCCCAGTCAAGTTGCTGAAATATGTTGTATATACAGCAAGTGAAATTGGCCTGTTTATTTGAGACGAAGAAAGGGAAAACATATTCGCACAGCTATGCCTTCGTGCTTTAGCAATTGGATTGAATACTTGTAGCAACCGACCTGTTCTTGCACATTGACACGCCTACGCGTCTCCACTAACTTCGCAATTAGAGGCAACATGCTGCTCATTTTGCTTGGCACTCTGCCTGGCCATGAAATTTTCGTGTTCGCGCCGGGTTCACACGCCATCTCGAGCTCTCACTTCTTCTACTGTTTTTGCTAACTGACCTGAAATTACGCTCTCGCAGCCACCAGATCCAGTTGTCCAGTCACAAATCAGTGTATCCAATCCCTGCATGTTTTATCAATTTACTGACAGATCTTTGCAAACATTAGCCCCTTCCACGTAGTTTTTTTCTCCTAACCGCGTGCATTTCACGGTCTTTAACATGATGTATTATACACCATGTTAAGAAAGATCCAAACCTCGCAAGTTGTTATATACGACGTTTGAGAGCGGGGGGTTAAGGCAAAAAATGCATAGCTACGCAAACTGAAACTCCTACTTCGCTCCGAATTATGGCTTACCTTGCTGGGATTTCTGAGCGGGTGGAGCTGGGTATTTGTCTTCGTACTCACCAGCACTTCCGTCGCTTTCATCACCAGATAGCGCATCATCCGCACCGTCTTCGTATGCATGAGCACCAACCGGGGGCGTCATCGAAGCCGACAACTGGTGCAGACGTTGTCTTGGGGCCGAATTCGAAGCCGCCGTAGGCTTCTTGCATCGAGGTTGAGTGATGATTGCTGGGTACCGGTAGAAATAGATCCCGTGGCGGCCTCTGATGTGCTTCTGCAGCATGGCGGACGAAGGGAATGTTAGGTTGCACTTGTAAATAAAACAATCCCTCTCCGCTTTTGGGTCCACTGGTATATTTTTCGGTATCACTCGGATCAAATCAACACGATTCTCCTCCTTCCGCACGTTTCGTTTTCCTTTTATTGTGTCATATGGAAGCAGTGTTGCGGCGGCCATAAGTCCGTCGTCCGGTACGGTGTGCAGGAAAGCGATGGCGGAGGCGAGTGTCCTCAGACGGGTGCGTGCACGTGCGGTGGTTTGATGTGCGTACGCGTGGCGGTTGGAGCGCTGCGTATGGGTGCGTAATGTGATTAAGGAAACAGTGAGCGCGGATATTGAGGGTGTCGTAGTCGCCACCGCCGTGGATGAAATCGCCGCGGAAGGTCATCACGTCACCCTTCCCAAACTCGACAACTTTTTCTCGCTCTCCATCGCCACTTGCCTATTCCATCTATACACGTAAAGAAAATTTTAGTCTTGAAGCCCAACCAGCACCGACGCGGGCAAAAGACTGTAGTCGTATAAATTTTGGTTTGCAGGGATTGGTAGGAAGTCTCGATACGCAGGTTGAGCTAGTCCACCAGGTTCCGACAGCAAGTAAATCCAATTCATGGGTTCTGAATCAGTAAAAAATGTTTGACACGCCTCGGCGATCTCTTGGAACAGCTTCCTCGACAAAGTTGACGAAACTGGTGCCCATTATCGCTTTTCATCCATTTCACCGCCTTGGCCGACCAGAAGTTTCCACACTGACGCAGGTAGTCCCAGTGCTTCATTCCTCGACGCATCGCAAAGTACGTGTGACACCAAGCCATAAAGGCGCTCGTAACCTTTGCTGTTCATGCTGTGCTGCTGCGGCGTTGGATTCGGGAGGACCTCCAGCGGCGACTCGGACGCCAAATCGGACTCTTCACTTGGCCTGGGCGGCGACGACGCCCGTAAATACTGCTGTGGGACCCACTCAGCTTCAGACCCAGAGTCTGACATGACCAGCAAGGAACTGGGTGGAGTCACCTCCTCGTCTGGATGACCTTGTGTGGCTCGCCGCAAATTGAGGAATGAAGGAATATCTCACCTCAGTGGGGCCGTTGTTTGTCGTCTTGGAAGCCCTACGTGACCTTTCCCGGCCCCGTATCCAATCAACAATGACACCGTTAACCAGCTTGAAGTCAAAACATTCTCTTAAAAACTGTATCAACCATTTTGTAAATAAATGTTCCGAGCGCACCCAGTCGACCTAAGTAGCGATAGTGTGAAGTTGCGAAGAGAAGTAACAAATGTGTACAAACTTCCGGCACGCAGCGCCGGTAGGCAATAGAGCTGATTGTAGGCGTCGTTATCTTTGGCATTGTACGATTTGCATACATCAACCCAAAATTCACATTCGGGGCTTATCGCCTTGGTGTTCAGATCCGTGCGCGACGCAGGATCACCAAAGTCTGCGAAGCACTCGCAAAATTCATCCGAGAAAAGTACGTTCAACAGCAAAAAAAATAACTCAGTCGACTGGCTTATTAGGACATCGTTTGTCTGATCCATTCACTGCAGCAGCGTCGGTGATAGTCCTTTCGGTCTGAATGGCTGCTCGCAACGTTTCAATATAGGGTGCCTTTTTGTTTGCAGTCGGGGTCAGCTATCGCCGACGACACTCCTCACGAAGTTCGTTAGCTGAGAGACCGATGAAAGCTTGGAGCTCGAGGTCGAGGCTGTTTCGAGATGCTGCAGAAGACTGGTGCTGGTTCAAGTATGTTTTTGGGGTGTGGCGGCCGAAGGTGAGACCGCACAATGTGCGTTTCACGATACTAAGTTCTCTGTTTCTGATTTGCTCGAGGCGAGAGCACTCGGGGTCAATGTTTGCTGTTGAACGGTTGGCTCTGAAAGTACCAGGCGATGGATGGACGTTACCGGGTGGTTAACTGCGCGAGCACGGCTGCCAAGCAGAGCTTGGATGGTAGTCACCAGACAAATGTTGGCGCAGTTTTATGCGTGCTCCCGCTCCCTCAGCAAGGCCGTCTTGATGGGCGTCCCACAGAAATCTCAACGCCAGCATCTTAGCCAATCAAGCGGCGCTATCTGCTCCCGGGAGGAACTAAAGAACGGTCATTAGTATGTGTATTGACGGCAAGTACAGTTCGCCGATATATGTGGTGTGGTGCGCGGAAGTCCCAAATTTTAAAGTAACGGGTTCTGCCAAATAACGTTCCTCTCTGGATAAAGTACCGTACTGAGTTTGGTGAGGATTTCCGAGAATTCTAGAATCCTAGCGAGAATAGTGTACCGTGCCAATTAGAATGCCGTCGAACAAGAGATATACGCTTTATTCCAATAATCTTCCAGGCCATTCTGCATTTTGCCAACAACTGGAACCCCCAATAAACCACCCGCCAATCCACGATGCCCTCCCGTCGTGTTGCCAAGTCAATGGTTGAGAAGCGCGAAGTGATCGGCTGGGTCGAGGCCAATTGACCGTAGGTTCCAACCCGCGCGGCGAAGTACTTCCTGCAAGTCTGGATTGATGACGAGTTCGCTGTTGATGAGATATAATACAGTACCCTTCCAGATACAAATCCCTTTTTGGTCCGATGGGTAAACTATCGAATAGTGTGCCTTCTTTTATTTGGCAGAACCCGTTACTTTGAATTCAGAACAGGCTTATCCCCAGCCGAGTAACTTCAGCCCAGTCGTTTCTTGACCCGAGAGAAGAAAGGTGAAGCTGGTACGATCCTGGTCTAGACTACGATAAATAATAAGACCGCAAGTCGACTCCCCTTCCCCGCTGGAGTTGGAAGAAGGAACGTGGAAACCGTACGACCCTAGTATAAGGCCGCTGAAGAAGAAGAGGACAAGAAGTGTATGTGGTGACGTGTCTCCATACCCAAAACCCCGGTGTATTCGGGTTCTGAGGACACGTGTAAGGCGGGATCTGTTAAATGGAGAATCAGTTTCGTCTGGAGACATCTGGAGACAACTGGAGTGTGGTGCATTGCTGTTGTCGACGTACGTCTGGGCCCACAGCCGAGTCCTAAGAAGAATTGCCAAATGATTGCAAGGGAGGTTACACACGCCCTGCTCAGCTCAATATCTGGACAAGGGAGTTTCAGCTGGAATTAGCTGAGATTTTGAGGTTCAGGTCTGAGCTGTGCAATCGGCGCTCAAGGTTTATCCGCGAATTTTGAGCCGCCTCGCCGCAATGACGTGGAGATGGCACGAGAGGTTGAGACGCCAGCGAATATTTTTCTTCTGACAAGCGCGTCGTCGACTTGAGCGCATCTTGTTTAGTCGTGTGCCCAGAGTATTTTCCTCAAGTAGCGGACAAATACCGCTGTTGATTTGCGCGAGTACCACTAGAATTACTGGGTCTTTGTTTCTAAATCAGTATTGGGCAGCGGTCTGAAATAAAAAATGCAATATATTGTGCCTTTCAACTACTTTGGCGGATACACTGCTAATTCAGGTGGAACGAGATCCATAAAAGGACGCCAAGCCTTTATTTAAGGATAATTATGCCTAAGATTGTGAAAAATTCTCCTAACACCCCCGATCTGCCTTTACCATGGAATAACAGAGATAACTACATAATGGCGGTTTTCAACCCGCGATTCTGCGCCATTCCGCTTGTTTAGTCCTCAATCGGGCGGGATTAGCTTTATCCCAGCCTAAACCAGCTCACTATCGCCATGCTAATTCGACCACGGAATGGACAGCCCATAATTAGAGTGAAATTAAATGTTTTGTCGGCATGATTAAAGTCGAAAAGGGAATAGAATTACGCCAGAATTACCGCGTACATTTTTTAGTGTTATTTTCGTTTATTGTGACTTCTATTCTGAAACGGAAATCAAGTTTGTGCGACCGCTACGTTTGCGATAAGCGGACCAGAGAAATGAAAAAAGAAACAACGAGACACACGCAGGAACTAATAGTAAGTCCAAATAGGGATGGTTTTGGAGTACTTTAGAACACTGCAAAACACTTCTGAAAAACGTCCAATATTCCATTCAATATTCAAAAGTGCTCCAAACTACACATGCGCATATTCGGGACAAGGGTTTTAGACAGTTTTGGACTCCGTGCGGAACAAGTCTGCGCGGACCGAGTCGATCATAGTGCGCAGCGCTACCCTAGAGCAGTGGGTCGATGCGTGGGCTTCAAGGCCATCGCGTACGACTCCGTCTGATCAAGCTGCAGGCGCAGAAGCAGCAGACGCAGCAGGAAGAGACGCTGGCGCTGGACGTGCTGGACGCCACCGGACGCCCCCGCACCGTGTTCCACGTGGAAGGCATGACTGCGCCACGTGCGACAAGGCCATAGAGGACTACCTGGGCAAGGCTGCGGGCGTGCTGCACTGTCGCGGGGGCTCATCAGGCAAAAGGTTGAGGTCTTGTTCGACCGCCACCTGGTGCAGGACGCGCAGACGCAGCTCCCGTGGTGGAGGCGGGGGACGATGACTTGCTCGAGCCCAATTTCACAGCCACGGGCATGCGCTGTGCTGCGTGCGTGGACAAGATCGAGTTGGCGGTAGGGAAGTTGCCGGGCGTGACCAAGGTGCTGGTGAACCTGCCGCTGAACAAGGCGCTCGGGCATCGGAAGCAGATGGCGAGGACGGGGTCGCGCGAAGTGATGGAGTGCATCAACGGACTGGACTGCTCTGTGGAGGTGGCGCTGGAGACCACGGACCAGAATGCGCTGAGCTTGCCGGAGATGGACAAGTGGCGGAAGCTGCTGACCTCTTCTCGCTACCAGCTATGCTCTTCACATGGTGTTAGTGTATGTTCCTCCAGTGGTTTTGGCGTTGATGATGCCTGTGTTCAACTCTGGGACGATCAAGTTGCTACTACTCTTCCTGTTGACGACTTTTGTGCGGTTTAGCGTGGGTTGGATATTCTACGCGGCAGTGCGGGGATGGAGTTTCTCGTGGTGGCCGGTACGACCATGTCATACACACACAGCTGAGTGTTGATAATGGGCCCGATGCTGCATAAGAACTACATGACCCTCCACGTTTTGGATCGACGGCCATGCTGCTGACGTTTGTGAGCAAGTACATAGAGTTGATGGCGAAGGGCAAGACGGCGGATGCGTTGTCGGAGTTCGCATTGTATCAGCCAAAGACCGCTTTGTTGGGTACACAAAAATTTCATTGAGTTGGTGCTTCGTGGTGATTTTCTCCTTCAGTGTGCCAACAAGCTGATGAGTGCAGTTCTCAAGTACGCTCGGTCTATGGATAACTCGATGTTGAGCGTGAAGTGAGTGTTGATTGCTTTGAGGGTGGGATTTCCGCGTGTGTTCTCCCGCGGTGATGAGGTGTTGAAGCAGAGTATCTGTATTCAAGTGGCGTTTGCTCGCACCACTGTGTGGCGTTTGCCCACGGTGGTGGATACCGGATCGAGTGTTGAAGCTGTATTCTACTGTGGTGTTTTCCCGCGCCATCGTGTTGCATTTGCCCACGGTGGTGCTGAAGATAAAGTGGCATCTGTTGACGGAGGACTTTGAGCATCATGTGTATCAACGGGTAATTGTGGAAGAATGCAACGGCGAGTTCAAGCACTACTTATATTTTCTCTCAGACGTTGTCATCTTCAACACTTTCTGGGCGTGATTGGTGTCGTGCAAGATCGATTTTATCCTTCAAAATCGTTCCGTGGTTGATGTAGATATATGCAAGCATTTCGACTTTCTCGACCGAAAGCCTGTTTCTTCTCTTTGAATGGATGTGATCAAATATGCTCCAGGCTCTCTCACTTGCTGCCGAAGATGTTGGTATCGCGAAGACAATCTCAGCTACCTTCTTGAGGAGTGGATACCGTTTATCAGCTTTCGCGCCCCAGTAAACACGTGGGCTTGCTATTGAATGCTTTCTTCGTAGCTCGTCACCACCCGTCCGCTTCATACACTTAAATTCGAGGATCTCTGCAGTTAACTCGGCATCGCTGGCAGGGGTTATCAGGCCGCACTTGATGGCAAGCTTGCACACTTGATCATCTACGTTTTCGTCGTCAGTACCAACAAAGTCGTCAAGGTTCGTAGCGGGATCAAGCAAAAACGCCACAGCCATTGCATTGTGGTGAACATATTTCCAGCGTCTCTGAATCTTCTCGCGGAAACCTGTTGGAGCTGCTCAAGTGGAACTGTGGTGACACTTTTGTATGTGCCATCATCGTGTAAGCCCGATGCAGCAGCACTTGGGAGCCGCGTTGTCGTGGGTGTTGTAGACGATAAGAAAACTGCGACGTCACTGAGAACTCCGATCCTATCTAGAGCCTCATCATGGCCATCTTCATCCGAATTGCTTCCCTCTGACGCTTCTATCTCGGGCTCCGGTTCGTCTTCTTCAGCTGGCGTCACTCCACAAGCAGCATGGTGCCGTAGCCACCTAAACCACTGATAGACCCCCGAAATGAAGCCGTTATCAGCTTCCAGCGCGCGTAGGGCTTCTATGATGGGATCAAACATACCAACAACAGTCCTCAAATTGTACCAAAAGCCATCGTCACGAACCAAGTCAATCACATAGCGTAGTTTCTTGCGCTTTGCGGAAGTTCCACGATAGCGGTCTCTAAACGTCTCGTAGCCAGAACTCAGAAAGAGTTTTTCCAGTAATTCCCGGCTATTCAGGACATACCTCATGCAGGTATAGACGGAGTACCAGCGCGTTGGCACTGGCAGCACGAGGTTTCTGGCCCTCGATCGCACGTCTTGCTGCAATTTCTTAAATCCATCAAGCAGTGCTAAATGATCTCGTACGAAACGAGTAACAGCCACGGAGCGAGACACGACGGCCTTTACAGCAGCGAAACGGGAGACATCCTGCATGAGTAGATTTAAAACGTGAGCAGCGCACCCGCCACTCGCCACGTTTGCCCGCTTTGTCTGAACTTGACTAGACGCACTTCTCATATTTTTTGCGTTGTCCGTGACGACGCCAACAACCTAAGCAGTAGTTTCGTTCTCAATGTCTTCAACGACTTGGTCAATTTCGTTAGCAATATACCTAGCTGTGTGGCGCTTTGACCTTGTAGACCACGACGACCAGAACAATGCAGGCATGCCCGGTGCAATCACCATGAAATTGGTAATACTTGAGCCGTTTGTATCCGCCCAGCCATCAGTAACGAGTGACACATACGTATGTGCATTAATCAGTTTGACAACCTTCACACGTATTTCATCGCGTACCCGTTTCAAAAGCACCGTACTTAGTTTGTGTCGCGACGGAAGCTTCATCGCAGGGGCCACCATTGCAATGAAGTCTCGAAACACTTGAGCCTCGAGCAGTATGAACGGTAGCGCGCAAACAAAAAAAACACCCGTGCAAGTGCCAGTTCACATGCATCTTGATCGAATTCACTGGCACCAGTAGAGTTTGAGTTGGACGGTGGTGTTGGTGTAGGAGTTGGTGGAGGCCGTAGAGAAATTTGGACATCTAGCGGAACATTAGGGCACTTGTTCGGCTTCACCAAATGATCCAACAAGTTGCCGCTAGGCTTTCGTTTTTTTAAGCACACCACAATAAATACATCGACCGTGCTTTTTGCCATTTTCACGTTCAATGGTATAGTGTTTCCAAATCCCGTCACGTGGGCGCCCAGTCTTCAATGGTGAAGCACGAGATCGTCGAATAGATCCTGGTGTACGTGGTGACCGCGCTGGCGTCCGTGGAGTACGGGGAGGCCGCTCTCTTGTTGAAGAGCGTGGTAAGCGGCGTGGGGTAGGGGAGCATGGTAAATGTGTCTGTATTGGTGACGACGCCGACGGACCGGAAGGCGACACAGAGAACGATCGTGCATGTGTTGTGGGGTGGATGCGAGAACATTACCCTTCATGATCTTGGCGGCGACGTTGTTTGAAGCTCCGAACGGTTTGACTGAGAAGGGGCCCTCTGGTATGGGCTGTAGCGAAGTTTCTCCGCAAAGTCGATCCGGGCGGGGATCGGCGCGTGCTGGAATCCGCTCGTGGATTTCGTGGGCTATCCGTAGACGAGCGTAAATTGTCCTGTAGAGACGATGTAGACGAGCGTAAATTGTCCTGTAGAGACGACAGGATGTCTGAAGCTCCCTCTGTTGTTGGCTCCATGGCGAAGACTGATTCTCGATGATCCTCGCGCTGACTTTTGGACTTTTGGATACTTTAAAAGCGCTTAAAACGTTTTGGTGTATTTTAAACGTTCTATACTGTTCCATTCTGAAACCGTCTCTAAGTCCAAATAAGCGTTTGACTTGGGATTCACGTAGTACATCTAAAGTCGCCCGTGCTGTATTTGGGTTTACGCTTCGTGTCCAAAACATGTAGGCTCTTAATTTATTGTGGATTTCAGCGATTTTGCCCTTTGATTTGACGCATCATTTCGGGTCCGATTTATTTAACTCGGACCTGAAGTATGAAACTCGCTGAATACACTCTCTCGTTAAGAGCCTTTACATTGTACTTCGAAGTACCACAGTAGTAGTACATAAATACAATCTGCTAGTAGAATCTGCTAGTAGAACTAATACGTACTGCTACATGGATATACTACGATTTCAGTAAAAAAGGTAGTATGCCTGTAGGGATGTGATCCCACGCACTACCAGTCCAATCCTCTAGTTAATTAAAACTTCCAGACCACGATTTTGGGCAACATTGGCGATCAATAGGAATTTGGAAATTCTGAGTAAATTAAAAAAAAATATCATAATTATTAGCTGGCATGTTTTGCTCTCTGACACTTCGATACTCTGATCAGGGCATGCTCCGAACGTAGTCACATTGACCCTTCGGTATTTATGAATCAGGTTTTGGCAGTGGCGGCACAATTTTCATTTTTTGTGATTTTACTCAGTCACTCAATTATTCACTAAGAGTATTTCCCATCAGGAGTGATTATAAGAGTATCTCAATCAGGTGCGATTAAATGTTTGAGCAAATATTGTAGACACAAATATTGGAGACTTCAATCAGAATTTGTTTTTGAGCCAGTCTGCCCAACAAAATAAATTCATTGAATCTGCTCAAATGTATATTAGTCTCGCAATTACAGGTTGTGAGCAAAACTCATTTTACTCAACAAATAGCGACGCGTTTACTAGTACTACACCGGCGTGCGTAAATTGCCGATTTTTTTGCGTAAATTGCCGAAGATCGGGTTAAAAAAATACACAAGACACCGATTTCAGCACGTTTGGCCACAAAAGACTCGCTAGTAAATTGCTGAGCAAGTCTAATTCGGCGATTTTGACATAGAGCTCCTCTACTTCTCTCTTAATATGCGCATCTACTAGAAGGTTTGGGGCTTCATGCTACTGTTCCTGCTGCCCCCGGCGCAGTGTGCGGTGAATGCAACGACCGGCAGCTCTACTCCCCACGGGTCATCCACTTTCATCTATGTATTTTATCCGCTACTAATTTAAGTTAGCTTCAGTTATTCACTTTGGCACCAGTGCAGCAATTGGCTTTCGCGTAGTCTTAAGTATTTTTAGTTTACTCACTTAATCCTGGTCGAGATGCTCTTATCTTATATATTTTGGTCATATTGCGCATCGCAAATCATTTGACGTTTAGAATTGGCCTCAGCTCGATCTATAATGACTTGAGGTCGATTTATAAATCTGTTTAAGGTAGCTGGCAAATCGGGCTACGACATTCAAATCGAACCGTCAGATCGATCCCAGGGTAGATACAGGTCGTTTTCTTTTAAAGCGGCCCTTTCCGCATGTACGAAAGTACGTCAATCTACATAATTTCAGGCCCTCACTGATTTTTATGTCCGGTTTTACACTCCCCTCAGCACTATCAAGAGCGATAGTAAAACAAATTCGACAGCTGTGAGGTTTGAACTCACGCGGGTTACCCCAATGGATTTCAAGTCCATCGCCTTAACCACTCGGCCAAGCTGTCCCTGATTAAAAAAGCCAGTCGCACCACATTACGTGTTGTCATAGTTGGAAGGTTTGAAGGTTGGATACGCCAATCAAATCAAACCTTCACTTTTTCAACTGTGCGTGCGCCTGAACCAATCAGAGCAAACCTTCGCCTGTTAGCGTTCACCAATCACAGTAAACCTTCCTTCTTGCTGAAACCTTCCGACTTTTTCAAGTAGGTTTGAGTTGAAAAAGGCCGGGACAGGTAGGTTTGATCTGATTGGCAGTTCAAACCTACCTTCCAACCGTGAAGAACACTATTATACTGCATTTGAAGACTAGCCAACTGTATTTGAAAAGTGAGACGATGCACAAATGTAGGGTTCTGCAATCTGGAAAAGAGCAGCAAAGATGTAATATCAGCTATGTTCAATTTGAATAGGCGAAATCTGCCTCGCTTTTTCATTAGTGTTATTACTCGCTAAGCGGACAGCGGAACACCGCATGCTTAAAGCGCAAGAGTGATTTCCTTAGTGCAGCATCAGTACAAAACGTGGCCTGGTGTGAGTGGAAGGAAAATAGAGGTCATTTATCCGGACAGACCCGATTTCGGTTCCCGTTTATCAGGACCGACTCGCTTTCAATCGGGGCTCTCGGATTGTTAGTCCTCTCCTCGTATTGCACATACTGAGTGGTTATTCTTCCTAGGGTTAGGCGTTTTTATCTTGGGCACACCAAACGTCGGAGACGACATCTCCGCCTGGCGATCCTTTGCCGTGAAAAACTAAAACCTTCCAAATAGGTGCAAAAGTTGCATTTGAAAAGAAGCTATGAAGCAACCAGTGCACGTCCCGCTAACACGATTCGAGCGTATGGACCCAACCAACGATAGTACAAGGAGTGGTGCGAACGGAAAGGTTTTCACGAAACTTTTCGTTACCGGTTTCGCCAGGAAGAAGTTGTTGATCGAGAGATTCAAGTTAACCGACCAAAGACCAATACGATTTTCGTACCTAACAGAAAAACGATTCATGTTGTAGGATACGGTAGAAGGCAAATCGAACTCTGTTATATAGTTATCAGTTTGTTGTTGCTATCTCTTGCTGTCATCTCATGCATTCTTGGTCTTGTCTTGGTTTCACTATAGTCGTCTTGGTCGTGACTTGGTCTCAGTATGCCTTGGGCATGGCGCAATCATCAGTCATCATCGGATGTGGGTGCGCTGTAGAGTCGCTGCAACTGGATTCTTGGGTCAGGCATGGTACCACGCTCTTTGGATACATCAAGGATCTTGGCCTTGTGCATCAGGCGATGCGTCCTCGGTCGGTCGTACAGGTCGGTCGGTGTTGACTTGGTTTCAGTATACTGGTTCACTGCGATCCAGGATGATATGTCGTCTTGATCTAGGATACCGTCGTCTTGACTGGAACTTGTCATCCTGGTCGGAACTTGTCGTCTTGATCTAGACTTACCCATCCAGTAATACATAACCAAAGTCATCGTGGTCCGAATTGTTCTTGAGATGGTTGTGCTGGCTCGTGCTCTTCCGTGCCGTGTCAAGACGGGTGATCTCATCTTGAGATACTTCGACACCTTGTGGACTTTACCCGTCGTCAGGAATCTTGGCTTCACCCAGGTTCGTACTGGGCTCCTTGGTTCAGGAATACCAAGCCTATCCACGGCCGCACATACACTTTGCACGTTGTATATTTGTATTGGAAGTGCGGAAGAGCCTTCATACATTCTTTACGCCGAGGTTTGACCTCGGCAGCCCCGTTAAAGCCTTGACCGGCCCGTACCTTTCATTCTGAGAGGACAGCGAGGGTTAGTGCGAAAGCACGAACGTACATCCTAGCTTCGCTCGTGCTAGTGGTGTATTATATTTGGATAGACCTACCACGGACTCTGTGCACAGAGGACACATTCCAACCCGGTGTAAGGGATCGTTCCTGAGCCTTCAGGTCTGGTTCCAACATATTCGCCGACCTTTCGAGGGAAGCGTGTGTTGTTGGTGGGACTCATCCGACTAGGAAGAGAATTTCATCGTGTTCCTACACGACATATCCCTGTCAAATCGCTTCATTTTCGCCACATTTGCTTACTGACTTGGACTTATGTAGCAGGCGACCCGTTGTTATTGATGAGTGGTTTCCCACTGCACTTTTATTGGAAATATGGCCAATTTATTGCTCACTTTCGACCTACCCCTGTGCATCGAATCTTTTTTGAGGGATTTGCTTATACGTGGTTTTACTATTGTTGTGCCACGTTTTGAGCAATCCCTATACAAACATGTTGTACCTACAACATGAATTGATGTTATTTTATACAATCTTGGTCGCTGGGGGGTTAATCCCCCAGGATCGAATCGAAAGGTTAGCCTGGCTATTGTTGAGATGTAAGTGAACGCGATTTCAGACTTGTACAGCGACCAACAAAGTCGAGGCGCGAATTCGCACCCGCATCACCGTAAACCGTAATAGTCTCATTGAGATGCTGTTAATGTCATTAAGGCGAGAGAAGCACGCGCTAAACAAGCGAGAATATGCCGACCGTGGTGTTGCATCTTTATTAGACTGATATTGTACGACCGATGATCTCGTGGCTATCTCTCGCTACTATATGAACCTGAACACGGAATGCGACTTACGAAATAGGATGACTCACTTTCTGTGTCACGCGTGCTTACTGGGAGACGAGTCTTCGCGCAAATCGGAGCTGCCGAATTTGTTTAGTGTCATCTTAGAGCACAAAGGAAGTCCAGACTGCAGAGCACTAGGAAAGGTTATGGAGAAAGGGAAGACGAATCAATTTGGGCGCCGTGAATTCGGTTATTGCATTAGACACCACAACGTTGAAGTCTGTCCGATTGGTACACTCGGGTTTTACCTTTTTTATAGATGGTGTGTTGCGATGGAAAATGTCCCTGTCTTTCTCAAACCAAAAATGTCGTACCGTACGATATCAAGGTTCTTATTCCAAATTGGCAAAAACGTTTAACAACTTCAATGACGTACCGTGCTCATTATGATGATGCCACTGTGAAAGCATTTAGCGCGCTCGGAATGCGCTTGAAAGCTGGAACTCACGCCGTAAGAGGATCAGAAGCTAGAATGGCTGGGTTGGCAGATGCTACAGAACCACAAATCAGACGGGTAGGACGATAGAATGCATCAGCGATGGAAGGGCGTTACCTGAGTGCTTTACCCCGAGAGGCGATGCGGTTGCTTGCTCCAGATCGACGGGTGTTTTATTTGGAGCGGGCATGCCTCGCGCCACCGGAGTGTCTCCAGAGCAAAATCTTTTCCTTTTGTTAAAAAAATTATGGCAGCATACACACATCAGTCAGCGCCTCATGTAGCCACAGGGGAATTTCTAGAGCTTCTTCTGTACCTGCGCGTTTTTCTACTGCAAGATGCTGTCATGCTTCGCGATGTCCATCCCGATCACAAACTCTGGTCATATACTCCCTTCAACTTCAGAGACTTCAACGCGTATGCTGCAGAGATCAAGGCAAAAATTCTCAGCACGACACCCACAGACAACTCAGTGAACGAAGTCGTACCAGATTTGATGGATCATCTAAAGCAGAAACATCGGTAGACAATTGTCCACGTCGATGAAAGGATTGGTGATATTGGCACATCATTGAACAGGATGAAATAAACATTTTTCCGACTTACGTCAGGCTCTGCTCCTGTGCGACCTACCGTTGACTGGAATTCGACAAGCTCTGGACCGGCTGCTGGCCCTACTCCATCTGGAACTCGCTTTCCTGTCACGTACAAGCTAGCTCGATCTTTGAAACCCGTGCACCAGGTGCGGCAAGAATGGACCACTGGTATAAACGGCGGTCCTGCAGTTCGAAAGCTCGAACAGCTTCATGGCTACAGTTGGTGCAACACTTCCACCGAGAAACGTTTTTGCCGCAAACGACTCATTGACCGCATAGCTCTGATCACACAACAAGAGCATGTTAGTGATGGGCAACCCGTGTGCATGCTCGAGCGTCAGCGAACACAGTCCAACCTGATCACACAACAAGAGCATGTTAGTGATGGGCAACCACACAAATAACCCTTCTGAGCCGCCTCGGCGCTGTAACCTCCTGGCGGGCTGCCCTCCTCCATGCCCTGCGCCAGCTGCACCTCTTTAACCGCCTCGAGGCTGTCCTTCGCCTCGCCCTGAGCCTGGTGCTGGTGGTCTTGCTTTGGCGGTCTTGCTGCGTCGCTTCTCTACAGTGCGCTTCCGCCTTGCCTTTTTACTGGCTGGTTTATAGTTTCGTGTAACATTTCAAATAAAACGAAATACTTGTGGTTTCAAAAAGCAGATGTTATCAATCCCTCACCGCTTCAGATAAGTAACATATCTGAGGGACGAGCCGGGGTCTGCGTCACCCTGTCACTTCCAATAATGCTCTTTATTGCTCAGGACGTCCGGGACGAGCTGTCCCCATTCGGCTTGCTGCTGCGTCAAGCTCCCGGTTACACTCCTGTACGTAGAACCCATTGTAACATGTATGCAAGATTATATACTAACGCAGATAATGTGCCCCCGAATCGCACGGCTCGAGTGTTGTTCCTGCTTCGAATACCCCAGGCCCTCTTTAGTTTGACAAATTGGCTTAATCAATACGTATGGGCTCGGTAAACCGCACCGGAACTGTCTAAGTAGACGTTCCTACTTAGATTACACTTCTTAGTCTGTACGACAGCGACTTCTGCAATTTCTGTCTACTCGACCGCGTACTCATATGTTATGTACTCTTACTGGCCCTCCTTCCGTACTCATACGTGTGCACGAACGCGTAGTTATACTCAAGCTCGTTTTCACTTCGCAATCTCACCAACTCCACGTGAATGCCCGTTGACTTTCTCGACACCGTACACGCCCAACTAAACCACAAAAGCGTACGCCCAGGACGCCCGCCCTACTCGCGCGACGTCACAGTAGGCTTGGATCCCTCAGTGGCCTCCTCACCGATGTCTCACGCCCTTTAGCACCCACGCGCAACCTCGCCTGCTCAGTGTCACCGCTCTTCGTCCAGATGGTTGTCACGGCACTTCACGCCGCAGTTGCTGCTCGTCGCGCTTCTGCTCTTGGTAGTCCGAAGTGCTCTCCCTGTCGCCAATTCCAGACTGACTGCTCTCTCGTTGCTCGACTCCATCGTGTTGAGCTCGTACCAGCCACCCACTCCATATGGCTCTTCGTTGTTTCCGTGGTTGCCAAGTGACAACTGCTAAGCCGTCACCTACACTGATCCTGCAACCTCGATGCCATCGTCTGCGATCGTCTGTTTTCGTGGTCCTCCATTACTACTTTCATCGTTGACCACGCGCATGTATACTGCACTCCCGTTACACGTTTTTGCCTGTCTATGGCTGCTTCCGGGTGCACATGACACATTGGCATGTTGTGGAGATTGAGGTGGCCTATCGCCACTGGCGAGGGGAGGTGGATCGCGTGGAGAATGCAACCAAGGTATGGTCTAAACTGAAACCACGTTCTGACGTGATGTGTGGTGTCATCTTCTAGGCAGACGTTGGTAGCAGCTGCAGCATATCGGATGGACTGGAGCTCGTTGTCGTAGTACTCGTTCAAGAACAGTACTCGCTCTGAAGCTGGACGTAGTTGGAGTGCATGCCGAGCGACTGCTGAACTGCACTGCCGTTCAGACCCTGGACGTGAGCTTGAATGTCGCGATGGCGGATGAGGACCCGGTGCATGATGGCCACCGTGTGGAACACACGTTTAGCAAGCCGACCGGACGAAAACAGCATAACAATCGACGTCATCCCTCTGCACATCATCAACGAGCTCAGAATGTTCTCGAGCGTGCTCACATCTGGCGGAAACTCGTCGTTAGTGCGCAGTCGAGAGCCGATAAAACGCAAATTGATTCATTATAGCTTCTGTGCATAAGCACGCAGGAAATTCTCGCGGACGTTGCTCACACTGCCGATCAGCTCTTTCAGATCATGCAAGTCGTGGTCGGAGAGGCCCTCGAACTGCATCGGCGCTTCCAAGCCGGTGTACCCACCACGGACGTACGCTCCGTCATGATCTGCGCGCAAATTAGCCGAAACGCCGACGATAAGTGCACTCCCACCGGGTGTGTGCTTGGGCAAAGTGGTGAAGCGCGTGAGCTGGATGTTCTTGAGCTGCTGCGGACCAACGTGACGCCGGGGCAGGACCCCAGATCGAATGTGACCCATGGTCTCCTTGAATGAAAGCAATCCAGCGACTGCAGTGGAAACACGAGCGGCCTGAACACGTGGTGCGTCAGCCGTGGAGCCGACGTCGCTCTGCGAATCCGACGATGGCCGGTTGGACGCCTTTTTCTCCGGTGCTGTGTCCTCGGGCACACTTTCCTCGACCTCCGCCATCTCGTCGTCGCTGTCCGCAAACAGGCGCTTGAGAGGCGCGTCCTCATTTCCGCCAAGAGGCTCGTTGGTGGGCTGGCTGCCCTTATCAGCCCGCCGCTGTCGGTGGAAGCTGGTGGGGCGTCTCCTTCAACTGGCTAGGCACCTGGCGTGACCAGTGCTGCGACAGGAGGCACTGAGGAGCGTGGCGCAGCGGTAGACATCTGAGCGCGTGGAATGAAAACCCGTTGTGAGCGACCTTCTTTTTGGATCTGAAAGCAGTGGTGACATAAAGATATTTAGCTGGAATATGGCGCACGGAAGTGACGGCAGTCTGGGACACGCTCCAACGGGGCAGACTGACTCTACGCAGGCTTGCTTAGGTCGTGGGGTTTTGTCATGATCAACCAATTTGGCAAGTGGTCTCTGTGATCTCAAGACTAGAGGGGCGGTTAACACGAAGTGCCTGCGGGTTTATCCCCGGCTCCCAAACAACTGCCACATCTGAACGATGACTGGCTGGACGGTCGAGGGCCAGTCCAGGAGGTTCTGGCGACATGAACTTTGCGATGTGGTGTGGATTGTAGACATGCTAACGTCTAGTCGTGGATAGGCCCGGCAACCATGGAAGTATGCTGAATGGCAGCACACATGTCCACCCGTCGCGTTCCTGACGTCGGGTAAGGCCTACAAGGTGTACAAGAGCTCCCGGTGAACGTATCCCGGAATGTCACCCGACCTGACACGATGTAACCGTGACGAGCAAGACCAGCAGCACACCACACACACAGAAGCAAGAACCTGAAACTGAGCCTGAAACTGAGATCGTGGAAGTGGTATCCTGAAAGTTGACTGTCCAGTGTACTCAAGTCAAGTGATTACTGACCGGCCTAGTTGACCAACCATGCAGCCAGTATTGAGATTTACATACGAAGTACCACGATGTACCCGCCATCTGCTGACCAGTCTACCACTTACTGACCACAAGCCGAAGTGTGCGATGAGCGACCGGACAGGTTGACGTCAACACTTTTATTTATTGAAAGCAATATAAATCAGAAGCACATGCAAGAAGATAACACAGATAGCCAACAGCCATAACAATTAAACAGAGCCCCTCCCCCAAGCCCGCAAGTGTCGGAAGAAACCTGCCGGACGTTTATCCCTGACCGAGGTTGGAACTCTCACAAGTATGTCGAGCCAAATTAGGCGGGGACCAGGCGTACCCCGCTCTGGAGTGAACCGTTCCATTTCCTAGTTGTGGTGAACATCCGTTTTCGGTTGACTCCCGCATTTCGTATTAATTAATTAATTACATTTCTATTCGTTTAAGATAGTCTACGTCTAGGAACCTGAAGAGATCGATTACCGAGTGATAGGACTGTATTGTTCTGTATACTTCCCTCTACTTTGAGGGTGGTGCACGTGAAGCCAGTCAGCCAGGATTGACCAGTATCCTGGAAGTGGCTTAGTTGACTGGCGTATAAACCCACCGTTCAAAGGTCTCAAAGAATAAGAACAGCTGCATATTGTGGATAACTTTGTTGTGTATTTTGGTTATCTGAGCCGTGGAAGCTACGTACAAGAAGGTTACGTCCAGCTCTACACTCACGATCTACAGCTGAAATACAACTCGTTCGGTGCAGACGAAAGACGATAGCAGGTTGGACGTACCAGTGCCGAATTTGCGCCAATGGCCGTGCGCATCGTGTTAGGCATGCCTTGTTGTATAGGTTTGCCGAAATTACAGGTCCGTAGCGTCAAAATTGACGGAGATAGCAGGTTGGACGTACCAGTGCCGAATTTGCGCCAATGGCCGTGCGCATCGTGTTAGGCATGCCTTGTTGTATAGGTTTGCCGAAAATACAGGTCCGTAGCGTCAAAATTGACGATAGCAGGTTGGACGTACCAGTGCCGAATTTGCGCCAATGGCCGTGCGCATCGTGTTAGGCATGCCTTGTTGTATAGGTTTGCCGAAATTACAGGTCCGTAGCGTCAAAATTGACGATAGCAGGTTGGACGTACCAGTGCCGAATTTGCGCCAATGGCCGTGCGCATCGTGTTCGGCATGCCTTGTTGTATAGGTTTGCCGAAATTACAGGTCCGTAGCGTCAAAATTGACGATAGCAGGTTGGACGTACCAGTGCCGAATTTGCGCCAATGGCCGTGCGCATCGTGTTCGGCATGCCTTGTTGTATAGGTTTGCCGAAATTACAGGTCCGTAGCGTCAAAATTGACGGAGATAGCAGGTTGGACGTACCAGTGCCGAATTTGCGCCAATGGCCGTGCGCATCGTGTTAGGCATGCCTTGTTGTATAGGTTTGCCGAAAATACAGGTCCGTAGCGTCAAAATTGACGATAGCAGGTTGGACGTACCAGTGCCGAATTTGCGCCAATGGCCGTGCGCATCGTGTTAGGCATGCCTTGTTGTATAGGTTTGCCGAAATTACAGGTCCGTAGCGTCAAAATTGACGATAGCAGGTTGGACGTACCAGTGCCGAATTTGCGCCAATGGCCGTGCGCATCGTGTTCGGCATGCCTTGTTGTATAGGTTTGCCGAAATTACAGGTCCGTAGCGTCAAAATTGACGATAGCAGGTTGGACGTACCAGTGCCGAATTTGCGCCAATGGCCGTGCGCATCGTGTTCGGCATGCCTTGTTGTATAGGTTTGCCGAAATTACAGGTCCGTAGCGTCAAAATTGACGATAGCAGGTTGGACGTACCAGTGCCGAATTTGCGCCAATGGCCGTGCGCATCGTGTTAGGCATGCCTTGTTGTATAGGTTTGCCGAAATTACAGGTCCGTAGCGTCAAAATTGACGATAGCAGGTTGGACGTACCAGTGCCGAATTTGCGCCAATGGCCGTGCGCATCGTGTTAGGCATGCCTTGTTGTATAGGTTTGCCGAAATTACAGGTCCGTAGCGTCAAAATTGACGATAGCAGGTTGGACGTACCAGTGCCGAATTTGCGCCAATGGCCGTGCGCATCGTGTTCGGCATGCCTTGTTGTATAGGTTTGCCGAAATTACAGGTCCGTAGCGTCAAAATTGACGGAGATAGCAGGTTGGACGTACCAGTGCCGAATTTGCGCCAATGGCCGTGCGCATCGTGTTAGGCATGCCTTGTTGTATAGGTTTGCCGAAAATACAGGTCCGTAGCGTCAAAATTGACGATAGCAGGTTGGACGTACCAGTGCCGAATTTGCGCCAATGGCCGTGCGCATCGTGTTAGGCATGCCTTGTTGTATAGGTTTGCCGAAAATACAGGTCCGTAGCGTCAAAATTGACGATAGCAGGTTGGACGTACCAGTGCCGAATTTGCGCCAATGGCCGTGCGCATCGTGTTCGGCATGCCTTGTTGTATAGGTTTGCCGAAATTACAGGTCCGTAGCGTCAAAATTGACGATAGCAGGTTGGACGTACCAGTGCCGAATTTGCGCCAATGGCCGTGCGCATCGTGTTCGGCATGCCTTGTTGTATAGGTTTGCCGAAATTACAGGTCCGTAGCGTCAAAATTGACGATAGCAGGTTGGACGTACCAGTGCCGAATTTGCGCCAATGGCCGTGCGCATCGTGTTCGGCATGCCTTGTTGTATAGGTTTGCCGAAATTACAGGTCCGTAGCGTCAAAATTGACGATAGCAGGTTGGACGTACCAGTGCCGAATTTGCGCCAATGGCCGTGCGCATCGTGTTAGGCATGCCTTGTTGTATAGGTTTGCCGAAATTACAGGTCCGTAGCGTCAAAATTGACGATAGCAGGTTGGACGTACCAGTGCCGAATTTGCGCCAATGGCCGTGCGCATCGTGTTAGGCATGCCTTGTTGTATAGGTTTGCCGAAATTACAGGTCCGTAGCGTCAAAATTGACGATAGCAGGTTGGACGTACCAGTGCCGAATTTGCGCCAATGGCCGTGCGCATCGTGTTCGGCATGCCTTGTTGTATAGGTTTGCCGAAATTACAGGTCCGTAGCGTCAAAATTGACGATAGCAGGTTGGACGTACCAGTGCCGAATTTGCGCCAATGGCCGTGCGCATCGTGTTCGGCATGCCTTGTTGTATAGGTTTGCCGAAATTACAGGTCCGTAGCGTCAAAATTGACGATAGCAGGTTGGACGTACCAGTGCCGAATTTGCGCCAATGGCCGTGCGCATCGTGTTCGGCATGCCTTGTTGTATAGGTTTGCCGAAATTACAGGTCCGTAGCCTCAAAATTGACGGAGATAGCAGGTTGGACGTACCAGTGCCGAATTTGCGCCAATGGCCGTGCGCATCGTGTTAGGCATGCCTTGTTGTATAGGTTTGCCGAAAATACAGGTCCGTAGCGTCAAAATTGACGATAGCAGGTTGGACGTACCAGTGCCGAATTTGCGCCAATGGCCGTGCGCATCGTGTTCGGCATGCCTTGTTGTATAGGTTTGCCGAAATTACAGGTCCGTAGCGTCAAAATTGACGATAGCAGGTTGGACGTACCAGTGCCGAATTTGCGCCAATGGCCGTGCGCATCGTGTTCGGCATGCCTTGTTGTATAGGTTTGCCGAAATTACAGGTCCGTAGCGTCAAAATTGACGATAGCAGGTTGGACGTACCAGTGCCGAATTTGCGCCAATGGCCGTGCGCATCGTGTTAGGCATGCCTTGTTGTATAGGTTTGCCGAAATTACAGGTCCGTAGCGTCAAAATTGACGATAGCAGGTTGGACGTACCAGTGCCGAATTTGCGCCAATGGCCGTGCGCATCGTGTTCGGCATGCCTTGTTGTATAGGTTTGCCGAAAATACAGGTCCGTAGCGTCAAAATTGACGATAGCAGGTTGGACGTACCAGTGCCGAATTTGCGCCAATGGCCGTGCGCATCGTGTTAGGCATGCCTTGTTGTATAGGTTTGCCGAAATTACAGGTCCGTAGCGTCAAAATTGACGATAGCAGGTTGGACGTACCAGTGCCGAATTTGCGCCAATGGCCGTGCGCATCGTGTTCGGCATGCCTTGTTGTATAGGTTTGCCGAAATTACAGGTCCGTAGCGTCAAAATTGACGATAGCAGGTTGGACGTACCAGTGCCGAATTTGCGCCAATGGCCGTGCGCATCGTGTTAGGCATGCCTTGTTGTATAGGTTTGCCGAAATTACAGGTCCGTAGCGTCAAAATTGACGATAGCAGGTTGGACGTACCAGTGCCGAATTTGCGCCAATGGCCGTGCGCATCGTGTTAGGCATGCCTTGTTGTATAGGTTTGCCGAAATTACAGGTCCGTAGCGTCAAAATTGACGATAGCAGGTTGGACGTACCAGTGCCGAATTTGCGCCAATGGCCGTGCGCATCGTGTTCGGCATGCCTTGTTGTATAGGTTTGCCGAAATTACAGGTCCGTAGCGTCAAAATTGACGGAGATAGCAGGTTGGACGTACCAGTGCCGAATTTGCGCCAATGGCCGTGCGCATCGTGTTAGGCATGCCTTGTTGTATAGGTTTGCCGAAATTACAGGTCCGTAGCGTCAAAATTGACGGAGATAGCAGGTTGGACGTACCAGTGCCGAATTTGCGCCAATGGCCGTGCGCATCGTGTTCGGCATGCCTTGTTGTATAGGTTTGCCGAAAATACAGGTCCGTAGCGTCAAAATTGACGATAGCAGGTTGGACGTACCAGTGCCGAATTTGCGCCAATGGCCGTGCGCATCGTGTTCGGCATGCCTTGTTGTATAGGTTTGCCGAAATTACAGGTCCGTAGCGTCAAAATTGACGGAGATAGCAGGTTGGACGTACCAGTGCCGAATTTGCGCCAATGGCCGTGCGCATCGTGTTCGGCATGCCTTGTTGTATAGGTTTGCCGAAATTACAGGTCCGTAGCGTCAAAATTGACGATAGCAGGTTGGACGTACCAGTGCCGAATTTGCGCCAATGGCCGTGCGCATCGTGTTAGGCATGCCTTGTTGTATAGGTTTGCCGAAAATACAGGTCCGTAGCCTCAAAATTGACGATAGCAGGTTGGACGTACCAGTGCCGAATTTGCGCCAATGGCCGTGCGCATCGTGTTAGGCATGCCTTGTTGTATAGGTTTGCCGAAATTACAGGTCCGTAGCGTCAAAATTGACGATAGCAGGTTGGACGTACCAGTGCCGAATTTGCGCCAATGGCCGTGCGCATCGTGTTAGGCATGCCTTGTTGTATAGGTTTGCCGAAAATACAGGTCCGTAGCGTCAAAATTGACGATAGCAGGTTGGACGTACCAGTGCCGAATTTGCGCCAATGGCCGTGCGCATCGTGTTAGGCATGCCTTGTTGTATAGGTTTGCCGAAATTACAGGTCCGTAGCGTCAAAATTGACGATAGCAGGTTGGACGTACCAGTGCCGAATTTGCGCCAATGGCCGTGCGCATCGTGTTCGGCATGCCTTGTTGTATAGGTTTGCCGAAATTACAGGTCCGTAGCCTCAAAATTGACGGAGACAGCAGGTTGGACGTACCAGTGCCGAATTTGCGCCAATGGCCGTGCGCATCGTGTTCGGCATGCCTTGTTGTATAGGTTTGCCGAAAATACAGGTCCGTAGCGTCAAAATTGACGATAGCAGGTTGGACGTACCAGTGCCGAATTTGCGCCAATGGCCGTGCGCATCGTGTTAGGCATGCCTTGTTGTATAGGTTTGCCGAAATTACAGGTCCGTAGCGTCAAAATTGACGATAGCAGGTTGGACGTACCAGTGCCGAATTTGCGCCAATGGCCGTGCGCATCGTGTTCGGCATGCCTTGTTGTATAGGTTTGCCGAAATTACAGGTCCGTAGCGTCAAAATTGACGATAGCAGGTTGGACGTACCAGTGCCGAATTTGCGCCAATGGCCGTGCGCATCGTGTTCGGCATGCCTTGTTGTATAGGTTTGCCGAAATTACAGGTCCGTAGCGTCAAAATTGACGGAGACAGCAGGTTGGACGTACCAGTGCCGAATTTGCGCCAATGGCCGTGCGCATCGTGTTCGGCATGCCTTGTTGTATAGGTTTGCCGAAATTACAGGTCCGTAGCGTCAAAATTGACGATAGCAGGTTGGACGTACCAGTGCCGAATTTGCGCCAATGGCCGTGCGCATCGTGTTAGGCATGCCTTGTTGTATAGGTTTGCCGAAAATACAGGTCCGTAGCCTCAAAATTGACGGAGATAGCGCCGCCGTGCTGGATGGACGTACCAGTGCCGAATTTGCGCCAATGGCCGTGCGCATCGTGTTAGGCATGCCTTGTTGTATAGGTTTGCCGAAATTACAGGTCCGTAGCCTCAATATTGACGATAGCAGGTTGGACGTACCAGTGCCGAATTTGCGCCAATGGCCGTGCGCATCGTGTTAGGCATGCCTTGTTGTATAGGTTTGCCGAAATTACAGGTCCGTAGCGTCAAAATTGACGATAGCAGGTTGGACGTACCAGTGCCGAATTTGCGCCAATGGCCGTGCGCATCGTGTTAGGCATGCCTTGTTGTATAGGTTTGCCGAAATTACAGGTCCGTAGCGTCAAAATTGACGATAGCAGGTTGGACGTACCAGTGCCGAATTTGCGCCAATGGCCGTGCGCATCGTGTTCGGCATGCCTTGTTGTATAGGTTTGCCGAAATTACAGGTCCGTAGCCTCAATATTGACGATAGCAGGTTGGACGTAACGGTGCCGAATTTGCGCCAATGGCCGTGCGCATCGTGTTCGGCATGCCTTGTTGTATAGGTTTGCCGAAATTACAGGTCCGTAGCCCAAAATTGACGGAGATAGCAGGTTGGACGTACCAGTGCCGAATTTGCGCCAATGGCCGTGCGCATCGTGTTCGGCATGCCTTGTTGTATAGGTTTGCCGAAATTACACAAACGACACCCAGGGGATTTCGCAAGGGGCACTCGCCACCCTGGACGTGAATCCACGTTCCTCGTTACAACCTTTAGTTCCAGATGTCTGATTGTGCTAGCGCTACACCTGATTGGCAAAAGTTCACCAACCTCGCCACACGTGGAAGTCTGTCGCGATCGGTGCAAGCGGTCGGTGGAGTGATGCGAGGCAGGTGACCGCCTTTTGTCGTTCAGGGTGTACAATTGCGTGCCGTGGGTATATGACAGGCTGGGGAAATACCAGAACTGTAACTCACAACAGATAGAGACTCCTTCTGGAAGCACGAGTACCCCTTTCGTAAAGCTCCACCTGTGGTCAGACAACTAAAACCCAGGCAACCACGAAGCTGGTAAGCACATTCAAATTAAGTATTTGTTTACTAGAGACTTAGTGGAAGAAGGTCGCCTAGTCGTTGAGTACTGTCCAACTGCAAACATGACAGCAGACATTTTGACAAAGGTCCTTCTTCCTGATCATTTTGCAAACCCTAAATCGGAGTAAAAAAACTAGTGTCAGCGTGAACCCATAGTGGGAGTGCTAGAAGGCAGTCTGGTGTGGGAGCCAGCACTGCGAACAGGCTCATAAAGTGTACAGCTGTCAATAGGTGGCTCTCCCGGATTTGGGAGAGCCAATCATAAGACCATAAGATTGAGTCAGTCAGAACTAGTAAACTCTGTCCGCAAGAGGAGCCCCTCCTGCGGACAGCACCACCCGCGCGATGATGGTCTTTGGGGCGAAAGGAGCCCACTTCTCTTTTTGCCAACGACAGAGCGCATCGTTCTATTAGAGGGCATTAAAGAGCGTAAATACAAGGTTTTTGAGCTAACGTCTACCCGTCTTTCAATGCTGATAGCTGACCTGCTATCACACCAGACTTGCACAAACTTCGTTTGATGGAACCCCATTTCCGATAGCAAGTGCCACAACCATTCGCTTTCATTTGCACCTTCACTCAGCGCGATAAGCTCCGATTCTGCAGTTGAAAGGGAGACGCATCCTTGTTTGCTACTGCACCACGATATACTTACCCCGTGATAAATTTACGTTTTCTATATGATATGTGAAGCTCGCGTCAGTCAGGTCGCTCGATTTCCCATCAAGAAACAGACCGTACGTTGACGTCCCTTTCAAGTATTTCAGCACTCTCCTGGCTGTTTCCCAATGTGTTTTGTTGTAACATGAAATATACTTGCTCAACTCCCTTACTGCATTTGCAAAACCCGGGCGTGTTTCCCGAACTAAATACTGTAGCGATCCCATTAACCCTCTATAGTCAAATTTCTGAGCAGCTATTTGCTCATCTTAGTTTCAAGCTCTAGCTCAATGCCCGTGACTTGAGGTACTACTACTACTGAGTTATCCTCAACGTGATACTTTTCAGTAGCTTTAATATGTACTGATGCTGTGAGATAGACATTGTCTTCTCTGCTCGGTTTCGTCGGACATCCATCTTTAGGATGTAGTGAATGTCTCCTAAGTCCTTCATCTTGAACCTCATCGATAGTTATGCTTTGATTTTATTAATCAGACGCATGATTTTTTGGCATAATCGTCAGATCATCGACATGTACGACAACTATGACCCATTCAACGCCCACTTTTTGTACTACGCTCCATAAGCGGATATCATTGTAAAGTGAACGGGCACATGTACGTTGTTCTCAAAGCGATAGTACAGGCAGGGCACGGTCAGCAAGCGTTGGTATCCATGATCGAGGAACCATGGTCGGTTGTCCTGGTCGGTCGGAATATCTTGGCCGGAGTATACTGAATTTTTGAAGGCCCATTGTGGATACGGACCGTGACCAGTATCCTGGAGATCCACAAATCTTCGTCTGAAAGACGAAAAACTCTTTGGACAATCGGTTCTCTGGAGACCTCAGCCCTTCGCTCGGCGACACTATAGACTTGGTGGTTCATCGCTCGGAGAGTCTTCCTCTTGGACAATCACTTTGGGCTCCGATGTCGCTTAAAATATGCAGTTAGGAACTCCCCTTGACTTACGCTCGGGCACAGTACCGCCTTTTTTGGGTCTATTAGTATCGGACTCCACGGGTGGAGTATTCTCGTTTGGGTATTGATTTTCTTCCAGTTGGAACTAGTTCTCCTTTTGGAAGTGGTGCGCGAACAGGGTGTGTTTGGAACTGACCAGTGTCCCAGGCGAAACACAAGAAGACTGGTGTATGGTCCGTCCACTCAAAGTCCCTAAAGAAAAAGTAGTGGCTGTATATCGTGTATAACTCTCTGTATTTGTTAGATTATCGCTGGGAAGGCTATTACTCGTAGTCTCATCCCATCTCTAATATGCTGCGTATTTTTTTGGGAGTAAGCGCTCTGTGTTCTGCTGTTTGATTAACAATCTAGAGAACAAATCGTTAGGTGAATCCTGAACTTCCGAAGACAAACGGCGCCGAAAGGGATTACACTAGGTAACACGCCAACTTCGTCTTCCGAACGGAACAAAGTGCTTCACCAATTTCTCACGCAGATGGGTTTTGTAATCAAAGTAACTTGGGCGTCTGTGCTCGTGATACTCTCGAAGACCAGTACGAGTTTTCTTCACGCCCCTCTTTTCATCAAGAACCGACTCCTGTACAATGCACATATGGTCGCCTAGGTGCCAATTATGTGATACGGACCGCCATGGTTGCTTGTAGTGTAGCCATCGTCGGGGTTCTGCTACTCCCACCCCGCTCAATCTGGACCTGGTTTTCTGCTGAAAAATCTTCAGCATTCAGCGCTTGGCGTAGACTCTGAAACCTATAAGGTCCCAGGGCCTTCGTGAAAATATCTGCAATGTTGTCAGTAGTTGACACGTACTGCAGTTTGATCTTCTTTTTCTTCACGAACTCGGCGATTTCACGGTTCTTCTTAGCAAATCGTTTCATTTTCTTCTAGTTTCCAGGCTCAGATGCCACCTTAATGGCGATTTGATTATCCATATACATTAAGGAGCACGGCAGGGCACCACGAATTTCTTTCAGCAAATTTATCGCCCAAATCAAGTCTTCAACACACATGCTCACAGCCAAAAGCTCCGACCCACGTGTGGCCGTGGTCACCTTTCGATCGCCTGACCAAGGTTACGCCACCTGATTTTATAGTGAAATCAAGACTAATGCACCTCCTCCCAGAAGGAGACCACGTAGAAGCCCTCTCAAAGGGATTTGTAGCAGAGAATAACTAACAGAGAGTTTTTTTATCAGCAAGTGCACAAATTCCTTCCGGGATCCCTTTCAGTAGGCCTGGGGGTGCTATTCGTCGAGCTGGGGCCAAGCCTGTTCCGGAAGCAACATCTATCCGGCGTGCCCCCAGCGACGACACCTGATGGGACAGGTGATCTGCAATTTTGGTACAGTCACCTCACGGCAGGAGTGATTAATCGACTTCAAGACGCTGTAGAAGATCAAGATGGCGACTTCGTGGTGCGCTAAGGCGGGGACACTCACCATCTGCTTCCGGCAGAGCGAAGGGAGACTCATCACACTCCTTTCGCTCGCGTGGGGCAGTGGCACAATGCGATGGACTCACTGGTGTCGCCATTGCAGGAGGGCAAGCCTAAACGCAAGCGCCGCAGGGGCCTCAAGCCGCGAGTGCGTTCTAAGCATCGCCGAGAAGCACCCTTCTATCTATCTCGGCTCAGACGTTTAGACCACAGAGGATTCAGGCAGTTTAATACACCCGCGTAGATGTAGGATTGACTACAACTGCTATCAACGCGGGGTCACACAGCACCTTCCACAGCGGAAGTGTGCTTGGAGTATGGAAACAGCCTAAGGGGACACTTGACCACGAATAGGTAAGGCTGAATATATTTATAGGTGTTGGTCTGGTCTGCAACACAAAGTATGAAGGCTATGCGGGGCCGGGATATAATATATAATTAGGTTGTGCCCGAAATTTGGCATAGTCCCGGTGCGTAGTTCCTGTAGTCCTTGACAGGGAATCCATTTATACCGAAGCAAACCCATCTCCTGCGTCCGCTTCGCAGCCGCAGCTTCTGCACGGGTTTCCGTCAAATGAAGTTAGCCAGAGTAGTGGAGCTCTAATGTCATCTAATTCAGTTTTGCCTAGAACTAGCTAGCTACACGTAGTCACCGGTAATCTAACTGAGATCGCCTTAAATTCAGCATAAATGGAATTCTCATTGTATTGCCTCGATCCTCTAACGTCACTCAAGATGATTCTTTACACTAATCTCTGCCTTGATCAAATGGTCTACGCACTCGACTATGTGTAAGGACACACAAAGTTGTACCAATGTGCCGGTACAGTGATCGTCGCACCGGGTTGGGCTGTCCTCTACAGTACAGAACTTCGTTGCTTCCTATCCCAGTACTAGGGCTACGCGAGGCTGGGATAAGAAATGAAGTGTGGCATTATTGCATTATGCAGGGGAGCATAACTAAGCAACTTTGATGCGAGGTCTGCCAATAAGCTCTCATCAGTGCGTTGAGACCGACGCTCCAAGTTGCGTGCTTCGGCGTTGATCCTAGTCTCTGCTAGTCGACGTCCGTTGTGGAGGAGTCTCACTTGCCCGCTGACGCCAACGCCTCGCACTCCGCTCACTAGGTCCTTCCTCCTGCATCAGAAACGCTTTGTAATGCTGGATCACCACGGAATTCTCCAGTCACCATCAATCCAAGACAATGAACACTCAATCAACACCACGCAGTCGACCTCATCAATTCGGCCCACGATGTTTGTCACGGCGCCTCCCAATAAACCGCCTTGTAGCCGCGTCTGGCAGACCGTTCAATTGCCACAAACACGTGGGAATATGGGGCGTGGGCCAAAACGGTGGAATGCTCTCGAGGAACACGCAGGCTAGCTCACGAGCGTCTCCTGGGTGGTTCAGCATCCCTTCCCAGCGTTCCAGAACGTGTAGATGTCCATGCCCCCGTCCTCGTTACCGCAGCGTCCTTGAGCATGTAGATGTTCATGGGTCCGTCCTCGTCGCTGTACTTAATACGACCGAGCCCTACGTCATTAGGTGGGGCGAGAGTCAGGAAAATCCACTTGTTCCTTAGATATTTTGATGAGGCGAGTACGAGAACTGGTATACCGGAGCGGCCATCCCGTCGAATTAAGAATTTTGGGGAGCCCAGTTGGCACCGATACCTGAACCGGTATACCGGAGCGGCCATCCCGTCGAATTAATCCTTGTTGGGCTGTCCTATCAGTACTTCGTTGCTGCCTATCCCAGTATTATATACCTTTACCTGCTGTCGAACTGCTCGTCGCTGTCGTACTCGTACTCGTACTCCTCCGAGTCCGGCATGCTTTGGCTACGTGCCAGCTGTATATGCCACATTACATGTGTACACCACACACATACATGTGACGAAAACCAACAGTACTGTATCACGCCAATTCATGCCTCGTTACATGTACGTAAATGATAGATGCACTTTTCCAAATGCAGGCCAAAGTATGCAGTGGCGACGCTAGCAGTGCGCTCCTGCAGCCGCACCAGACGTTGCTCCCTCCCTCTCTCGCCGCTCATCTCTGCGTACATCAGCTGGACCTCATCCACGTGCAATTCGCGTCGTCTCCGCCCTCCCTCGTGCTGCTGGAGTGCGTCATCCACCGCCAATCGTCTGCTGCAGTCACTGAAGGACGTATCCAGATGCATCCGTGGGTCTTGGACGTCTGTGGACAGCTGGAGGACGCCTCTGCGACGCTAAAGAAGGTTCCAACAGCCAAAGACCCCGCCAATTACCTACTGGCGCTGAGTTTGCAGACCAAATTCCCTCCCATCGCCACCTCCACAAGTGACAGCTTTGGACTGCAAGTGGGCGACTCTCGCGTGGATCTGCTGCCTCAGAGCATTCGTCAGCGACACGTCGACCTGGAAGGGCTCATTCGACGCCAGTTGCACGCTGCAGGGACGTTCCGAGCCCCTCAAGAAGCACAACTGGTGCCTGTGAGACTGCTAGGGGACATTTACGTGTTCCGGATCGATGCAGTGCAGAAGATTGGACAGAAGTCGCAGGTTTTCGTCAACAGGTGGAGTGAGGCCCGTGTTGGTGGAGTGGAGGAGGAGCACGCAGAGCTGACGCGGCAGGTCGCGGCACTCAGCATCCAGGAGGGTGTAGGAACAGGAGGGACGTACGAACGCGAGCTGAGCGACCGACTGCACCAGGTCGGCTTTGTAGGGTACACGCCATTTTTACAAGATGTACTGCTCAACCTCGCTCTCGTGCTGAAGTGTGGACAGCAAAGTCTTGGGGACGGCGTTGAGATAGAGCAGATTGGCGCGCACGGAGTGCTGATTTCGGGCGTGAATGGTGTTGGAAAGTCGTTAGCGCTGGTTGCGCTGCAACGCGAACTAGCTCGAGAGAAGATTGAGACGTGGCGGGTCGACGGGATGTCGCTGCTAATGGGAGCTGAAAGCCCAGCGTTCCCCACAGCTTTCGAGTATTTGACCCACGAGCTGGAGCAGAAGTTTCCGGAGCTAGATTCTTTGACTGGTCACGAGAGAGAACCTGCGTCGACTTTCGTTGGAGTGGTGTTAATCGACGACTTGGACGTGCTTTTTCAATCAGCGGATGGCCAAGTGGCTGACGGTTCCGACACACAGCTCCCGCAACTTGGCAGCGCTCTTCTGAGGTTGATCGACGAGCTGAGTTCACGTAATGCACGCCTTGTGGTTGTTGGAACAACCGTGAGCGCAGACACAAATATCCCACTCACTGCAAAGCGGACAGGGCGATTTGGCAAAGTTATAGACTTGGCTGTTCCCACTGAGCAGTCCCGGCGTGATATCCTGCGACGGCACCTCAGTGGACTGCCACTACGTAGCGACGAAGACGGGTCGGCTGATGACACTTTAGCAAGTTTAGCCTTGCGCTTGGCAGCGCTCACTGGAGGTTATGTGGCGAAAGACCTCGTACGAATTTGCCGAAACGCGGCTGCCCAAGCGTTTGCTGTTTCAAACAAACGTGGCGACTCAGCATCCATCGGATGGCCTGAATTGTTGCAAGCCCAGCAACAGGTCAAGCCGTCACAGCTTCGAGAATTGAATGTAGCATCACCTGGAGCACTGACGGATGGGAAACTCGCGTTCGCGGGCTATGCTGCCGTTCAAAAGCAACTTTTTGATTTCGTATCGTGGAAATTTCATCCGACTGCTGCAATGAACGTACGTACACTATTTGGGATATACGTGTAGTGAGTAGAATGCACTAACAATAATCTGGTGCAGCGTTTAGGAATTTCCAACGCGTCAGGAATCTTGCTTTCGGGCTCGTCGGGCTGCGGGAAAACTCTTCTCGCACAGACATTGGCGGCTCAAGCCCAAGCTAACTTTGTTTCTGTAAAGGTAAGAGTTTGGAGGGTTATCAAACAATTTGTACGGATGTGGAAGTTGACTCTGTATTTGCATGAGTATAGTCGTCCGAGCTGCTGTCCAAATACTTTGGTGACAGTGAGAAAGCAGTTCGCCAGCTCTTTGGTACGCAGTGGCCCCATGCTAAACACTAAACCGGCAATCACTCCTGCTAAAAAAATACCCCCCGTGTACGTGCAGCACGAGCACGCGCAGCTTCACCGTGCCTTTTATTCTTCGATGAGTTTGATTCAATTGCGCACAAGCGATCGTTCGGAGAGGGCGACGGAGGCAGCAGTGGTGGTGGAGTCTACGCTCGAGTACTCTCTACATTTCTCAACGAAATGGATGGCGTGGGCTCGCAGCGAGTAACTGCGTCATCCGTCTCGCACACGAAGGGATCATCGACAGCGGACAGTGGCGGCATTCTCGTGATGGCTGCTACCAGCCGGAAAAGTGCTCTCGATGCTGCTCTGATTCGACCAGGACGAATTGATAAGACCGTGGAGCTCGGGTTCCCGACTCAAGAAGACATCCAGGTACGCACCAAGCGCAATAGTCAGTCATGATGGACTTGGTTTAACGATTTCCGAATATGCTCGTTCAGGATATCCTTGCTCTGTACACCAGAAAAATGCCACTAGCTCCTGATGTGGATATCAAGGCACTCGCTGAGCGGCCCAGAGGGTACATCAGCATTATTGCACTACGTTATCATAATATCCCACGCGGCTTAACTGACAAGTCTTTCTCGTCCTTGACGTTGCCAGCTCTCGAAACTTCACGGGTGCTGATATTGCGGCTATCTGCAAGGAGGCTGCGTTCCGCGCACTTCGCGAAGATATAGAGGCTACGACTGTCCATTTACGGCACTTCCAGGCAGCATGGGACCAGCGAGCTGAAGCAACTCTACCGTACACGACCCGGATTTGACGACGAGCCCCAAGCCGTAATGCAACCATGCTATGGTTGTCACTGCTGTCAAGTCACCAGCGGTGATAATATAGATCTCCTGCTGGAGAGCATCGGTGCTTCAGCGCGGCGAAAGCGACGAGCGGCTGGGAGCGTCACGAGGGATGATTTTGAGCACCTGACGCAAGTCCTTACTGCGAGCCAAAGCCGCTTTCTCGGCTGCCCTCTTCTTTTCGAGATCGACCAGTATGCTCTTGGGATTCTTCTTCACGAGGTCGGGATCGCCGCGTCTTACGCTTTGTGTTGGACGTCGCTGCAGCTGGAACAACTTCAACGGATTCACGGTCTCCGTCGGCTCGGGGAGTACTTGACTGGGCAAACACAGTACCGAACGGGAAGAAGGCTTGTAGGAAGGGGTGGAACAGTGCGTGCTTCGCCGTGACTCGAGTCGCGGGATTCACGTCCAGAAGACTGTAGATGAAGTCGTGGAATTGGTGGTTCCCCGGCGCAGCAGCTTCAAGTCGTGCGTGGAGCGATAAGGACACCTCTTCCTTCCCATGTACCTTGTCATTCTTGCTCATTGTCCTTGTTCTCTCCTCGTAGCGTGCAGCCGATCGGTATGGGGCGCAAGTTGCATCCAGCGGCACTCCGTCCGTCACCACACACTCAATCTGCTGCAGGAGATCGTCGTTCTCGAGCTTCGTGACATCTTCACGCTCCTGCACTGACGCGTCCAAGGGCGGCAACGTGAACAGCGGCTTGCCCGTCGCGCACTCCAGCAGCAAACATCCCAGCGACCACATGTCCAAAGCGGAGCAGAGCAGCAAGCCTGCAGCCACCTCCGGCGCGCGATACGTGACGGTCTGCACATTGAAGCCTCCACTTGTCTGCTCTTGAGCGTACGTCGCGAGCTCGCTCTCGTCCAGGCAATTGCCAAAGTCCACGAGCTTGACAGGCGACGAGCACGGCGACGAGTTCGTTGATGCTCCCAGTGGGGCCTCCGCACTTGAGCGCACGACGTTCTCCGGCTTGACGTCGGCGTGGATCAGTCCTTGGTCATGGAGGAAGGCGAGCGCCCCACAGAGATGCACCGCCACCTGCCGCACGTCCGTCAACGACAACGCCGTCACCGCTGCGTCTTCCACTGCTTCTGCCTCTTGTCTTCGCCCTTCCGGCGACTGAATCCCTGAACCAGGAGCCGTCAGGGACGAGCGTCTCGCCTTGAGCTGGAAGAGCTTCCGCGTCCGACTGGGCGCGCGCGCTCCTCCGGGCGGCGCGTGACGCCACGGGCCCCAGCGCGCCACGTCCAGCACGGGAGGTCCCAGCAGCTCCAGCACGAGGCACAAATGTCCTTGCTCCTCGAACGTCTCCTGTAAGCGCACGACTACGAGCGACGTTCGTTAGTTTTAACGGAGACCATGGAGTGCGACCACCGAGAACGCACCGGCACAGGCGGCGTCTGCGTCTTGGGCGTTCACGCGGCGCAATGCGTCGGCTTCTCGCTCGCCCAGCGCGTTGAGTTCTCGCTGCCTGACGCACTTGATGGCCACGTGAGTCCCATTTTGCACGTCCAGCGCTCTAACACACGACAAAGAGGTCAGAGGGTGAGAGCTCTCAAGACGCGGAGGGGAGGACCAGACGCACCGCATGATGACGGCGAAGGTGCCGCTGCCGATACGACGCAAGAAGCGGTAGCGGCCGTCGCGCAGGAGCGTTTGGCCTTCCACGAGCGTCTGCATCGCGCTGATCTCTTGGGCTTTGGCGCCAAAATGGGCTGTTTACAGTTGTTGGCTATTTGAACGTGTGGGTGACATAGTTATTGGTTTGCGCTGCCGTCTACACTTGTCCTCCTGCGGCGGGACACATACACACAAATTAAATACTGCTGTTCACAGTCACTTGCGCTGCTGCAGCTGGCTGCGCAGGTGCTGGACTTCGTTCTCGAGCTGCGCCTTGTCCTGCTCCGCCTTGTGCAGCATCCACCGCAGCGACTGCAGCTCCTGCTCGTACGCCTCCGCGCTCTTGGCGTTGGGCTGCTTGCTCAGTTGGCCGGCGCCTTGGACCAGCAAGTGCATGTGGTTCTCCTGTGCGGGGGAGGTCCCTGCTGCTGGGGCTGCAACCGCGCGAAGAATGGCTGCTGTGTGACGGAGGCCGGGGATATCCGCGCTGCGGTGCTGGTGGCAGGGGCACTGACGCCTCCCGGGATCATGGAGACGGTCGGAAGCAACGTTGGAAGCGAGTCCACAGCTGGGAGCATCGGCGCCGGCGCCATCAGCGACGTTGCGTTGAAACTTGGCCCCGTCGGCGCTGCTGGTGCCAGCCGTGCAGCTTCTCCGTTCTTCCGCTTCTTGGCGCTGCCGACAGGTAGCGCCTCCGAGGAGCCGCGCTTGCCTGGGCTGGACTTGCGAGGCTGCTTGGCCTTGATCGGTCGGTTGGCGGGTTTTGCCGGGGCTGGTGCTGGGCTACGCAGACGCTGCAGCTCCTGCAGCAACGACGACCCGAAGCGCGCTACCTGCTCCTCCTGCATGCCGCACACGGCGAGTTCCTGCTCGCTGGACGGCACGTACAGAGCCACCTTGGCGAGCATCGGGTTGGGCAGGATATCCCACGGCGTGACGCCGTACGTGTTGACGAGCTTCTGGCGCCACGACTGCAGGTGCTGGAAGACGACGCGCGCCTGCTCTTCGCCCAGCGGCTTGAGCGTCTGCAAGGCGGTGGCGCTCTGCTCCGGCGACGGCTGCTGCTGCGCCAGCAGGCGCTTGGCGCTGCTCTCCTGGATGCGCGCGATCCGCAGCCGCAGCGTCGCGGGGTCGCAGTACTGGGCCTCGTTCGGCGCCAGCTTGTACAGCGCCTTCTCCATGTGCTTGGCCAGCGCCGGCAGCCGCGCCAGCACCTTCTGGGGCGCGTGCGGCTTGAGCGCGCGCAGTGTCTCCTCGATCTTCCGCGTCATGTTGCGGCGCATCGGGTTCTGCTCCGCGTCGTCCTCGTGCATGGCCACGTCTCGGTCGGGCATGGCGCTGCTGCTGGTCTGGAAGGGCGAGCGTTCGCCCTGCTGGACGTCCGTGGGGCTGCTGGCGCCGCTGTTAGGACTCGCCCACTTGCGCGGGTCGCCGCCGTCCTCGCCTGCTTTGTGGCGCCGGTTCGAGCTCAGCTTCTTCACTCGCATCCGCCTGCGTGCCCGCGTTCCGGTCGCGAGGTGCTCCGTGGCGAGCGAAAAGGCGAATGGGTGACGAGCGCGGCGTGGACGCGCGGCTGGACGGTTTACGCACGCAGGAGGACGGTTTACGCAACCGATGACGCAACCGACGCCCCGTTCTATGCACTGATGACGCACTCAACACCCGTTCTACGCACGGATGCGTCATCTTTCGACCTCGCGCGTGACGCGCCTGCGTCAGGAAGGGGCGTCGACGCCCGTGCCCCTTTGAGCTCTCCAGGGGCACTCCGTGCGAGCCAATCGGGGGCCTTGGTAACAAGTGCAGGAGGAACAGCCTTCGCCTTAGCGTGCTCGGAGCGCTTCCACCAGTGCTTTTGGCCATGTCGCCGGGAGTGCAGACGAATGACTTCTCGTGGTTCGCAGCCTGCACTGCTCCGAGAGAGGAAGTTGACTTTTTGGCCGGGCTATGCAGTACGAGCAACATAACAAGTTGAAGCCACTATGTTGCTGCTATTCCACAGGGCTACGCCACCTTCTGTCTACTCCTGCTCGCCTGCGTCCTCTCCGTCCGGGATCTCAACGCGCAGCAACTCTTCGGTGCGGCGTCCGGCGTGTGCGACCACTGCAGGCTCTTTCAGGGAAAGCACGCAGCTCGCTCCAACGAAGAATGTCCCGTTCTCGATTCCGATCCGGTTCGAGCACAGGAAGTGGCAGTTGGGCCTAGTGTACTCATCTTTGGCCAGGGCGTCAATGACTGGAGACAAACGCTGTGCCCAGTAGGAGAGCGTGGGGTACGGCTCGACGTCCTGCGCCTCAAAGTCGTTCCACGCACAGGCAAACAGGATCAAGTCGCTCTTCTGCGCCAACGCGTGCGACCCGAACTCGTACGCAGTGAACGGGGCCTTGAAGTCGTCCGGATTGATGTCCATGCAGATGCCGAACGAGATGGTCTTGTCGAGCCACGGACAGTGCCACGTGCAGAAGCCGTCTCCTGGCGTGGCCCACGACTTGTCGGTCTCGTACAGGAACGTCTTGCGGGGATTGCACACGAGCTCGCCGTCAGGACTCACGACCATCATGGAATTGTACAGAAGCTCTTCATCTCTCTCCACATAGCCACACGTCACCATACAACGCAGACGTCGTGCTTGACGCTGGCACCAGTCGAACGTCGGTCCTTGACCTGCCACCTCCGCGACGTGGGCGACCTCAACTTCGGACTTGAACACATATCCTGTGAAGGCCATCTACAGATATCCACGAGTGGTGAGGAGAGCCAACGACTACAATTGCTGCTCTTTGGCCCACCTCACCTCCGACAGCATCAACACGTCGATGCGATCTTCTTTCGACAGCGACGACACCATTTTATCCACATGCTACACATAATAAAATGCATCAGAGGCTGCATTCTACGCGAATAATGCACCACGAACCTCCATGTTGCGCTCCACCTGGCCCAACTGCGGGTCTGTACGAAACATTAAGAACACACCAAGCTCACCAGGCACGTCAGTCAACCCGCCAGCACAGCCACAGACCATTATTCCACGCAGTCTTGAGCGCACCATACTGCACGATAGCGACGTGCATTTTAGCAGAGACTTTGAAAAATGGATTTGGATTTTAGCCGAGGAAAAAAAGTGCAAGTACGTGGCGAAGCAATCCCAATGCACTGCTCGGGTAGCTCTCGGCTATCTAGAACTCTCCATTTTTCACCTTCTCCACCGTCAGGTCTCGACCGATGAAACTCTCGTACGGCGTGGGGTTCCAGTCCGGATAAAACTTGGCAATGGCCGACTTGACCTCCTCCTCCGTACCAGTGACAGCAAGGCCTTCTTCAATCAACGTGGTGTACATGGCCTTGTGATCCGTGCAGAAATTCTTCTTGTTCTCCGCGTAGTCGGCAAACTCCAACTGCATCTTCTTGCCGAGCTTCTTCTCCGCCAAGGCGGCGATCTCTAGCGGAGACAAACGGTCTCCCTCAAATGGGATCGTTGCCCACTTCAGGTCCGACTTGGTGGCGGTGGCAAGCACGTGTCCTGCGAAGCGACCGACATCAGGAATTGACATCATGGAGAATTTCGTTTTTCCAGAGCCTACAACGCGGATGGCCCCTTCGGCAAAGTTGAAATCCAAGTACCTGCGCACGATCAGTTAGTAAAGTCCACGATATCCATTGAAGACGAAAAGGAACGTACGGCGCCAGGTACTCGGAGAAAATGCCGCAGTAGAAGACGGTCGATGGGAGATCAATTTCTCGGAGTAGATCGCGAATCATCTTCTTCGGGAACAACGCCTCCGTAGGCACTCCGTACTAACATACAAAACAAAACACGATAAGTTCCACCGCCTAGCACCGCATTGCTAGGTATGAGCTTACCTCGCCAGGAACGAATAGTTCGACACCCGCTGCTTTGGCGGCACGAGCAATGCTAACCTGCAGCGCAATTTGATACGCAGACAGAGTGCTGACGCTGTGGCGGATAACCAGCACTAGAGTGAGCTACGCATCCAAATCTTTAACGACAATCCACTCACTCACACCACTTGGACGCCTGAAAGTGCAGATGACAGCGAGTTTTCATCGTCGTAGTCGACCTTGGCGATAACTGCACCACGCTCCTTGAACGTTTGAAGCGAGGCCTACCCATCATATAACGTCAGAACACCTGTGAATCACAAAGTACCCAAATGATCGGACAGCACCTTGGAGTCGTCACGAGTGAAAATCGTAACATGGAGACCCTTGCTCAGCAAAACGTCCGTGATGATGCTGCCAATGAGGCCTGCGCCGGCAATCGCAAAACTGGTGAACGTGGACATGGAGGCTCGAGAGAAGATGTTGACTTGCTCAATTGAGAGGGACAAATTATGATCTAGCTCAAACTCTTGCGAAGTCTCGTTCGTCCTAAACACAATTGCCGGCCGGGCGCAATCCGTCCGGTCAGCATTGAGAAGAAATCGTGAACAATGGAGTCATACGATTACAGCACAATACACATAATCACAGCAATAGCGTGACAAGAGCTGCTCCGTGCGCAGTCACGCCGTGATCTCCCCTGGTTTCTTTCCAAGAAGTGGGCCACGATTACAGTTCTCCACACATAATCACCGAACTGCAGTCTTGTCTGAGAAGTAACCAGCCCAACAAGGATACGTGTTTGGTCTTCGCCACTTTCTCGTCAAACAAGGTATTCCTGCGATTTACAGATTGGCGTTTTCAGCATCCGTCGTCCATCAAACTCGTAGCTGCTTTTCCTATCCTCGCCCTGCTTCCCTCTGCCTAAGCTCCTCAATGAGTGCGGGCATTTGCAGCCGGAGCTGTGTCACGCGTTGAGGCGTTGCATACTCTTGCAGCGTTACGTTCTCCTCCATCTTGTGTGTGTACTGACGACAGAAGTACTCAGCCAGTACCAGCACGTACATGCCGCAGTCGTAGCCATTTTGTTGCTGAGGAGCGTCCGCCACCTGCTGCACTTGACCAGAAGCTCCGTCTGCGTCGTGTCTCCCGGCCGCTCTCAGTAGCAACTCAAAGGCTCGAGCCACTCGCTGCGCCGATTGTTTGTTGTGTCCCCCGCTCGAGTCCAAGTGACGGAACGTGCCGTCCTGGAACAACAAGAGCGACCAGTGGCTGCTGTCTCCACCCAATGTATCATTGTCCGTCACTGGAATAATGCACAGTCGTCTCTTGCTTAGGTCTAAGCCCCTCGCTAGGTCTTGGTACTCGTCCTCGTCCTCGCATTGATGCAGTAAACACGACACGACGGCCGCGTCCATGAGCAAAACGTCGTCGCTGGCCGCCGTCTGCGTCAGGAACTGCAGGTAGAAGTTGATGGCGTTGTCGTTGAGCCACTGGCGGCCAGTGAACAGCGCCACGTCCGACTCGTAGAGCTGCACGTCATGGTAATTTAGCACTTGCATTTTTCAGTGCATTTATGTGCCGCACACCAATCCAGCGTTGGTTCTTTTCCAATCCAACGTCGGTTATTTCCAATCCAACGTTCAATTGCCGTCAGTATCTTCCATTCCCAGACGAACATGGCGTCGTCCCTCTTCCCGCAGTTCGGCAACGTGTTCGGCGCCCCCAGCACCGCCGGCCGCGTGCGTACCCCTGTGCATCCTGTAGCCAAGTGTCTTCTAACTCTCTCTCTCCATTAGAACGAACTCGTGGCCTTCAACGCTGGCAAAATGACGGTCAAACCCACGGCCAATGGCAAATTCCTCATCACGCCCCAACTGGAGAAGGGCAAAGTGTGTCTCTCTCGGGGGGACGACCAGCTGCTGCACTTCCAGTGGATGGACCGCCAGACGGGCGCGTCCCCCGAGGACTTTATCATCTTCCCGGACGACGCGCACTTCGCCAAGGTGGACACGGGCCGCCCCGAGGACCGCGTGTACATTCTGCAGTACAAGAACTCGTCCCGCCGCTTCTTCTTCTGGATGCAGGTACAGTGTACCAATTTTGGTTCTGATGACTCATTCGAGAAATGAGTGATCACCCCCACTGACGTGATCAAATGTTTGTTGTATCTTTTTGTAGAACAAGGACGCCAGTCGAGACGAGGAGCTCGTGAAGAAGGTGAACGACTGCATGAACAACGCGCAGGCGGCCGCCAGCACCGACAGCGGCCGCGGCGCCGGCAACAACGTGCAGCTGGACCACAACGCCATCATGCAGATGCTGGGCGCCATGGGCGCAGGAGACCAGGGACGCGGCGGCGCGGGCGGCAGCGGCCAGGCCGTGCAGATGTCGGAGCTGCAGAACATTTTACAGAACATGGGACTCCCCGCCGGAGCCCAGTCGGCGGCCTCGTCCCCTGCGACGTCGGCCGTGTCGTCCTCGCAGGCGTCGCAGAACGACGGAGGCAGCTCGACTGCGGCCACAACGGCGTCCACACAGCAGGAACATGACGTGAGCGGCATGGAGGTGGATGAGATGGACGAAGACGAACTACTGCGCCTGGCGATCGAGGAGAGCATGCGTGATGGAGGCAGTACCAACCCGAACGCGCCCGGAGGTGGCGCTGCAGGAGGTAACAGTGACGCGGAAAGCGGCAGCAGACCCGCAGGCAGCGGCGGGAACAGTGGCAGCGGCACCGGTGGCAACATGGACACGTCGTCCTAAGCTGTCGAGGCCCGCAGGGAGCGAATGGGAGGCTTGTACCCGTGTGGGTAGGTAGCATGTAATTCTCCAACAAAGTACTCCATTTGTTCGGTCCGAGCAGCTTGCATTTCTACTAACGCCTTCCGCCAATGTGAGTAGTGTCCTCTCATTTTTGCATCAGTGCTCGACGTTGGACTGGTTCTCACTTCTCTTGTGTTGTTCTGCTGTGGAATTGTAGGCTTGCTGGCCGCTGTCCTGCGATATCTGCGAGGTCTTGCTGTTCATGTTGAAGGGTAAACCAACTAAAAGTTTGTTGATTCGTTATTGCTGCTGCAGATGCTACAACTTCGTCGGCCACCGCTTCGACGCCAGCACCGCAGTCTACACCCACTGTTCCCGCTGCGGTAGCGTCAACGGCTGCACCTGCAGCACCATCGACTGCAGCTACCGGTGGAACTCTCACTACGGCGGATCTTCAGCGTGCGATGGCTTCTTTCCAGCAGCTTGCAGTAAGTACATGTATACTGCAGCATGCCGTTGACAAAGCCCTACGACTGCTTTAGGCGTAGCATTGTACTCAGTGTGATTCTCTTTTGCTTGCAATGAAATAGCAACCGAAGCCAGTGTCATTGACCAAGTTGCTCAGCGCCGACAACATGAGTAGCATCCTTGACGATCCAGCATGTGTAGAAGCTCTACTCCCTCACTTACCGGAAGGCTCTCAGACACCAGCAGAACTCCGTGCAACGGTAAGAGCGTTATGTCGAGACCATTTTCATTCGGTGTGGTGTACCTCTAACTCCCATTGTTCATCTTTCTGGTAGTTGCGGTCCCCTCAGTTGCGTCAAAGCATTGGTTCTCTCGTGAGCGCTCTCCAGACGGGCAACTTCAATGCCGTGATGGCCAATTTCGGTTTGGACCCCAGTGCAGGAGTCGCCAAACTCGCTTTTGGTGGTGGTAAGTTGGCGTGCTGCATTCAAAATGCTACGTCATATGCTTTAACGCATTTTTACTTTGTTAGGTGTCGGGGCGTTATTAGCTGCAATTCAGGCGTGGGCTGATCAACAAGACACCTCCATGTCGACACCAAGTGAACAGAGCGAGGCAACCCAATAAGGAGACTGCGTTCTGCAGTCGAAGCCGTTTTGGACTTCAGTTGGCTCTTTGAAATGGGAGTTGCACGCGCCAATTACCAAGGAAAGCAGCGTGCTCGATGATGCACACTTTCGTTCGCATTAAATCCCGTAATGCTTACCAGGTATGTTCCGTGATACTCTCCATTTAACATTTTCGCTATCCACGACATGGGTATGACTGCCCTTGGAACTGAAGCTCTTCGCCTGTGTGGGCTTTCAATTCACTCGCGAGCTTCTGCGTTTGCAACGTGACCACATCGATGTGTTTCCGAACCTGCATCATTAACAGGACTATCAGATCTCATCAACAGATAGAAAGTAGCAACCACCACACAGGAGACCTACCCAGTCGACGAAAGCGGATGGAGACATGGAGTCAAACTCTCGGGTCGAAGTTTTGAGGGGTGGCATCACCTCTGCGCCGTGTTCGGGTCCGCTTGAAGGTCTAGGAAGTGCAGATCACAAGTGCAAACTCAGACGGAGTGAGCCATTCGTTGGGCCGCAGCTCCCCACGCTCTGCAAACCCAGACAGAGCAAGCTTCATGCGTTGTCGAATAGCTACAAGCGGAGTGACTCGTTCCCAATGATCTAGCGCTAGCAAAAAAGCATCAGCATCTTGTAGTGTCGACAGCCGCTCCAGCATCGAGAGTTTGTTTGAAAAAGGGAACTGCAGCACTCGCCAGATCACTTCCAGACGAGCGTGGAGACTTAGGGCATGGCCTGTCAGGGTGTTTCCAGCAGACCGACCGCCAGGACCGCGACTTGGTCGACGCTGAACTGCCATCGGTCTTTTGCTCCTGCCATGCTTCCTGTTGCCACTGCTAGTCCGCCTGATCACAGATCCCATGCTGATGGTGCTTCGTGCTGAGAAAGAGGTTCGACTACTGTCCACACTCTCCAAGTCGCTGTCAGCATACTCTGTTGCGTTTTCTCCTTCTTCACTGACACCCTCTTCATCTCCTTGGTCGCATCCTTCATCGTCAAATTGGTCGTTAGCTTCGTTGCGTTCATCGTCCTCCTCGTTGATGGTATCAACTGCACCGGGAGTACTAGCGCCCGGAGGTAAGTGCCACGCCCAAGTCTGGGCTGAATATCTTCGATACGCGATCCGAGCTTCGGAGTGGCGGCCGATCACGTTCCTATCCAACCCTCCATGTGGAGCACCAATAAGCGATTCCTTTCGTCGCCCGTGTCTTGTGATCGGTTGGGACGGATCTGCCATGAGTTTTTGCTCCAACACGGACACTTGCACGCGAGAACCTAAGCGAGAGTGTCTCGGTGGCGAGAAAGACTTCGCTTCGGGTGTTGGTTCCATCTGCAATGACACTGGTAATGCTGGCTCTGACGCGGAGATACCCAGCGGAAGTTGCTGGCATCCTTGAGAAGGAGAGACTTCACTGGTAGGTAATGATACCGTCGAGCTGGTTCCTGTCACTGGAGCAGTCTGTGGCACTACTACTCGAGGTCTTCCAGAAGTTACAACTGATCGCACTGCAGCTGCTGCTGTTCGTGTCCGCTTTTCAGTTGCACGGAGTCGTTCACGGATACGGGCTTGCAGCTCTGCGTAGACCTCTTTGTCTCGCTGCTGCTGATTGCTGCTGCCTTTATCCGTTGCCTCCACGACTTCGTTGTTCCCATCGCTCCTCGAAGAAGTGCCGCTAAACAGCCAAGAAGAGTGCTGATGGTCTAGGCGTTGTCGAAGTACCGGAGGGATACACGATACTCCCAAACACACGTAGCTAGAGCCAAAATGGCCAAGTGTATCCCAACGTTGGCGCTCGCTGCACCGGCGAAGAGCTTCAGCAGCTCGCGTGCCCACTGCTTGATAACTGGCTGAGCATTGCATCCACTCGTCGATTGGGTCGAGCAAGCGCATGTGCTCCATGTCGGCTTCAGCCGTATTGAGGTTGACGTTGGTAGATGTCTTCGTAGCTAAAGTCTCGCCTGCGGCCAAAAGCTGCAGCACTTGAGCAACGTGAGGGTGTCGAGAGAAGATGTCTCCCTCACTAGCACTTGTAGTGCCCACACTGGCACCGAAACCTACATCCTCGCGAGCCATAAACTGAGCTGTGGCTGATGGAGGCGCCAAACCACCACGGCGCGAAGCCATCCGTCCTGGACTTTTCGTATTCTCGTTGTCTTGTAGGCCCACCGAGGAAGTGTCGGCCTTTTGGTTGTACTTGCTGGAGCTATCACCGCCACGACGGAGTGCAGGGAGCTTCGAGGCACGGACCGGCTTGCGCTTCCTTCGTTTTATCGTCGTTGCGTTGACTGCTACTGGAACCTCAGTCTCCTCGGGGTTACCTCGACTAAGAGGCTTCAACAACTGACTGAGCTTCCGAGAAGGTTTGCTAGCAGCATTTTCACCGCGACTTGTTGCCTTAATAGAACCGACGACGCTGATAGATTGAAGCACTTCACGCATAGCTTCGTCCTCGAAGTTTGTCCAACTTACACCGCCGCTGCAATTCTACCAGACACAGGGTCTGCGCACGCTGAATATTAGCACTCGAATCAAAGATGCCGTTCGCATCAAGCGCTTTCGTGATGCGGGCGAAATTTTGCGTCCACATCGTTGGCAATCTGCCGGATCTTGCTTTGCGACGCATTGCTAGCATCACTCGCTCACGGTCAACTTCAAGCGACAGTCTTTGCAAACTACCGGTCCGCTGGCTCCACAGAGAAAAAGAGCTACGCCGCCTCCAGTGTTCGCGCGCGCTTCAAAGTCTCTCATTTTGTGGCTAAGCACGACGTCAGGCAGGTGCATTTTCTCGCTTTAGGACTGGCATTTTCCACCGCTAGCAGTTGAAGCGCGGTGCAGCTCACCCATGCTACCGAACATTGTTGATGTTGAAGTCTCAGCAGCTGGGGCAGTGGTTGTTCGTCTTGCCAATGCTCCTGCTGAACCAGGAGTCCTTTGATTCTGTGGTGAAAATCGAGACGCCATCCTTGGCCGCGGCGGCACGACGCTGAGCACGGTCGATTCGATCTCGTAGCTTTGCCGGTAGACGAATGGGCTCGAGCGATTGCGATGCACGCGTATCAACGAGCAGAGTCGGCCCTGGAACATCGGAAAAGGATCGGCTGGCTCGATCGTCGGCCATCTTGCTCTCCACAAGCTCACAAAGGATTGAATAGCGTGACAAGGAACCAGAATAGGCGACGTGAGCACTTCACGACGGACAAGCAACCATGTTCGTGCCCACTGAAAATAGCGTCACCATGCTCGCCACGCTGGACAAGGTACTTCTTGACGGCACCAGCGATGGCATCGTACACCGTACACCGACAGCTTCAAGACACCATAATTGTTTAATTCGTTTATAGTTGTTACCGCCACTGACTCGAGAACGCAAACGCTACCAGCGCTGTGCCCCTGAAAAATCAGTGGTACCGAAATCTGCTGTCGTCGTTGCTGCTGCGATTGACCGTGTGTGAATGGTGCTGGAGACGGGGTCATGGGGAGGAATAATGGGTACACTGGAGCTCGTGGTCATTGCTGCGATTGTGAGCATCATGGGAGAACTTCATGGGAATTTCTGCTGAGGCGACATAACGCGAGTCATCGCTTGCTGGATTCTCGTGTGTACTCATCGTAGTACTCACGCGTTGGTGGTTGTAGGCGAGGAGGCTGCACCGGAAATGCAGAATGGGTCTCGCGCAAAGGCTCCATGCCGTGACTGTGGTTATGGTTGTGACCAAGATCATGTCCATGAGTGTGACCATGGCTGTGACTGTGACCAACGCACTGCAGCCATTCATAACCGTGGAGTGCTGGCCGAGGCTTTCAACTCCCATCGTAGCAATCACTTGAGGCTTTGAAATCTGTACTGACAGGAACTTGTCGAGTCGTGCATGGCGCCGGAAGATTTCGCGAGTCTGGTAAAGCACTTGCTGTTCATCAGCGGAGGACGAAACCTCGAGGTGCAATGTGGCCACACACATATCGCCTGCGTGATGCCAAATATTCCACTGAGCTACACGCTCTACGCCGGGCACCATTGTTCGAACATTTTGCAGAGCCTCATTTACGCTGCTCTCTAGCTCCTGTGGTGCTCCCTGAAGTAGTTGACGAGCCGTGTCACGCAGCAGAGGTAGCGTAGCCTGCAAAATCAGCAAGGAGATCGGTATTGCGGAGGACGCCGAATCCAGCCACGTGCCACTCATATAATTGGATCAATACCGACGAAATAATCACCCCGACACTGCCCAGTGTGTCGGCTAGTACGTGGAGGTAGACGCCATACATGTTGCTGTTTCCACCATGGTGACCATCCTCAGAAGCATCCTCGCCATGGGCTTGGTGGTGGCTATTGCCGTGACTGTGTCCATAGACCAGTACCACAGCCCCCCGAATGTGCCGCATCACCACCGCCGTGACTATGACTGTGACCATGTACGTGGTCGTGGAAGAAGAACAACCCAACAAGGTTCACAACCAGCCCAGCCGTGGATGTGAGTAGCAAATGGTCTGTTGTAACCTCTGGCGGATCCATGAAGCGCGATGCAGCTTCAGTCAGCAGGTGGAATGACACCACGAGCAGCAAAAGAGAATTTAAAAAGCCCGAGAGCACTTCCACACGGCCGTATCCGTAGGTGAACTTTCCGTCGGGTGGCAATTGGCCTATGTAGGACGCCGCGAGGCCGATCACGAGCGCTCCGTTGTCAAACAGCATGTGTCCTGCATCACCCATAAGCCCCAGTGAGTTCGGCGTGCCGAAGCCAACGGCGAGTTCCACGAACATGAATGCAACATTAACCGACAGGAAGATCAGCCTGGCGGGAGGAGCGTTGCGACCAGCGGACTCCAACCACGTGTGCAGCAGCTGATAATATGTCGCCCTTCGATCCATATGCCGAGCTCGATCTGTACGTGTCCAAATACATTTCACTGTTTGAATTACCCCCGAAAGCAGCATAACACGCCACAATCGTTTTACCAGGCGTACAGCACCAACCCACACGCCACCAAGCTCAAGACAGCACGCAATGGTCACGTTCCCAAACGGCAACAGCGGCCAGTGACATCCCCGTCGAGGTTCCCACGAGTTGCGCTTTCGCTTCGTCCGTCGACGACAGCGACCACGTCTTCCTGTCAAAGTTCCCAGCTGCGAATTGACTGGCCGCCGCTGCCAGCCAGTAAAACGTCCACGTGGACGTGCTCATGACGCCGCCGTCTGCACTCGCCCGGTCGTTTGCAACCTGCTGCGCGTGCACCACGCTCTCCGGGGTCCAATAGGCCAGCACTGCAGCTAGAAACATGGCTCCTGCGATGGAGACGAGCGTCTGGGGCGACGAATCATTGTCCGCTCTCAACAGAGACGACTCGGCAGCCAGTTGCAACCCCAGCCCCACCGCAGCCCCCAAGAGAACCAAGAGTGTGCCGTTGAGCTCAATACTCCCGTCTGCATTGACTCCAGCCACCAGTACGTAGCCCAAGAGCAGCAGCAAAGCTCCACTCTTGTCTCCATTACTGTTCCAGGCCTTCAACTGCTGCACCAGAAGCCGCGAGTGCTGCAATAGGAAGGCGAAGAGCAGTCCAAAGTGTCTCAGAGCTTGAACTGTCACGTAGAGACTCGCGAGGCGTCGGAAGGCGTCGAAAGCTGCGCGTGGCAGCTCCAGTCCCCGTCCAAAGCGTTTGGCAGAGCGCCACGTCGCACTCTGCAGCAGAAACTGCAGCCAAAGCGGCTGCATGGCGCCGAGCAAGTTGCGCGTCGTGTGCAGCAGCAGCGACTGGAGAATCCCCAGCAGCAGCAATGAGCCGGAAGCCCCCGCCACGGCGCCTCGAGCTCCGACCGAGTCGCTTCTCAGGTCCATTTAACGTGTGGAGTGCGAGATTAAGGGCTAGGATTGCAATTCCCGCCGTCGGAGATGGGCAGAAAGGGAGTGGGGAATGGCCCTCAGTATGGGAAACTGTAAGCGGCTATGTCTGTGATTGCGGAATCGCTTTAGAGAGTTAGCCAATAGGGCGCGGCCGACTGGTACCACGAGCAATACGTAAGCAG
>JAPDHH010000246.1:0-125573 GCA_032158285.1 Phytophthora sansomeana
TGACGCAGACTTTCCGGGAGTTCATGGAGAACCAACGCCAATGGCAGGCTCAGATGGCGCAGCCGCAGTGGAACGCGCCGCGGTCGCCACGCAACCTGGTCGCCGATACAGTGAATATGACGACCGACTCCGCGCCTCCTGCCAATGTAGCGCTTTCCACGACCTGCTCCAGAGAACAGTTGACCGTTCCGAGGTATCTCCATGGAGGCCGACAGCAGCACTCAAGAAGGGATTCCCGTTTGCGGACGGTGTGGATTCAAGGGGCACGGTCGAGTCACTTGTCGACGCGTCACGTTGGACTGCCGCCGGTGTGTAGCCAATTAGGGCACGTCCAGAGTGAGTGTGACGCCCGTGGTGGGAGCGGGGGTCGCGGTGGGTCCACTGGCCTCCGAAGCAACGGCTGCTTTTTCTGTAAGCAACCAGGTCAAGGGATGTCTGACTGCCCGATGATGGAGATCCTGCGAGCGATGGTGCCCGCGATGGCCCCCCATCCGGCTCAACAGTGACGGGGGCGTGAGGAAGGAGAGGAGAGGGTCACTCCTTTCTCGAAGCAGACAGGTGACCCGGTCGACGACTGTGCGCCAGGGGCTGAAGGCACGGTTGTCGACGCGAGAGGTGTGGAGGAAGAAGGAACGACGCGAGCGGAGGACAGCCCAGTATTGAAGGGTAACCCGGCTCAGAACAAGAAGAGAGTAGCGGCTACAGTGAGCGGAACGGAAGAGGAAGAGAAGGAGTGGCCGGCTCAGGCCGAGACGAAGGAGTCTGGGGATGGGACGGTTGCCCAGGAAGTGGCAGTGCCGCCGCCTGCAGGACGAGAAGAAATTGACGGAAGAACGGACGTACGAAAGGAGCGTGTGCTCCCGACGGGAAAACGCGATGGTAGAATCGGTTGTGAACGTTTTAACGACGCCTCCGACTGTGAAGGAAGAAAGGGCGACCGGGAGCGGCGCGGGGACCGCCAAGCTCCTCGAAGCCCAAGGTGAGGGCGGGACCGAAGACCGCCCAGTCCGGTGTAACGAGGTTGCTGAGGAAGCAACTGGGAGCAACACGGACAGCTCCGAACTCAGCGAGCCGGGTCGCGTCGGCTGCGACGACCCCTGTGAAAGCGATGATGAATACGAAGCTCCTCCGATCTTCGCGGTGAAGAGGATGACCCCGCTGCGAGGCATACTGAAGAAGCCTGATGGTCTCAGGAATGTGAGGGCCGACTGGATTGGTCGACAACGACGACCGAGGGGATAGCGGTGTTGACGTCGGGGATAGCATGTTCCTGAAGTGGGCTGCCGCTGTGTCCGTCCCCGAACCAGCCGAGGACCCGGTCGACCCTCCTGTTACCAGCCAACCGGGCCCTACTGCAACCGTTCTAGCAGATGAAGAAGGACCAGAGAACCCGGTGGAGGCCCAACCGACGCCCGACGCCTATCCGTCTTTCAAGCGACTTTTCACTGACGAAGAGCTGGACGCCATGGAGGCAAAGGAACCGGGTGAAGAAGGGACCGTGCTGGCTGGCGCCCCGATCGCAGTAGAACCAGAGGAGTATGACAAGGAATTAGAAGAACGTTTGCCTCCTTTGGATGAAGTTGAATTGTTGCGGAGAGTAAAGGCAAACGCGGAGTCCCAAAAGGAACCGTCCTTGGAAGATATGGCCGAGTTTCTAGGAATCCCGGTAGACGTGCTGGAGTGGACGTGTGCGGCGTCCCACCACGGTCGAGACTCCCCTGAGTACTGGCAAGAGTGGTTCAGGACCACCCTGGAGAGCTCCGAAGCCGCAAAGCGGGCTAACCGCGACTTCAGGGTCCCCGTCTCTAGCGTGACTTGTGCGGTGGTGTCCGTCGTCGGGGATTCTGCCGAGTTGCGTGCCGCCGCTGAACCTTTGGAGTCGAACTTGAAGGCTCCTGCACCAACTAGCGAAGTCGACTGTGAAGAATTGGTAGCGAGCAACCTTCTAGTCCTGGTCCGTGAGAGCAACTCGAGCGGTGGTCCAGATTCGTGCGTTAGTGGGGCCGCGCCGGTTGACCGCGCGCGGGTGAAGACCCTGGTACGGTTGGCTGTGTACGAAATGCTGAAGACGGCCCACCGGGCCGCTGTCAAAGACCGATGCGCGGAGTTGAGAACTTGTGAAGAGGTGCCCCGATGTCAATACCACCGTTGTGTGACCGTCGGCCCGAGTTTGAGTGGCCCAAGCTACGTAGTTTTGCAGAGCGGTATGCGGGAGAAAAGAAGTGGAACGGGGAGTGGAAGCTGCTCTTCTCGAGTGGCGTACAAGACTACTTTGTGGACGAGAGCGTCAGAATCTGGAGAAAGCTGTGTGACCGTCCTGGTCCGGCTGTCACAGTGAGTGCTAGGAGAAGACGACGTCGGACCCGTCGACCAGTCTGCCATGATTGTTCCGCTCTGTATCGGCCGAACGCCGAGGCCCTACGAGGATTTGGATTCCGTGGTGAATTTGACGAAGACGCTTCGCACTACGTGCAGGTGATCCCGCCGGGAGCCACGTCGAGTGAGTTCGCCGAAGAACGGATTGGTCGAAGTGGTCACGGTTAACTTGCCGGACGGTTTTGGCGTGTACGACAGCGATGAGGAGGACGACCCTCCAGAGATAGTTAGTGGCGGTCGCCGAGTCATTTGCTCGGTTGGAAACTTTGAGGCTCTGTCCAGCGGCTATATTGATTGTCTACCTTCTCGAATGCTCGCCGACACCGGCGCTACTTTGAGTCTGGTGGACAAGCTAGTCCTAAAACGACTGGGACGGTCTACCGAGCCTTTGATGCCGTATGACGGTAAGGTTCGCAGTTCGTCCGGACACCATCTGAAATTCCGAGGATGGATCGCTCTTCCTGTGAGGCTTGGGTCCGTCGAGATCCGGGCTCAATGTGCTGGTGGCCGACCAACTCCACGTCGACGCCATTTTGGGAGTTGACGCCCTTGGTGCCTTTGGAGCGGTCATTGATGTTGAAGATCGAATGCTAATGCTCACGTCTACCGGTGAGGTGCTGTCGTTGGGCGTCACGGTAGAGCAGCAGTCTTTCATGGCCGTCATGGCGACGTCTGTGCGGCTTCCGCCGCGAGGGCAGGCTCTGGTAGTATCGGACGTGAAGGGCGACATCGAAGAGAAAGCTGCGGTGCTGGTGGAAGGCTCCTTGGGGCTGCCACCTTCGTTGTGCGTAGCGCGGACGCTGTGCTCCGTGCAATCCGGTCAGGTGTTGGTGGAACTCTGCAATGCGTCTACCGACGAAGTTTGGATCCGGCGCGGTACGGTTGTCGCTGCAGCGTCGGTGATCCCTGAATCTGCGTTCGGGTTCGAACAGCCGCCCGACACGGTACACGAGGACGGAACCGACGTGCCAGCCGAAGGAGAGGACTCAGACGATCTAGCTGTAAACGCGGTGACCGAGCAGGCCGCGGACCCACAGACAGAGACGGTCAAAGCGGGAGAAGCCGGATGTCCCGCCTGACAAGGGTGTAAAGGCTGACTTCTCGGACTCGAAACTAACCGACGAGCAGAAGTCACTGTTCCAGTCCGAGTTAGACCGGTTCGCCGACTTGTTCGTCGAGTCCTCTAAGAAGCCTGGACGGACTGACCTGCTCAGTTTCGAAATTGATACCGGCGACAGTTCTCCGATCAAGCAACAACCGTACCGTGTCTCGATGGCAGAAGGCGAGGTAGTGGAGGCCGAGATCCAGCAATACTTGGAGCTCGGTTTGATTAGACCTTCTAATAGCCCGTGGGCCAGTCCCGTGCTGATGATCCGCAAGCCGGACGGGGGTATACGGTTCTGCATCGACTACAGACGGTTAGACGCCGTAACCGTGAAGGATTGCTACCCTATGCCTCTAATAGACTACATCTTAGATGTGCTGGGCGAGGCGCAGCTTTTCCCGACGATGGACATCGCGTCGGGATACTGGAATGTCCCTATGCATCCGGACAGCGTCTCGAGGACGGCGTTTACTTGTAAGTACGGTCTATATGAGTGGCCTGCGATGCCGTTCGGACTCTGCAATGCTGTACCGGCTTTCGAACGATTAATGGAAACCGTGCTAGTGGACCTAAAGTGGCGAATCTGCCTAGTCTACCTCGACGACTGTGTGATCTTCAGCAAAGATTTTCCGTCGCACCTCGTGCGGGTCCGGCAGGTACTAGAACGGTTCAAGCAGGCCGGGTTCAAGCTGAAAATGAAGAATGCCACTGGGGCCGAAGCCAGGTTGCCTTCCTGGGCCACATCGTCACTCCGTCGGGCATTTTGCCAAACCCCGAAAAGGTGAAAGCGGTCATGCACGTGCAGAGGCCTCGCGATATTCACGGGATACGATCTTTTCTCGGACTAACAAGCTACTTTCGGAGGTATATACCGGGGTACTCTTTGATTTCCGCTCCATTGGAACGGTTAAAAGTCAAGGACGCTCCGTTTGAGTGGACCGATGACTGTGAATCCGCTTTCCGTCAGCTGAAAAGAGCGTTGATGAAACCGCCTATCCTGGTCTACCCTGACAGCAAGCGACGTTTTAAACTTTTCGTGGATTCGTCGAGATATGCCGCGGGGGCCTGCTTAATACAGGAGGTCGACGGTCGTGACCGTGTAGTGGCATATGCAAGCAAGCTGCTGACCGGTTCCCAAAAGAATTTGATCTCCAACCAAGACGGAATCTCGGAGATCGAGTGTTGGGGTGTGGTCTGGGAAACCACGAAGTTTAGGTGCTACCTCGACAAGAAGGAGTTTGACCTGTACACGGACCACCAGGCTCTGACGTGGGTGTTCAGCCCCGGGAATCGGACCTCTAACGCCAAGCTGGGTGTGGGCGATGGAGCTATCCAACCTTCAGGTCAAAGTTCATCACAAACCTGGAACCTCGATGGGTCATGTGGACGGTCTGTCCCGCTTGCCAGCCGACAGAGTTGACGCCCTGACCCTTGAAGAGTTGCTGAATCCGGCGGCAGACAACGAGAGCGTGCCGCCAGTTTCAGTCGGGAGCGATCCGGCGTCCCGATGGCCGATCTTCTGAATCCGACAACAGACGAAGAAGGAGTGCCAACTGCCTTAGTCGGGGAGCGGACGACCGTCCCCGTAGGAGACAGCAGCAATGGAGGAGCTGACTACGAGTTCCAGGACCTTGCGCCTAAAGACGAGAGTTACGATTTGGGCAATAATCCTGAGGGCGAAGCTGAGGACGAATCGGGCGAACCGGAAGAGAACGGAGCGACGTCTCGGCCCCTTGACTCGGCAGTGGACGTTTTCGGCCTCGATTATGAATTGTTTAGAGCTGAACAGCAGAAAGTGTTATGGATAAAGGCGCTGTACGCTTTCCTGACGGCGAACGCCCCACCTCTCGACCCGTACCTGAGAGCCAAGATCGTGAAAATGGCTCCTCGGCATTTAGTGGAGAACGATCTGGTCATGAGGAAGGTGGACCTACCGGCCCGAGTGGGCCCGGCTCGGTCTATAATCGTCCCGGTCGTGCCTCCCGAGTACGCTGAAACGGTCCTGCACTTCTGCCACTCGGATGTATTGTCTTCCCACCTTGGGCTTACGAAAACCTTGGAGAAAGTGAAGAGTCACGCGTTCTGGCCCGGTTGGCGCAAGGGCGTTACGGAGTACTTGGGTGAGTGCGCCACTTGCGGCAGTGGAAGAGGCTCGAGACCGTGGCGAGCAGGCCAAATGCAGCGGGTGCCGGTCGTGGATCTAACCGGCCCCTTTTCTCTACTTGTCGTCGACGCGATCGGACCTCTGCCGGTCTCGGCTTCGGGAAACCGCTACATTCTCGTCTTTGTGGACTACTTTACAAGATGGGCTGAAGCGTTTGCAGTAGTGGCTCTGGACTCGGTCACTTTTGTGGATGTCATGATTAACGGAGTTGTCTCTAGGCACGGTGTACCGTCCCGATTGCTCAGCGATAAAGGTTCCAACTTTACGTCCGACGTGGCCAAGTCGTTTTACCAGACGTTAGGAATCAAGAAACTGTATGGCGCTGCCTACCACCCTCAGACACAAGGGCTAGTGGAGCGGTTCAACGGGACGCTCATCCGAATGTTGAGGATGCACGTGAGCGAAGCACAGACCGACTGGGACCTATATTTGCCTAGGGTGTTGTTTGTCTACCGGACGGCGTATCACGAAGCTCTAGGAGACACCCCGTTTTTCTCTTTGTACGGCCGTGACCCTGTCCTCCCGCTAGACGTCGCCTTTCTAAACCTCGGCAAAAAGTATAAGAGCAACGAGGTGGCTCAGTACAGACGAGAGCTCTACCTATCTCTGAGGAAATCGCGATCTCTCGTGGAGCGACAGCTGCTTAAGGCCCAGGGCCGGCACGAGCAACGGTTGAGCGAGCAAGAAGCAGTCGAATACCAAGTGGGTGACCCGGTTTGGGTGTACCAGTTCTTTAGGACTAAGCGCGGTGAAGCACGTACGAAGAAGCTAGCCTTTTCTTGGCACGGTCCCTACCGCGTCGTTGCGAAGGTAGGAGAGAATGCTTACCGGATCGACATCCCGTCGCATCCGAACAAGATAGTCACCATGAACGTCAACCGGCTGAAACGATTCCGGGGACGGTGGACGCGGCCTTTCATGGACGAAGTACCACCTGAACTAGCCACCGAAGGCGTCGATAATGGAGAATGACCCCTTGAGGAATCTGACCTCCAGCGGTCTAGCTTCGTGGAACGGTTACCAATCGGCAACGATGACACCGCCTTCGCTGGAGTCGACTCTCCTCTCCTAGAAGTCGTGGCCAAACGCACGGTCGACCGCGAAACCGAATATCTGGCTTTAGCGGCTAATTTTGAAACTTTTTGGCTGTCCCGAGCATAACTGATGCCTGAGTACGGCGACTTAGTGACCGCGTTCGAGCAATCGGAACGGTCGAAGTGTGGCCTGCCGGCCTTGAGGACAAGTAAGTGCACGGTTAGCAGATGCGAATGCTGATGTGGCGGAAGACGACTTGCTGATGCTGTAGGTCGCCTGGAGATGAATTTGGTTTTGAGTTCTTTGAAAAGGTTTAAGTGTGTGTGCCGATTTTCACGGATGGGACTCAAGAACGGAATGACGGTGGGAAGGTGGAATTGCATGTTTTTATGAAGTTGATTTTGAGGAGCGCTTTGAAACTAAGAGAAGTCAAAAATGAACGGAGGAGCGTTCCTGAAGTAGCGTGAAGGATCGGATTACTTGGACTTGTCGGGGCTGGGCGTCTTAGAGTCGGGCGAGGTGGACTTGGACTTGGGCGGCGAGGACTTCTTGTTTTCCTCGGAGTCCGCCTTGTCCTCCGTGGTGTCACTGTCCGAAGCGTCCGCCTCCTCTTCCTCTCGCCCGTCCTCTGGATCGCTGGCTTCTTCGTCTTCTTCGTCTTCTGACTCAAGAACGATGGGCTTAGACGATTTCTTCGGCGGTGGCGGCTTCTCCTCGTTCTCGTCCTCATCCTGAGGTGTGTTCGGGCGCGCGTCCGCGACCGGCTTCACAAGGCGACGGAACGGTTTGCTCGGGGGGAGGACAGTTGGGTTGCCCGCTTCGTCCTCGAAGTCGGAATCACCGTCCTGCTTCTCGGACGGGCTGTACGGCTTCTCCTCAGTCGGAAACTCGTAGCCTCCTTGAGCCCACTTCTTGCGAAGCCGAGCTTGAATGGCATGGAGCCTCTTGTTCGCCAGGAGCTTCTTCCAGACCCCGCTGCTTGTGTTGCCGACCCAAGAAGGGCGTGCGGGTGTCCCAGTGAAGGCGTCGTAGGCGACTCGTGCCAGGGCCTCGTCGGGGATCCGAGCACTGGGCTTCTGACCCGGATCAAGCGCCCCACTCTGTTCCAACAGCTCGGGAATTGAAGCGTAGCCGTCTTCGTCTACCTGCAACGGGTCCAACGCCCGGTCAACCGTACGCTGGTAACGACTCGTGTCCCGCTTGTACAGCGATGTCAGGTCTTCGGCCGTCTTGGCCCCTGGAGGCAGCAGCTTGGCCTTGGCCGAATGCTTGGAGGAAGGATCGCCCAGCCACATGAGCGTGTCGTGCGAACGTAGCTCAAAGCGTTCCAAGAAGCCGAAATACCCGAACACGATGATGTTCAGCCCAACGAATTCCAACCGTGCCAATATGGCGTTGGCCTTCTGCTTCCGCCGGTACTCCGCGTCGTCGGAAGGCGGGTAGAGCGCGCAGAGGAAGAAGACCTCGCGATGCTTCATCCAGTACCGGTAATGGGCCAAGAACAAGTCTGCGAACTGCTTGGGCTCATACCAGGCCCGCTGGCCCGCCCACAGATACGCGAGTCGGTAAGGTGGCACGCCCTCGGCCGCCGCCGTCTTAAGGATCCGGGCATCGTCGCGCTTGATCCGGTCCGGCGTGTCCTCCGGTAGGTCCAGCGAGTACGTCGACGAAGGCACGGCCTTAGACTTCCTCCTCGACAGTTTTTGCTTCTTGGCGGGAGGAGACCAGCGCGACTTGCTGCGGGCGCGCGAGGCGGGACGCTTGACCGGCTCATCGACCTCGTCGTGAAAGACGTCGTGCGGTTTAGCCTGACTGGCGAACATTGAGTCCGGAGGCGGCAGCACCAGCACAGTGTCCGCGAGCGTAAGCTGCGTTGAATAATAACCCGCGAGGACCGAGAGTGCGAGATTGTCGAGGGCCTCCAAGCCGGAGGAGGCGTCATTGACGGCAAGGAGCCGACGCAGCCTCGTCCAGAACTCGACTTGAGCCACGACCTCGCCGTGGTCGGAGGCGTCCTCGTCGGCCAGAAGCTGATTGACTCGGTCCTCTGCCGAGGCACGGACCGGGCGAGTGGACTTGACCATCGAGAGAGCAGGTGGATGGAGGGCGAGAGGCTCCGGGGCGCGCGGTGAATTGGCGAATGAGGGGCAAGCCACCGAGCGGCCTGCCCGGCAACGTTCGAGGATATTTCCCCTCTTGAAGTGTCCGTGCCCGTAACTGGCGTGTCCGATCCCGTCACTCAATGACAGAGACCGGTCGGGGCGAGTCGGGAATGACTACCGGACCGGTATCATCAAGGACCAGCCGCATGTGTGTTTCTCGCCGACCAGCCTCTTGACTGTCTCTCCTTCGCTGAGCACCGGCCTCGATGGCCGTGGCCGTCGGTTGACCTCATTTCTCTTTTCGCTGACTAGCACTCATGGAATTTGTGATTGATTTGGCCTTATGGGGCTACTCGCTGGCGGTGCTCGGTTTCGAAGCGGCCTCTCTGGCTGTCACGGCTCACTGGCGCCAACTGTTCTGGGTGGTGGGCGGGGCCATGACGTGGACCGTCGTTCAACCGGATCTCAGGGTGACGGTCCGTTTCTGGTCCGCCGTTGGCCGGTTCGTCTACAAGTGGGCTGAGCTAACCAAGCTTTGCTTCCGCCGTTATCAGCGGTTTACTCATGGAGCCAAGTTCCGCGCCCGGGTCCGTGGCGACCGGTGGTGGACACTATATGAGGCCCTATGGGCCACCCCTATGGTGGTGTTAGAAGCCCGTCAGGAGCACCTCTACGGCCTCGGCCGCTTGACTCACAAGTGGCTCGACGCCTTCCACGCCTACTGGTGCGTCTTCTTGCCGGATACGATTAAAGCAAGCGGCCGAGTAATTGCCAAGTACTGGGCCGGATCGCGGTCGGCCGTGTCTCTGTCGTGTAACCGAGCCTGGCGCGCCTTGAGGCTGCTGTACTCGTTAGCCTACGTCTCCGCGTACGCGGCTATCTACGTGTGCATGCTGGGCTACGACTGGATTGAGTGGGCCTGTCAAGGTTGGTCCGGTGTGACCGTGCTGCTGATCTCGCTGAACTACTATTTCGCGACCAACGATGACGCTGTTGACGTGGTACGGGTGACCGTCATTTTTGTGACTGTCGGTTTGCTGAGCCACCTCTGCCGGTGGTACTCGTCGGCCGCTGAGGGCCGTAGTCCGGTTCAGCTGGCGGAAGACCGGTATGCTGTCTGGGTCAAAGATATGGAGGAGCAAGACCAAGCCGAACGGCTCAGCGAGGCCTTCTGGCGACAAGATGGAGCCGTGCCTGGGATGCCAAGGCCTCGAGTGCCCACGCTGAGCAGCCGAGAAGCCGAAAGACTCGTCGGTTGCGGGCGCTGTTCGAGACCGCTCGACGCGAGGAAGCGGCCAGAAACGGATTGCCTACTTCGCGCGAGACGGTGTCCCCTCCGGCGTCGATCAAGCCGGGAGGTGGTCGACGAGGACGCCGACCGGAAGTCGGGGAGATTGTCACGAGTGAGATTGCGGGGCACGGAGATGAGTCTGCTTGGGCCCCGCATGCGTTGCACGACCGCCTCTATGAAGAGCAGTTGGAGGACGATAGCGGACCTTCGGTGGCCCGCTCGACCCGACCCGTCCCGTTTCCGACGGGTTGGCCTTAACTCTGAGACCAGGCGCCGGCCCGGATCTCATAAAGAAGCCCCCAAAAGATGCGTTCGAGGGACCCGAGAGCTCGGCGGGAGGATTGCACGCGTGTGTCCCCCTCTCGTGGCGGTAGCAGGACGGAAGTCACGTCTCCGAGGACAAGGGCGCCGTGGTGGAGCTGAAGCTTACAGCTGGACGGGGTGTACGCGAGCAGAGAGCGTGTGCGCCCAAGGTATGTAGTTGCGAATTTGATGATGATAGTTATGCGAGGCACGGCAAGCCGTGCCTAGCCGAGGAGCGTGTCAGTCGTGAATTTGCCCGGTTAACCGCAAGTCAATAGTCTTTACATTTTTTGTATTGGCTGTTAGTTTGCACGTTTGTTTTGAAGCTCTCTAGTACTCACTCCCTCTATACGACGCCTGACCGTCCCTAACCGAGGCGGCTCGCGACAACTCAACCGCGATTTTCAATATTAAGTAGTTTATCTGAAAGCGACGATGCTGACAGCGAGGGCCTTTTCCACCATAAACTCTTGAAGCCACACCATGTACGTCCGCACCTTCAAGCTCCAAGTCTCGAGGCCAACTTGTTCGATGTACTCCATGTCCTTCTTGAGAGGAGAAAACCCGCATTGGGTTTCTATCAAGAGTTGCAAGTAAAACTTCACTTCACGTGGATGCGAATCAGCTGCTGATCCCGAGATGATCGTCCACGCATTACCTCGTAAATGGACACCTTCCGTTGGGAGAAGTAAGTCGTAGGCTCGAACTTGGACGATGAGGTCATTTTCCTCAAACTTTTTTATGAACTGCAGTCCGTTGACTGCTGTGGTCGCGCATCGGCTTCGGAGTGTCAAATCGAAGCCTTTAAACTGCGTCTGGCCCCTGATCAGATATCTGCTACCAAATAACAGCAGTTAAAGCTAGTTTTTCCTCGGCGTGTAAATGAAAGTGAAAACTCACAAAGCGATACGTTTTGTCCGGATAGGTTCTGACAGTACTTAGCTCTTTCCACAAGGCATCGGTGGCTTGCTCCATCGAACAGGCAACAGGAGCTCGTGCAACGATCTCCATGGTTCTACCACGATATTTGTTGACTGTGGGCTGCATGATGCAGCCAAATGATGGCAGTCGTTGCTCTGGAAAAACCGATTCGCAGTCCAGGTACAGCCGTGATACTTGGTGTGCAAGCTGGTCAATTATCGCTGAGCTGTTGTCGACGCGCAAAACTGGTGTAGGAGTTTGCGGAGGGCTCAACAGCGTCAAGTCCACTTCCTACAGTCAAATGTATCAGATCCAATAATTGTAAGCGCATGGCCGCAAGAAAACAATCTCGGACTACGTACGCACACTGAGAGCTGGTGTCTGGCGCAAAATCGCAAGAATTGTCTTGTTGATTTTCACTTGGTTGTCTTGGATGCTTTTTAGCACGAGATTCATATGTTCAGAATGTCGACGCAGTTGGAACTCTTCCATCGCCCGCTGTCGTGAATCGCTTGTGCCTGGTGTATATGAATGCTTAGACGTACATGTACCAACGATTTGAGACGAAGGTGTAGTAGTCAGCCGAGACTTATGCCCCTTTAGTACTGTCAGCCGCTGTTCCAGTGCAACCGCCTCGTTGCGAAGTGCCAGAACCTCAGCTTTCTTGCGTCGCGCTTGTTCTGTCGAGTGCCCGGTTTGAACTTCCGTTTTCTTCGAGCATACGTTTTTGCTGAGCGTGAGGTGGAACTGCTCGTTGAGCAAGATCGGTTGGTATCTTCACCATTCCCACAGATCGAATTGGCCGAAACATCGATCTCCTCGCTTTCAACATTCTCGATAAAAGTGGCAGCGGCTTTCATCCGCAAATCGTTTTCTTCATCAAATGTATCCATCAGAGCTTTTTTGATGTGAACGAAAATGAAAAATGGTATCACTGGTGTTGAAACATCTACTGCGCTGCCTGTTTACAAAAAAATATTGCATTATCCTGGGATAGAAAGCAACGTACATGCAGTGCTGTAGAGGATAGCCCAAACAGGATTATTGGCAAGCGTACGTGGTCGCATTTATCTATATATCGATTTGCCACCGGTTTGAGATAGCGTTTAATTAAAAGGTGATTTCCGGGCACTGGTATAACATCAACGGACTATTTGTTAAGTTTTTAAATGTGATGGAAGGATGGTGGCCTTGATCGAAGCTCAGGTTTGAGTTGAACAGCAGTTCATTTAGCAAAAAAAAACAATCATCGGTAGCAAAAGTTGATGAGGCGGCCGCCTTCATGTAAGTCATGGAGGCTACGGGGAGCACAGATGCTGCGGCTGTGATGCAGGCGTGCGTTGGTCGTCTTCATTGTAGACTGCCGTTAACAACTGTATCTTAGCCACTGCTCGTTAGTTTGTAAACTTTTTTTGTGGAGGTGGCGGTCTTAACCGGATGACACATTGATTTTGCTCTACTGATTTTGCAATCCCAGCCTTCGCGTAGCCGTAGTCATTGTTCTCTATCATCCTGAAGCATTCCCCCCCCCCCCTAAAAAGTCCTTGTTTGGACCTTGCTGTACCCTCACGCGTTAGAAAATAGTACCACGACTTCTCTCCTTCTGTGACAAGTACAACATTTTTTCAGCGAGAACGCATTAAATCGTAAGGTTGACACTTTACGGATACCACAAAACTACATGAACAGGGAAAACTTTCTTTCTAGCTTCAATTGTGTTGAACTTGAGGTCGAGTCTGCTGTCTCTTGTAAAGCTTGTTGACGCTTTTGTACTATGTTACGACTGACCCTTAACAACTACTACAGACCTTGTAATGAACAGTACTCATAGTTTTTATGTTTCCTCTTCGAGTTTTACAAGCAACTGGCCCAATCATTCTCGCCGTCGCAAAACGGGAAATCCGTTGGAGAACCCGGCTCAGCGTCAACAGGTCGACAGGTGTATCATCGACGACAGAAACTTGGGGTGATCTGCAAATACTTTTTTTTCAGCAACAAAGATGGCATGGACCACGCCGTCAAAGGGTTTAGGAAGTACGTTCCACGCCGAATTGGGCCCTTGTAACGGAAGAGCCAGCGATCACCAGTTCCAATGCGCTAAGAACTGCAATGAAGCTCTGGGTGTTTCGGGCATCAATGGAAGCACGGCCGTTCATTTTCGCCATTGACGGCTCTTGGCTCCATCACTTGAATCTCGTCCACCCGCTGCCAACTGCGAAAGTGCCATGCAAGCCTCCACCCAGTCCATTGCTTTAATGCAGGAAGGCAATTTTATCGAGGAGCCTGAACGAGAAGACTATGACATGGACGTTGAGTTGGGTGTGAACCTCGTTGACGCCTTCACCAAGAAGCACGTGAACGTCAATGGACAAGCCACGTTGACACTGACGCCAATCTCCTGGACTGGTATTTGTCCACCACCTACAGACATCGACAGTGGCGGACTGTTACCTGCGGAGGTCTTCAAAGATGGAGATCGATCTAGCGCACTCGGACTGGAGCTCGACGATGTCGCCCAAGAAATACTGAGCAAGGCTCTGGTTGAAGACAAGGAAGGTTTGTCTATGGAAGTTGACAGCACGATGCCTTTCCTGGAGCCGGAAGACTTGAGTCCGAGCCACAAGCTGGAGATGGTCGTGTATCTCTACGCGTTTGAGAAGTTCCGTATCGTGTACGCATAGGCCTCGGCCTCGTAGTGTAGAAGAGCAGACACTATCCATATAACTTGCTGTTTCGTGCTTGTGGTGTAATGGCTTCGTCTAAGAAGTCTACACGTTTGTTGGTTTGCAAGCAACCTAATGAATGTTAGTTTCGCTACCAGGCTGCTTGCATGCAACGGACGAAGTGACATGGGGTAGTGATGATCCTTGTCACTTCAAACTGTAGTCGCATTTCTTGAGAGTTATCATTGTGCTGCGAACAAGCTTGTTTTTTCGAGTGATCAATTCCGGCACGGCGTCAAACAGATACTTTAGCTGCCAACTGCCTCTAAAATGTGGACAGCATTGTCTCTAAGCTTACGCAGAAAGGTTTCTGAAAGAAAGCAGATTGAAAATGCTAGTAAATAAAGTCTATAATCAGTGATTTACGCTACTTACACGATATGAACTGCTTGGCTCGAAGCTGCGGACGCCGTGGTGGATTGTTGGCCTTTGGGCACAATCAGGATGTCTGACGGACGTTTGCGATGCCGAAGTGCAAGTCCGCTAATCTCGAACTGGTCTAGTAGCTCGGAGCTGTTGAGGTATTTATTGCCAATGTTGAGCAGATCGCACTTCAACAACCTGTGCGAGAAAGTTTCATCGTCCAAAAGCACGCGAGCAAGGTGGTGAGGCTTGAAATGGCGCTCAACAGCGGCCTCGCGGCTTTTACCACCGAAAAATATTAATACGGCCATGGTAACTAGCATCGCACAGCCCACAAACGTAAGTGTGGCTGAAAGCTGGGGAACCGACAGCGTCACATCCACGTACTTAACGCTCGCTTCGAAAGCTAGCGTCGACTGGCTGAGTTTCTGCTTTACTGCGCCATGCTGAAATAACCAAAACAGCGCAGACTGGTAGGCAGGTTGAAGAGACCGTTCCGAATACAAATGTGAGCTCTGCACACGATCCATGAAGGCACCACGCTCACGTTCACATCGAGATCCATTGACTGGAGTCCAGCCGGTCGTATCGTCAAAATTTTGAGGAAATACAAAATCGCTCTTGAGAATGTCGCTCATGTCCACTTCCTGCACGTTTGAAGTCACCAAAGGCGTCCACAGCAGCACCGACGGCGAGTAGGCTGTCAAATTGTTTAATGGCACGTGTTCACTCCCCACGAGAACCTGTCGTTCATCATCAGATAGCGGAAATGCTAGGCCATTACAGTCAGTGGCTTCACAGGAGGCACCATATCTCGAGGCCAGGTCCGTTGTCTCCCACGTCAATCTACCGGCAGTGATTTGGTTGATTTTTCGCGCGTTTGTCAGCATCACCACAACCGCGTCGCCATTTGTGTCATTTACGACCGATGAGCTAATGGCGTCACCGACGATACGCTTTGCAAAACTGAGGACCAGCAGTGAATTAGTGGATCGATGTTCGCACTCGTTGCCTTCAACGTTCATTGTAGCCTCGTAGTCTTCGTCGCCATTGTCATCCAAGCAAATTGGTAGAGCACGGACTTGACTTCCTTCGTCAGCCGGTGCAGTTGTGAGCGCAGCGCCCACAGGACTTACCACGCAGCCATAGCGACCACACTCCTCCTTAGCGTTGATCTCGAACAGACCATCGAGAACCTTAGATCCATAAACTACGGACTGCGTAGTATCATTGAGGAGATTAATATCTCGACGCAGAAAATCTTCGTCCATCGGAATCTCCAGCGTTACACCCTCAAATATCAAGTCTCCGCTATCTGTCGTCCAAGGAAACTGCACAAACTCCAAACTGCCCTCCGCAACACTGAAATTTCGCAAATGGTTCCGAGTTTTGACTGCGGCGTTCATCGTAGTGTTTGTAGCTTTAACAAGCGCCTGAATCATGCTCGAATCATCCTGAGATGCAGAATCAAAATTCTCAGGCAGATCCAAGAGCTCAAAGGCGCTGGCGTTCGCTTGGACATCTTGTTCTCGGTAAAAATCATCCGTGGCTCGAAGCGCGTAACTCATAAGGTTGCGAGCAGCAGAGAGTTCCATCGGCATTTTCACTTCTTTCGTGGAGTCCACGCCATCACTCAGGGATACGGTCAATGTGTTGGTGTCGGTAATTTCTGGCGCATATGGAAGCAGTTCGCCAAGCCATTGATGGGACGGGAATCCATAGCTAAGTTGTGCTGGTAACCTTCGTGGCGATGCTCGGTTGCATTGTCCTGCCGCATTTTCCGCTGTCGCGTCTGGCATCTGCATTGCACTACGAAGAATTGTATCGACGCTAGATGATCGGTCTGACGTCGTAAAAGATGTGGTTTGGTACTCGGCCAGATCGCTATCTCCGATCACTGCATCCACTCTTACAGTCTCCTCGCTCACATACAATGCCATGAATCCGTTAAGTAAGAACCAAAGCACGACATTTCCCAGCAGCGCCAGCGCAATTCGCGTCCATCTCGAACTTGTCTCCTGCATCGTCAACTGTGTCAAAAAGCACAGCAATACCGCAGGTACGACCGCCGCTACCAACCCGATCAACGGCTTCACCAATACGGAAGTGCACAATCCAACGTAGAAATTGTACGCGTCGATATCTCCCGAACTAACCGATCCGGTGCTTGAAACGGGGTACGTCTTGAGCACAATTCCTTCCTGTAAAAAATACATGAGCACCACGATCGCCGCGACGCCCAGTACTGCCGTCCCCAGTATCCGATGCCGCTGTATCCTCACCAACAATGGCACCGCATTGGGCGCGAGTTGTCGTTGATATAAAAAGTCTTTCGCCGCGGACGTAGCAGACGGAGACTCGACATCGAACATCCTGCTGCCATTGCTGCGACTTGCCTGACTTCGACTCGCCTGACCGCTGTACCCCGAGCTGTTGGACTGTGAGAGCGAGATCTGCGAGATTGCCAACGGCGAGTGCATGGTGACGGACTGGACCACTGCGGCTCTCACTGGAGAAGACGTGGGGCAGCGCAGTTCCCGACGTTGGAGCGCGGATAAGACGCCAAGTTGGTAGTGAACAGACTGAAGATCGGCTCTCTCCCTGGAGACCCCAGCTGAAGATCACAGGACAGGCTGGCGTGTGCAATAATGGCCGTGGCTCTTGCGACTGCAGACGCTGGAGCTCGTGCAGGTGGTCGACTGAGGCTAGAGCGCCGAACAGGAAAGTGCAGCTTGGTCGGGCTCGTCTTATTCGGCGAGGCTCTATTTAAAGGTTCTATTTTTCGTGTTGCCTCCTCTGATTGGTCGAGACCTCGAAAATAGAACATTTCGACCGCGTAACGGTCGGTAAAGTAGCCAGCTCGCCATAACGGTTTGAGCGTGCCATTTGTTTAGCTGAAGCCGGTCAGCCGCAGGCCACGCACTTGCCGGATGCTGCCTGTCTTGATGCTGCAATGGAGCGGCGAGTGCACTGGATAGAGGCTCCGTGGCGATGGCGTGCGCTTCCTCCGATGCGATAGCCGTGGACTGGAATTGTGGGTGAAGGCTGCAGGTTCACTTCAAGTCGCGACTGATATGCCCGTCTTCCTCGCACAAGACTCGCGTTCTCATCTCGCACTGAACTCGCTGCGTCTTGATACAAATAGGATCACAGTTGAACTCGGTGCCGAAAAATCTGATCAGGATCATACGGTGGACCAAGGCATCGATCCATGGGCTCAGCTGGTCATCAAAGCGATAGGGTAAACTTCAAACAAGACCGGTAGGGTAGCTAATAGGTTGTTTTACCCCGGTTCATATGGCCAGCCTTGCTGCTGGTCAGAGCTCACTGGCGCCAAATCACACGAGGCCTCCGATCGAGTTGTGTCGACCGGGTCGCTTCCTGCTCTCCATGCGCTCGTAAGGCGCCGGTCCACTCGCTAGGTCGCTATTCTGCTTGGTCACACAATTGCAGACAGACAAGACAAATGTAAGTTTTCGTCCATCGAAATACTGTATTACTACAATCGTTCAGCCGCAGCGACAAGCGATCAACAAAATGTGCATGCAAATCTATACCGGTGAGAAGACTTGCTTGTCTTGGGACCGGAAAGACTCCTTCTGCAAACACACAACATCAAAAACGGTCAGTTCCCCACCACACGATTGAAATGAGCCAACGTAATTAAGGACCCACCTCGACAGGCGGGGGTGACGCGAGCTGGTTCTCCGGGTTCGGGTCGCTCGTCAGTCCTTGGTAGTCAGGCTCCAGCGGGCCGCGCTCAAGCATCGCAGGCTGCATGTACATATTCTCGAGCACGCGCTCCAGGTCCGCCATTTGGCGAGACCTACGCGAGTCGACAATCACGGCTTGGTCCAGAGGCAGATTGAGAGCGATTTTCGGGTAGCGCGTGCTCACAAACAGGTGGAACGCGAAGGTGATAAACGGCAGGATGATCGAGAACGTAGCCGGCAGCGCCACTTGCTTGGTGGCAAGCACGGACGCCATGATGATCTGCGCGAACATGAGCGCGCCGATGATGAAGCGGTACAGGGACGGGAAGTACGTGCCAGACGTCTGCGTTGAGGGGTCATGTACGCAGAGCACTGCCCAACGGTACACGAAGTCCGATAGCACCAGGTACAGCAGTGCGAAGTAGTTCAGGATCGGTGCGATAGCACAGAACACGAGCACCAGCATTAGTACCAGGTAGTACTCAGAAACTTGGTCCGACGCGCTGAAGTCACCAGGGTGAGCCAGTGAGTTGAGGCCAAACCATGCCGAGGCGCGCTCACGAGGCGTCAGCTTGGGCGCGAATGCTTGGTAGATAGCAGCCTTGACAATTGGCGTCACACGCAGCAGGATCAATGTCAAGTTGAGCCCCGTTCGGACCAGCAGATATGTAATGAAGAAAGACGACTGCACAGCCACGGCATCACTGATAATGGTCAGCACAGCGCTCACATCCGTCAGATCCGTGTTGCCTGAGCCCATGACTGCGTCAATAACGGTACCACCGATAATAGGCAGCAAGAACGTCACGTAGATCTGGTAGATCACAAGCTTGTTCAGCAGCGAAGCATCCACTTGAGATGCAAAAGCATGGCCTTCGCGCTTGGACAGAATACCGAAGATAATCGGAGCCAACGCCGTCATGACGGACAGCATCAGCGGCGAAACCTGCTCCAGCAGTGACTTAACCCAAGGATAATCCTGAATAACCTTGGCAAGCCACGCCCAGTTCTGCTCCAGTGATGACACCTTGGCAAAGGACACAACAATACCCGTAGGCACCGTCCAAAGCAGGATAATCGCAGTACTGAGACCCATCGAGATCAGGAACCAAGTGTCCTTGATGTTCTTGGACAGTCCAATGTTCTCCCACACGACATCATCAGCGTGAGCAGCTGGTTCCACGTGCATCTGAGTAGGGTTGGCGCTCTGCAGGATCTGAGTGCAGGACTGCGCAGCCTTCAAACTTCTGAAGGTCACAAATCCAGCTCCGCGCATGATTCCGACCGCCTTCTTGTCCTGCTTCTTTAAGCTTTTGATATATCTCGATTCCACTGCATCGACGTCCAATTCCTCTTCCTTGTACGCAAAGTTGATGCTCCTCACCGAGTCCATGTTCTGGTTAAACCCGTGCGTTCCGTCGTCACCACTGGATTCGACCAATTGGCTTGCAACCGCTGCTTGGTTGCGCAAAATGGATCGGACCTCCTTCTCCACCGCCGTGTTGAGATCCTTGAGCTGGTCTTGGTACAGTTCAACAGCATCCACTTGTTCTCCTCCCAGCATCTTGTCTCGCGTCATCACCCTCTCCCCAGTCAACGCACTCTGTGCCAACACGTGCTCGAGTTTGTTGCGAATCTTGACGCGTTCCTTCACGAGCTTCTCGAGATCTCCACACTCCAGTGCAACGTACACATGCAGCACAGATTTAGGAAACAGCAGCTCCAAGTAATTGCGCAGCGTTTGCTGGGTGCAGAGGTTGGGAGGCAGTCCATTGAGCACCACCGTGTACTGCTGCGTGTGTTTCCTGGACATAAACTCGTGTCGACGACGGATGTACTCTTGGTACTCTTGCCACAATAAGTAGCAGGTCGTAAATGAGACCAAGTACATGGTAACCACTGTGAACCAGAACCTCCACATCTCGTCCGTGTCCAAGTGGGACAGCGTCATGCGGTACAACGAGTCGAGTGTGTCCCGCTTGGCATAGTAGTAAATGGGGAAGTTGGCGGCCGAGCACAAGACGCCCACGGCCGTCACCTTCTCGCAGAGTCTCAGGAACCGGAAGAAGAAGAACGTGTCCATGCCGCATTGCTCCAGCAGCTCGTCGTCACTGGTAAAGAAGAGCAGTTTCAACCACCCAAACACTTTGGCGTCGTGGCATCTCGTCACCGTCCCGTTCGTCGTCTCGGCGTCGTTCTCTCGGCAGTAATAGGCGCGTTGCAACTTGACTCGCCCGACCTCGAAGGCCAACCAGCCGATGGCGCCGATCACGAAGTACACGCGCATGCCATCGAGGATGGTGGAGGACGGCGTGAGGTCCTCAGTGGCGGCGTCGTCGATGACGCTCTCGGCTGCGCTGGCAGCGTCCGCCATTGGGTTTGAGCTTTAATTCCTCTGACGCACTTGTGCTCGACGTGGAGAATTGCAAAGTGGCTGGCAGCGCTGGAACTTACCGCGGACAGGCGAGTTGTGTTGTGTGGTTTTGGTGGCTGAGTGGGCATAGACAACGGAGTTTGTAACAGCGGCATACAAAGAGCGAGTGAAAGGTTGGCGCCTATTCCTAGAAAAGAGCCAGCAATGCTGCCGACACGATCGCCGGCTGTAACGGCGATATACACACGGGTTGCTGTGTGAGTTTTAACGTTAGAAGGCGAAGGACTCGTGTTGGAGTTTGGGCTCGAGACATTTAGACGGGAGCGTTCGGATCAGCACATTATAGAGCGTAAGGGTGACTCAGCGAAATTTGGAAAAAGGATTTTAGATCTAGTTGGCGAAAATTGGCGGGAAGGACGATCGATGTTCACGCCGCTAGATAGCCGACACACACCACTGCGAGAGAAGAGAAGCGGGAGCGCGGCGTATGGGGCTTGTCGTGCTGAGCGTAGCATTTGCTCTCCTGTTGTGAGGATCTGATATGTTGCACGACGCGTTCGCATGGAAAGTGTAATTGCGACCGATGCCAGGGAAGACGAAGAGCTTCTCCCTCCCAGTATCGCCAGAAAAACTCGCTCGCGTCAGTGGCTACCTTAGGTTGCCTCGGTGACTCCCTGAGGCTCAGTGTCGGCAAACTCTACTCATCAAAGAGTGCGGATCTTAAAGCTACGTCAATTCGCTGTTGACACACAAGTCGTGAGTCTCGCTGCTGTGTCATTTGAAGCACCGCATTCACTGTCAACTTGTAGCCAACGATTGCAAGCTTTCCCTTGTAAAGCTCCTCGGCACGGGTCCGTGCTGGGTTCCAAACTACAGAGATCACGTGGCAGTTCAACAATTTCACAGCACACCACGCGGGACACGCTGCGGTACGGAACCACCACGAACAATAAACAGTCAATAATGCATCAAACTTTCGCGCCCAAACAAGCAAACAAGTCGGCTATCTCACCACCGCCGACTATAATTTGTAGCAGTGGTGGTCGTAAGTTACGACCACCAAGCCAAGTGGATGTAGCCATCCCATCCTCCTTCATAAAACTCGGTATCCATAATCAGATCTTCCCAGCATGGACGACCTCAAGGTGACGCTGCTCTCCTCCCCTGCGCCGGACGCCTCCGCTCTCCCCGACGCGTCTCCGTCCTCTTCTCCGCCGCGTCGCTCTCCGCGCATCCGCGACTTTAAATTGCGCGGTCGGCACTCGCTGCCCTCGTGGATGTACCCTCCTGAGGGCGAGACCCGTCGTCTTGTAGTGCCTCCTCACGCCATCCAAGCCACTCGCGAACGCCTCGAAGGCCCTCACGAACATTTGGGCGAATGGCCGTCCACTGCCATCTGCGGCAACGACATCCTAGCCAGCGTCCTGTACTCGTCGGGCATCGTGGCCGCCAAAGCAGGCAAACTCACGCCATTGGCGCAGACCTTCGTGGCGTTCGTGCTCTACCTCTTCCGCTCCATCTACGAGGAGGCCGTGACTGCCATCCCCCTCAATGGAGGCTCCTACAACGTCCTACTTAATACTACATCAAAGAGAACGGCAGCGGTGGCTGCTACACTCGGCATCATCTCGTACTTGGCCACGGGGGTCGTGTCGGGCACCTCGGCTTTGAGATATCTCGATACCCAAGTGGACGTGAGTGTTGTGCCCGGTACAGTGACGCTGCTCTTTGCTTTTGCAATGTTGTCGATCATTGGCATTGCAGAGAGTGCTACGGTGGCATTGGGCATTTTCATTGCTCACGTCGCGACGCTGACACTGTTGAGCGGGTTTTCGTTGCACTATGCAGTGCAGCATCCAGATATTTTCTTGGCCAACATGAAGACGGATTTCCCCAGCGTCAATGTGGCGGGCGAGGTGGTGAAGGGGAACTTGCTGACGGGCATTTTCTATGGCTATTCGTCGGCGATGCTGGGCATTACTGGGTTTGAGACGTCGGCGCAGTTTGTGGAGGAACAAGCGCCCGGCGTTTTCAGGAAGACGCTGAGGAATATGTGGGTTTTTGCTACGTTTTACAATTTGTTGTTGTCCTTCTTGGCGCTGGCAGTGCTGCCGTTGGAAGGACCTGGTGGGATTTACAATGACAAGGACGTGGTGCTGGCCACGATGGGGCGTGTGGCAGCTGGAAAGTGGCTAGAGAGTTGGGTGTCCATTGACGCCTTTATCGTGCTGGCAGGGGGAGTGCTGACGTCGTACGTGGGTATCACGGGTCTCGTACGTCGTCTGGCGTTTGATCGAGTACTGCCGGCATTCCTCACGCACACTAACAAGTGGAGAGGCACGAACCACCACATTATCCTGCTGTTCTTCGCACTTCAGGCCAGTCTAGTGATTTTGCTTCACGCGGATGCCACGGTGCTCGCTGGTGTGTTTACCTTTGCGTTCCTGGGCGTTATGGCCCTATTCGCCTTTGGATGCATGATGCTCAAGTTGAAGCGAGAAGATATTCCACGTGACGTGCACGCGCCGTGGTGGAGCTGCATTTTTGGTTTGGTAATGGTGCTGCTGGGACTACTAGGCAATCTGCTGGGTGACCCAGCCATCTTTACGTACTTCGCTCTGTACTTCGTTGTCTTTGCCTCGACGATGTTCATCATGCTGGAGCGCGTCTTCATTCTGCGCATACTGCTGTACGTCATGCAACAGCTTTTTCCGTCTCGAGGTGCTCGCGATGGCGCTGTGGAAGATGTCGAGGCGGCAAAATCTCAAGCGAAAGCGAAAGACGGATCACGGACCGGAGCCAAGGGCGGACGCACTATCACAGCAGTGCTTCAAGAAATTCATCTTCCACCGATCGTCTTCTTTATTAAAACACCCGATCTGCCAGTGCTCAACAAGGCCATCCTGTACGTGCGGAAGAACGAGCAGACACACAATTTGCACGTGGTGCACGTGAGCGAGGACGCTGAGTTGGAAGAAGACAGCAGCGCAGAGGTAACTGAAGCCGATGCTCAACGCCGACAGCTTGAGAGGGAGAACGTGGAGGACATGCGTGAAATGACCCGCGTGTTTGACCTGACATACCCGAAACTCAAGATCGACTTTGTGCATGTTTGCGGTTCGAGCTTTGACACAGCTCTCGTCCACTGGCTTTCGGAAGAACTTCGTGTACCACCAAACATGATGTTCATCCGGCAGCCGGGCACGAAGCACATTCATCAGGTCGCAGCATTGGGCGTGCGTGTCATTACTGGTTAGGAACTGAATGGATGTAAATATTTGTATCGATGATAAAGGCACTTTCGCTTTAGTTATTCCGTGTCTGAATTCTTTTTTCAATCCCCGTCGCACACAACCCCAGATGAACTTTGGCACGTACATTCGGTATTCGATGACAACTATTGACCCAGTCGCTCGTATCAACCGGCAAGTTGCTCGACTTCGCTTGGATGATGAATTGAAGATCCCGTCTCGCAGTGTGTGTGACGCGATAGTGGAAGAATGGAATGAGTTCCTGGAAAGCGACAATCAGGAGCTCAATTCATCCTACATGGAGTGGATCGACGGAAAAATCTACATCGTGGAGCTGCCATCTTTCGAGCACGATTACTTCGCCATGGAAACAAACCTATTGGTTTTTGGACAGCCTGCTGTTCACAGATACCTCAAATGCCATAGCACAGCGTCTTTGCCAAGGCTCCGCCGCAACCTGGTCAAATATGAAGCGGATACTTCGTATGGCCCCAAACCGTCAGTGGGGGCTAACTTACCACTTGGTGTTCCAAGTTTCCAGGCATGGCGAACTGTTGTGGTCGAAGTCGGGTACGCGAGAAAATGGGGAACTTCACCAGGTCACCTCGATTGGAAGGCTCAAAGGTGGGCCAGTATTGCAGGAGTGCGGTACATCTTGTGTGTTGCAGTTAAAACTGGGCTGGTGAGCGCGGAGTACAAGTTGTATACGGTCCAACAACAGGGTTACCAGCTTCCTGACCAAGATCCTGAGCCTGTGGTTGCTCCACACACGATAATAGCATTAGATTCACGAGCAGTATTGGGTTTGCAGCCTGGAGACGTGTTACCACGAGATCCACCAGGAACAGGTACTCCCTTTCCTGACCCATTCATCATTGACCTGTATACTTCACTGGTAAATGCTCGAGAGGGTATATAAGGATCTGACAGACGACACAGTCTACCAGTGAAATGTTACGTCTGTCATCACCAGCGCAACAAGATAGTAAAGCATCCAGGAGCTAGACGTAGTTACTCTAGGGAAGTTAGAGTAGCGAACTAGAACTTCACTTCATAATTCACTTTACACCTTTCCGTCAGTCATCTCTGAGAGCCGATTCACCTTAATTATGGATCGACCATCAACCTGTATCGGGTGCTTGTCATACATGTTGATGTAGTTACGATGACGTTGACTCCACATGCGTTTATTCATATTACGTTCATACTTTATTTCTCTTGCACAGGAACTCTCTGCTTCCTCATGCTCATACGTTCCATGCACGAGAACCTCACCAGACCGCGCCCAAACCCGTTTTGCTCTCGAGCGGCCAGGAACCGCGAAATTCGTTGTGCCAACAACTGCGAAGGGTATTCAATGAGGTGGTAACTCGCCGTCGCTAGCAACAAAATCAAGCCAAACCGAGCAAACAACCGGTTGAAGTACTTCTTCTGGTGGCTAACCGGAGGATAGTCCACGATGAAAGAGTGAAGCAGGTAGACCGAGAAACTGATCTTGCCCCAGTATCGCAGCACACTCCACTCGAACATCGTGGAGAGGCAGCAGGGACGAATCATCTCGATCACGAAAACTGTCGTAAGCTGTGCACTAACGAATGAAAAGCCCGGGGCAGCAGCGATCGGGTCTTCATGCACCCAGTCGAAGAACAGACCTTGAAAGGAGACGCTAAGCACCAGCGATATACACACTCCCTCAATTATACGCAGCAACAGCGTGTGCCACCAGCGGAACTGGAACTCCGTCTCCTTAATCCACACATCCAGCTTTACGAACACGACGGCTCCCAATGACCCAGCCATAAACGTATGAAGATGAGGCGCGAGAGGCATGTGATTGTCACGATGCACGTAAAAGCCCTGGTACACGATCCACACGGACAATGGGCCTGCACCAAGCCACCAGAAGCGACGCATTGCCAACACGACCATGACAAACAGCGGAATCACGAAGTAATACCCGATCTCCAAAGGTAGCGTCCAAAACACGTGAGGACGGAAACCAGTATAGAACGCAAGCACCTTAGGCAGGTCATAGTCGTCAGGCTTCTTCAAGCGAAAGTACCGGTGCTGGTTTTCAAACGACATACACGAAAGCACAATCGCCGTCACCGCGAACAGCGGATACACTCGGAAGAACCGCTTCTGGAAGTAGTCCAACAGCGCAAAAACCCACGAACGAGAGCTTGCACGTTGCGAGAGTAACTTCATGCTCTTTTTCATGAAAAGCCACGTCAATAGGAAGGACGACAGCACAAAGAACACATCGACGGCGACCGAGCCAAGGTGGAGTCCTTGCGTTGGGTATTCATGGGAGTGCTGCAGCACAACGAGAATGGCTGCGAGGCCACGAATTCCATCAAGAAAGAGAACCTTCGTCGGTGCGGCTTTCGGTGGAGGCTTGGTCTCTGGTATTTTTTCTGTCGGAGATCTGGTGCTTGCCTCTGCGTCCTCCGAGTCCGACGTCGCCGTCGATGCCTCGCCATCCGAAATCTCGATGACGCTCAGTTGGGTGTCATCCGTTGCGCTTTTGGACTTCGAGTTCGGCATTCCGCTGTCAGTGCTCCTCAACATTGTACTCTTCAGTCTTCGAAGCGGTGTGCTGAACTCGACAGGAATTGGAAAGTGAGCCGACGCTGGCGGTTGTCGAGAGGCATCGTATGACAAGCCGCCGGATTGCTACGACAACACGAATTAGTTAGTGGCTGCGCCGATAAGTTCACGGAAGCAGCGATGACGGGTAAGCAAGGTCGTGGATGTGAGCTTTGACTGCGAACAGATGGGATCGATTAAAACGATGTGGAAGATGGCGCCGCTCGCACAGCAAAATTCCTTTGGAAAAGATGCGACGGGATGCAAACTTGAGCTGGGCACTCATACACGTCTTTCGTGACAGCATCGAGTTCAACTGGATGTCGTCCAGCGGTAGAAGAGCGATGGATAATATATGCACGTTTCAATTGTTCAAACGCCAGCATTAAGTTCCAGCCCGCCAGTTCAGCCACCCGTTGTATGTTCCATGCGTGAGGGTTGCTTCATCATTTGAACTCGCAGAACTGGGCTCAGCTGGAACCACTCACGCACGAAACGCCGTGTTCAAACCCGTTCGGTGGCGTCTAGCTTTGAAGAGATCGAAATGACGCAGTTTGGCTAGTTGAGGGTTTGCAACTTCGGTTAATTTGCCTCCGAGCTCCGCGGGTTTTGACAACAAACCGTTTTTTTGGATTGCCATCATCTAGATGGCTACATTCATGTACTCCACACTAATTTCTAAAAAAATACGTCACTTTCTCCATTCGCGAGCCAAAATGTATGCCAAGAGTGTTAGCAGCGCCCTGCAGCCCCGAACGCTCTTCGCGTCCGCCCTCCCCGTGCTCATGGCCGTGAGTCTGGTGCACAATTCCCACGGCGTCTCCTTCCTGCAGCTGGACGTGCTCAGTATCTTCTGTTGTGTTGTATTGACGCAATTGTTGGGGAACCTCAGCGCAGTCTACAGCAACTTCCAGCGCACGCTGCAGCTGAAGGAACCGGGGTCGAACGACGACAAAATTATCCTCAAGTACTTATTATTATACCTCATATTATTTTGTCTCAATTCTTATTTGAGGTATTCTAACTTATTGTTTTATCTTTTGTGTAGTTTGCTGTCGTTGACACAAGTGCGACGTTGGTCGTATTTGTTTTACGCCCTTCAGTTGGCTCTGCTGGGCATGACACATGCAGTGTGTGACAAGAGTATCGAAGTTACTGGAGGGATGGCTCTACTTGCTACTATGGCGCTGATCTACTGTCGGAGCGGTGAAGAACCGTTGCCCATGGTTGGGTTGCGGGAAGCTCTACTGGCGTGGGCAGTGGGGCCTGTAACGATGATGGGCACGGCGATCTATCTGGTGGGCAAAGTTCCGTGGGGTGTTGTTCTGTACGCGTACGCTGTGATGGTCTTCGCATGGGCATTTTTACTTCTGGATAGTGCACGGGACGCACCTTTTGCTCATCGCATGGGACGCTCCGACACGTCGTTGGCGCTGCGGTTGGGATTTCAGTGGAGCTTCCAGGGATTCCTCTTGCTGATGGTGTTCTTCTACAGTGTTGTGCTTGTGCTGGGCATTGGAATGGGCCATCTCGGCAATTTTCTGCTGCTGGTGACTATCGTCAAGCTCAAGGATATCAGTGAAGACTTCAGATTGGAGCGACTCAACCATTTACCTGACCAACTCGCTAGACTTGGCGCTTACTTGGGCGTCGGTTTAATTTGCTCAATTCTTGGGGGGCTGTCGTGAGATTATTCATGCGGATACAGCTACTGTAGTTCCTTCTCAGTTTCTCGCCAACAGTTCGCTACTGAACCGGGCAGTGTGAACTTGTCAATTTTGGTAATGCGCTTGCTGACATCAAATCAGTTGCGCCGTAGCCGCCTTAAGAGCGCACCAACAGGGCTACAGCGGCTGGCAAAAACACAATCAAATATTTGTTGTCTGAGTATTAGGCTACAATGCTTTCTCTTTCTCACTAGACCAATAACGGCGCTAGCGGACTTTAGATACAGTGCTTCAGCGACACTATCCAATATTTGATTCGCAGGTCGGAGATCTACTTACAGGAGATCGGTCAGCGGGTGAAGAGCCTGCCTCAGCGTGTGCTTTTTCGCAGCAAGCGGAAGAATGCTCGTGCGACTGTGAACGGCACACGAGCCACTGGCGATGAAGCTGGTGATGACGAGACTGGTGGGGACGGAAGCGAGTTCTGCGTCGAACCTGTTTCACCGCCACTAAACTTCCGTAATGAAAACCCAGAGAAAGTGTTGCCACGACGGGAGCTCTTAGAGGATGATTTAGGTGGCTCAGACACTTGTTCGCCATCGTGCACACCTGCAGCTTCCTCGCTGATACGGTTGATAAGCCATGAGTGCCACAATAGGAATGGGACATCCTTCCCAACGACTTCGCGATACCACATGTCAATCGTGAGGCGGCTCGACGAGTTAAAGCATCGCTCGAGCAAATTGTTTTCGTGAATGATACTCAGCGCAGTCAAGTGGAAATAGTGATGCAGTTTTTTGTGAGTTTCCATCTCCGACTCTGACACCTGAACACGTGTACCATCCTCCGCCACGGTAGTAGTGGGGAATGGTGAGTACGGAGTAGCGGTCGCGACAAGGAACGACCGCCTTCGCTTAATCCGTAATGGGGACAGCATTGATAGGTCTTCTGTATCGTTGGTACTCCCTTCGCTGGCTTTACCCTTGGGCGATTCCGATACAACAAGAGTTTGTGCATCCACTTCCTCAATGACCTCATCGTCCTCATCACTTTCCTCATCGTCGCGGTCCATAATCGCCTGAGAGAAGTAGGATACGTGCTCGAGCAGCTCAAGCTCGCGCTGAAGACGCTTGGACCGTGATTCTGACGATAGAAGCTCTTCGCTGAGTTCATTGCTACGCACCTGGGCATCATCATTCGCTTCCTCTGCAATACGAAGCTGTTTCTTCAACGCTCGCATTTCCTCTTCGTGCTTTTGGGTAGCCTTACGCAACTGGTCTTTTTCTCTCTTCAGCTCGTTAATTACACGCTGAGTCGCAGCACGCTCTTCCTCCATTTTCTTTCTGTAAGACACTTCACTCTGCGCTGCAATCACCTCACACTCCAATGCTTCCTGTTGCTGCTGCTCCGCCACCTCTTTCCACTGCCTCAGAGATGCCAGCTCCGCCTCATTCGAACGTCCATTCGCTTGGAGCTCCTGCAACTCTGCCTGAAGTTGTGCAATTGTGTCCAAATGGTGGGAGTATCTCCGCCCAGTACCCGTTGTCACAGCGACGGCAACCGCACCAGAATCTGTCGCTCGGCATTCGCAGCGGTCGACGAACTGCTCGAACTCGTCTGCTAGATCCGTCTTCTCTTCTTCTACACGCGCAAACTTGCGCTTCCATTGGGCAACTTCTTGCAGCGCATGCTCAGTACGACGCTGCCACATATCCCTCTCCACCGAGAGCTCCTCCGTCTCCGTCTCCAACTGGATTTTCAGCGTGGCCACCTGCATCTGCAGCTCTTCATTGGCTTCTAGCAGCCCCAGTCCATACTCTGCTGCCTGACGGAGCTCCTAACAAGTAAAAAAAGGTAACAATTAGTTAGCAACTAGCAGCATAACTCGACCTCCTCGTTATTTATCAGCTTCATACTCGCTCACGCCGCTCCAGCTGCAGCTTGGCGGTGTCCAGCCTGCTCTTGTCATCCATGAGCGAAACGGAGATGAGTCCGTCGTCCCTAAATTAAATAATTAGAAGAATATAAGAAATAATCAGCGCAAACGTTGCAGAAAATAACAAAATACAGTCAGTAAACTGGCTGATAACGGCCCATGGGACGGCGTAAAACTGCTGTAGCTCGTACCCGACGTAGAGTTCTTCATCGGTCTCTTCGGGGTTGTTCGTCTGGCGCTTCTCCTGGTTGGGGTGGGCCTCCATGTCCAGCGTGGCGTCGCCTGGGAGCCGCATTATCCTCGCGAAGTTCCGGCGTCAGGGGGCGGATCGACGAGTGTGCCGTAACTGATACGTACGGACTTTTCTCTGACACCCCGTTGAAATCGATACGACCGACTAGTGCAGGGTTTGATGGTAAAGAGCAACGGAATAGCGGCGCCAACTGTTGGGTCTGTTTGCATGGCACGCAGCTCTGCCGTCGTGAAGGATTTTGTGCAGGACACGTGTTTCAAGAGCAATCGGCTGGAAAGAGATGAAAACCGGTACATGTAGTGGCAGCGATGTATGATAAGAGTATCTTTGCAAAAGGTACCTTTACCGGTGCTTTCTTTGCCTTTGTAAGCTATTGTTGTTGTTGTTGTGTTCACTTTCTGAATTTCTGTATGGTACTCAAAATGAATGCAACCTGTAGTTACCTTTATAGTGGAGATCGAGCCTATCGTGCACGCAGAGTTTTGTTTGTTTGCATTTGCAATGCATTTGCTCTGAGAAGATGCTACATCGCCAACTTCAACTTTTCGACTGAAAGAAGACGGCCATAACGACGCAGTGTCTGGAACATGAATAGTGCGCGTGCACTATAGCAAGTAGGCGAGGATCTTACCGGTACATTAAAACGGTACATGTACTTGAAGTCAAACTCTGATTTCGACTGGAACTTCTGCTGTTCGTGTGCAAATGTCCACAACTAGGCAAACCATTTCTGCAAAACCAATCCGAAGTTAGAGGTGGACGACCCCGCCGCCGACATGTTGAAGTTTGTCTGAACCGACCGAAGAACAATGGTCCCCCATACAAACTCCTAGATGTGGACCCCCCGCGCCACTCATTCTCGCCGTCGACGTCGCCTCCGTCAGAGATTTTCCTCCCAGAAACTCTACATCTTCAAAATCATGTCTAAATATCGAAAACAAGCACCCCTATCCCTCGTAAAGCGATTTTCTGCCAATCGCGACGCCGAAACAGACTCGTCACATTCACTCTGACCCCACAATAGCCTTAACGCGGGGAAGTGAGTCGAGTGCGTGCGGAAGTCCTCGACCATGGTGCGTCCCGTGCATTTCCTCGCTATGCAAGCGCCTCCGCGTGCATATAACGCATACACACTTCAACTAGAGACGCAGACACTCATTCTGTACCTATTTTCGTGCTCGTAGGCTTCGCGTGGGGCCCGCAACTTGGCAGCAGAGACCATCGATCTGTCCAGCTCCGACTCGGAGAGCGAAGTGACTGTGGGCGACACGACGCTGAAGCCGCGGCCCAAGCTGCGCACCAGGCGTGACCCAGTGCTGGAGGAGGAGCAGACGCTCGACCCGGAGGAGGCCGAGCGCCCAGCCAAGAGGCGACGTGAAATACGGAAGCCGATCCGGGTATTTTATATATTTTTGTTGTTTTATATATTGTGGGGAGGCTATTTTTAACATTTTACTATTTTTTATTTTTATTTTGTGATTTCAGTATCGTGATGAAGAGGAGGAGGAAGAGGAAGAAGAACAAGAAGAAGACGCTGATGAAGTGGATGAGGATGAGACGGAAAACTATGAGGATCAGCCTGAGACGCCGTCCGAGGAGGAGCTTTTGCCAGAAGAAGATATCAACCGACGACGCAGCGGGCGAGTACGCAAAGCCGTGCAGACCGTGATTGATCTATCGGACGATGACTTTGTCATGAGCAGCGACGAGGAAGAGGAAAAACCCAAGCCCAAAAAGAAGACCGCGTCGAAAGGCAAGGCAAAGGGGAAAGCTAAGCGAAAACGGTCGTCGTCGAGCGAGGAGGAGTCGGAGGATAATAGCGAGGTGGAAATTGTGGAGACGAGACCAAAACCGGAATCAGACGCGTTTATTATTGACAAGGTGCTGGGACGCGAGGTGCATACGCTGAAAGAGTGGAAGAAGATGTGCTGGAACAAGAACACGCGGTTCTTGACGCACTGCTCCATCTTCCTGCCGAATGAAGAAGAGGAAGAGAAAACGCAGGAAGAAAAGAAGGAGGAGGAGGACGAGAAGAAGGATGGCGTAAAAGCCACGACGCCCGACACCGAGACGCCATCGACTCCAAAAGCTAGCACGGATGAAGATGATGTTGAAGATGTGGGCGAGGAACGGTTTTTGATTAAGTGGAAGAATTTATCTTATCTCCACACCAGCTGGCAAACGGAAGACGAGTTACTGGATACCGACAAGAACGCAAAAGGCAAGATTCAGCGATTTCGTGAAAAGGAACACCGGGCTCTCTACGTTCAAGATGTGCAGGGAGACGAGTATTTCAATCCAGAGTTCCGATGTGTTGATCGAATTCTCGAAGTTAGGGATCGGCCGCTGGATGACTTTGCTCCTGATGATGGAGCAAACGGCGAAAATAAGTTTCAGTACTTTTTGGTGAAGTGGAAAGCTCTTCCTTATGATGAAATTACGTGGGAGCGAGAGGATGACGTTGGTGATGACGCTGCTTTGGAGCAATATAATGACCGCATTGTGAGGGCTGCTAAGAGATTTAGGAAGGTTGCTCTTGCGAAGCACACACCACATAACAAGCGGAAAAACTTCCGCGGTTACACGGCAGATGCGCCTCCACCATGCAGAAAGGAACAGACATTTCAATTGCGTGACTATCAGCTAACGGGTGTGAATTGGATGCTGTTCAACTGGTACCAGAAGCGAAACTCGATGCTGGCAGATGAGATGGGCCTCGGCAAAACTGTGCAGACTGTGATGTACATTAATCATCTCGCTGTTGTGGAGCGCACACCGCAGCCGTTTATCATTGTGGCGCCTCTATCAACCCTGGGTCACTGGCAGCGCGAGTTTGACAGCTGGACCAACCTCAATGCTGTCGTATACCACGGATCTGCTGCTGCACGAGATGTTTTACAAAACTACGAGTTTTTCATGTCAGAAGATGAGTTTTTGCGTGCCGATGAACTTTCCGGGAAGAAAGCCAATAACAGCAATGGCAAGCGTGCGCCCCCACGGCCAAAGCGCAATTGTTATCGATTTGACGTGTTGATCACCACGTATGAGATGGCCTCTGCCACAGACTTGTACAAGCTGGCTCAAATTAATTGGCAACTGATGGTCGTTGACGAGGCTCATCGTTTGAAGAACCGAAACTCCAAGCTGTCTAATATCCTGCACACAAGGTTTAAGTATGAAAATATGTTGTTACTGACAGGCACACCGCTCCAGAACAATGTGGAAGAGCTGTGGGTGCTGTTAAACTTTCTGGACCAGAAGAAGTTTGAGTCGAAGGAGGATTTTCTCGAAAGCTTTGGCGAGCTGACAGATTCAGCACAAGTTGAGAAGTTGCACTCGGAGTTAAAGCCGTACCTGCTTCGACGCATGAAAGAAGACGTGGAGAAGTCACTGGCGCCTAAGGAAGAGACTATTATCGAGGTGGAGCTAACTGTTCTTCAAAAACAGTATTATCGTGCTATTTACGAGAAGAACACGGAGTTTCTTTCGAGGGGTGGGAAGAAAGGAGATACTCCCAGCTTAATGAATGTACTGATGGAGCTCCGCAAGTGCTGTAACCATCCCTTCCTCGTTAAAGGTGTGGAAGAGCGTGAGGTGAAGCGTTTGCTCAAGCAGACGACTGTACCCAAAGATGAAATCCAACGTCAAGTTAGTGAAAGCCTTGTGGACACGTCAGGCAAGCTTGTTTTGCTGGACAAGCTACTTCCTCGCTTGAAGGAAACAGGCCACCGCGTTCTGATTTTTTCGCAGTTTAAAATCATGCTGGATATCCTTCAGGACTACCTGGCGTTGCGTCGATACAATTGCGAGCGTATTGACGGAAACATTACTGGTAATGAAAGGCAGACGGCGATCGACCGTTTCAGTCGAGTGGACAGCAATTCCTTCATCATGCTACTGAGTACCCGAGCTGGCGGTGTTGGTATCAATCTCACGGCAGCTGATACTGTGATTATTTATGACAGCGACTGGAACCCGCAAAACGATCTTCAGGCTCAGGCACGCTGTCATCGTATTGGCCAGAAGAAAAGCGTGAAAATTTACCGTTTGCTTACTTCAAAGACGTACGAATTGCACATGTTCCACAAGGCTTCATTGAAACTGGGACTTGACCAAGCAGTGCTGGGAGGAATTAAAAATGACGACCCTGTTGCGAAGCTGAAAGGAGCATCGAAGAAGAGCAACACAAATGATCGAATGACCAAGGAGGAAATCGAGAACCTACTCAAGCATGGTGCATACGAAATGTTCAAAGAGCAGGAAAGTGAAGCCGAGGCTGCCAGCAAACAGTTTGGAGAGGAAAGCATCGATCAAATTCTTAGTCGAAGTACCACAATTGTGCACGACCCAACCCGAGATGCTGACGGAAACGAGAAGAAGAACATAATGTCGTCTTTTTCGAAGGCCACTTTCGTGAGCTCAACCAACCCTGACGAGGAGGTGGATATTGATGACCCGAACTTCTGGACAAAAGTAATCGGTCTCAACGGGGTTGAGGAACAAAAGAAGGAAGAACCATCTCCTCTTCAAAAGAGACGCTGTCGTCGCAAGGTGAAGTCATACTTAGTCGACGATGACAAAGCGTTCTTAATGGATGACAGTGGAGATGAAACGTCCTCGTCGCGAAAGAAACCATCACGGGAGCTCGGGGTTCAGAAGGATGAAGAATTTGTCATCTCGGATGATGACGACGAAGAGGATGACGAAGACTCGAGCGACGTTCCTATGGCAAAGGATGAATTGTTGGGAGTCAGCAGTGGAATTGGCAAACGGAAGCGCTCCAAGGCACCTGTTTTACCAATACACTTGCACACAGAGCGGATTGCGGAACTTCTCATGAACTTCGGATACGGTCGCTGGGATGATATGAAACGACATGCACCGATATTGCAGGGGTATTCGGACCAAGAGTTAAACAAGTTTGTTCAAGACTATATCACAAGCTTGGTACGGGTGTCCACTGCGATGACAACCTTCCAACGCATTGGGCTTGATCTAGACCCTGGTCGCGTTTACATCGTATCGACTGTAAAGCCTCCGCCACAAATGGGAATTGCGTCTCCCATTGAGCGGTACGCGCACGAGCTGAATAACACGTGCCGTCGATATCGCTTTCTTGGCTCAATGTTAAGGGATATGAGGGTTTCGAATATGCTTGCAGTCGCAGTTCCACCTCGTATGTGGATTACGGATTTCCAAAGCCGGGCAGCTCGTGGTTGCCGCTCAAAGCTGCAACAGATTGATTCGATGTACAAACTAAGTCAGTTTGTGCGACAGAAATTGGAGCCAAGAGCACCGCTTCTCGAGTTAATCCAGGATCTACAGAGGATTGGAGCCGAAGCCGAAGTACATCGAATGATAGAGTCAGGCACGTTTCCAACTTTAAGAGGTGCAGACTCAAATGGTGGAGTACCGCACAATGATCAATCAGCTTTGATGGAAACGGAAAGCAAGAAACCTGTTTTGGACCAATCTTCTCCTGAATCCGCCAGTGTGAAGAAATATGATATCGAGCGCACAACAGAGAAAGGAGAGAGCCATGATTCTCAGAAATTGGCAGATCAGAAGGAGCCCCCTGCTTCCGGTACTCTTGTTGTTTCGGGAGAAGTTAATGCTGAGGCAAACGCTAAAGACTCTTCTTCAGCTAATCACTCAGCTCCCGTGTCTTCAGACGGTGCTACTGGCGAGGATTCAACGACGGGAACTTCATCTGATAGTGTGCGTGCCATTGAAACGTCTATTTCCGAGGATAACCCAGGAAGCACTTCATCCACCGTAACGAATTCCACGCACGATGGAGACGACCCCATTGCTCATACAAACGATCGCAAAAGTGAGGGAGCCAAGGGTGTGGGCATTGACAGCACTGGTATTGTTGAAAAGTCTCAAACCGAGGAGAAGCCTTCCGGTGTCACTATTTCTCTGAGTGCAGTATCGAATCCTTCTGTGCCAGTTGCTACACCAATGAACCCGCCGAACGAAAATTTATCTTCTCAGATGAAGGCTGAGCGAAAGCAGGCGATGCGAATTCTCCAAGCTCTGCCACCAGTGAACTCTCCAGAGCCGGTGGCCCCATGGTGGATCTCTCGTGTTGATGATGTGGTTCTCATGATGTATGTACATCGTGGTGGATGGATTAGGGGGCGTACCCTACCGATTCGGTTGGTAGACACATCGACCCTTTTTGGAGATCGTGCTCGGCGATACCCAGCATCAGAATGGCCAACTGTAGCTAGCATAAATCGACGCCTCAAGGTGTTGCTTCACTTGTGGACAGCAGCAACCAAAAAGACAAAGCCTGCTGTCCCTGCCTCGACACCGATTGCTGCGGCGCTATGCTTAGCCTCAGCTTCCGAGTACAAACAGCAACAGCGTCGACAAGAAAAATTGCAGCAGCAACTGCAGCGTCAGCAAGAGCAACAGCGAGCTCAGCAAGCCCGCCATTACTCGAGTGCGTCGTTCCATAGCTCGCGCCACAACCAGTTTGCTAAACTGATATTTTCCTACGGCATTCCGGATGTCAGCACATGCAGAGACGAGCGTGAGCGTAACGAGAAGTGGCGTTATTTCTTGCAAGACAATCAACTGGGCATCGGGCACTATCCGTTAGAAGATCTGCTCGCAGAGGCGCTGGATCTTGAGCGTGTGTGCCGTCAGCGCTTGCGAAGTGAAGCAGATGGAATGATAAACGAGCCCAGTGAAGATATCTCGATTCTGGGCGGAAAGCGTGGATTTTGGCTGCTCACAACGACCCAGTGTCGGCGCTTACTACATCGTGTCGATCTTTTCCGTCTGCTTCGCACTCAAATTCTTGTGCTGCCACCTGCACAACTCGTGGAATTGGTAACTCGGGTCGTTCGAGAGCAGGCAGTGGCTACAGATTATCCTGGTTGGTGGAGCTGTCCACGACACGATATTCTGCTCCTGCAAGGTGTGGAATGCTATGGACTCGACGAACACCTGGCATCAGTATGGAAGCTTCCTCTGTTCAACTCTGCCAATACGAGAAGCTCTTTTCCTAGTTCAAGCTGGGTAGAGAACTACGTCACAGCGCTCGCTTTTGCTTGCCGCAACTTAATTGTTAAGGCACGCGTTTATCGTAGCCCCGACGATGGGTATGTGGATGTGAGCAATGGCAACGTGCAAGGTGTCTCGGCAAGTGGAGGAACTGATAGAAACCCTCCACGGCCAGAGCCTAATCAAGAAGCGGAAACCCGGCGCCGTATACGAGATATCCGTGGAATGAGAGAGGAAGACCCTTATTTTGTGCCAACAGTGCGCTTGCGGCAGCTAATCGAAAGTAATGCTGCACGAGAGCAGGCGTCCGCGCCTCAGATCGCTGATTCCCGACCTCGCAAAGCAGTTGAAAAGGCAAAAATGGATCACTGCCTACAGCTTCAGAGGAGGCAGCAATGATGAAGAAAGAAGATTCATACGAGTCCACACGCCTGGAAAAGGTCGAGGGCGAACAGATGGAGCGTGACGAGGTTGAGTCAGAACACAAGCGCTCAGCGTCAGCAGCGGATAGCAGCAGTGAAGAAGAGAAGTCAATGCCTCCACCTGATTCAAATGTAATTACCCTCGAGAGTGACGGAGATGAAGGCGATGGAGATAAAACCGCAGCAGCTAAATTAACGCCGTCGTCACCTTCCCGTGCTGACGACTCGGAGATACAAGCAAATGCTACTGGGTCCGAAACTGTGGAGCGAAACGCAGCCTCGAAAGACGATGAACCAATTAAAAAACCTGTTGCTGCTGCGGCTGCAGCCGAAGCTGAGCGACAGCAGGCTGCCGTGCGCCCATGGGACGTGATTGTGATTGATGACTCCGATTCCGAGTAGACTTTGCTTGCGCACTCAAGTGTTATGGAGGGCGTCTGTGACTTCCTCCTTCATAAATGTAAACCAGACAGTCATTCTGTTCGAGCGTTCTGAAGTGGTCCTCGTGAAGAAGACTCTTTCTGATTGAGGACCCAGTCACTTTGCTTACCTCGTACCTGCAAGTGTTGGTCTTTTGTTTACAGAATCGCCATGAGTTGGGGGTGGCCTGTCACAAGGCCAATCTACTGTCGTCGTTGTCGTTCTTCTCCAAAAGTGCTTCTGTATGACTAGCTGTATACCATTTCCGCTTCTTGACCGCCTCCCGATACGTATCATATCTTGGGGAATGCACTTCTCAAATGCGAGACAGGACTTGATAGCGTCACCAAGTGCAACTCGATTAGCATGGCGCTCATTCGTCGATTTCCTGTCGTGAGAGCTTGTCAATCATTCTGCAATAATGGAACTCCCCGCTTTTGACGATGACGAATTGGTGGAAGAAGCTCTTGCGATCCTTGACAGCGTCGACATTGAGCGTCTTGGGGCCTTTGCTCCTTCGGCATTTTCCCTGCAAGAGACACCACGTGAGAGCGCTGTTGCGCACCATCTACTCGAGGCAGCAGTTCAAGCTGTCCAGAAAGCGTTCCCACAAAGTGACCAAAGCTCCAAGGCCACAGAGATGGACAAGAGCGATTTACATCACGGGAATCAAGAAAGCTATGCCCATGATGCAGCCCACGTGCTCCCTGTATCAAGCACCCCAGAGAATTCTACCCCGAGAAGTCGACGCCGAGGTGGTGGTCGAATGCGTATGCGGGAGCAATTGATTCAGCTTCGCACAGTCGTTCAAAAGATGGAGAACCATTTAGAAGCGCTGAGAAGCCCTTACTCACCTCGACTCAGCATCGATTCCGAGAGTTTTGAGGACGTGGAGGCTGGCACAAAGTGTTTGGGTGATGAAAACGAAAGCAGCGATACGAACGGTCCTGAGCGTTCCGGAGAGACCACGGACGAAGCCACAGTATGGCGCAATATTGCAATACAACAATTTCGTGCACGCCGCAAGGCAGAGCAGAAGAACGTCGAGCTTCGCGATAATCTGGCTGCTCAGATGAAGCTCTCCAAGCAAATGGGGAAATTGCTCCAAGCGCAGCAAGCAACCATGTCGGTAAGCTTTGCTTCTGTTACAGGAAACGATCACGTTGCTGAAACCTGTTTGGATGTTTGTTGCGTTTTTGCAGAATCTACTGGAGGTCGATCCATCATCGAGCGTGGGCGATACGAAAGCAAAGTCAGATAGCGATAACTAAGCTTAGGCATTCCTTTGATCCAAACCTGTCGTAGATCTAGCTAGTCGACAACTTCAAGCTGCTTCATTTTCATCCAATCCCATCGCGACCCTGTCATACTCGATCGTTAAATCCGTGGTCGACGATCCTCATCTCGGACCTCCCCGTCACTCGAATCATGGCCGCCGACCAAGCCAAAGACCGCGGCAACCGCGCCTTCTCCTCGGGCCTCTACGCCGACGCCGTCGCGTCTTTCTCCGAGGCGCTGGCCATCGCTCCGAGTGCTCCCAACGCCCACGTCTTCTACAGCAACCGCTCGGCCGCGCAACTCAAACTCAACAAGGCGGAGGAGGCGCTAAAAGACGCGGATCAGTGTATTGCGCTTAAACCCAATTGGCCCAAGGGATACTCGCGTCGCGGCTCGGCTCTCTACACGCTGGGACGCTATGCAGACGCCTACCGGGCCTATCAAGACGGTCTGAAGCACGAGGCGTCCAACGCGGGGCTCCTCGAGGGCCTCCGAGCCGTGGAACTCAAGTTATCGACCCAGAGAGCAGGCACCTCGTACGGAGCCTCTTCGTCCTCATCTACGCCGCCCCCAGCAGCCAATTTGAGGACTTTTCTGCTTGGAAACAAGCGCAGCATGTTCCAGTTGTACCAGTTCGTCCTGCGCAGTCTCATGCTGCTGTGCTTCGTCAACTTTTGGGTCCCGGTGCTGCTCTCAGGCTACGCAGCGTACGCCAACTTCTTCAAGCTGGCTCTGGTGAACCACGCCAGCTACTTGGCCTTCACCCACGGAACCCCCAAGTGGAACGCGGCCTACGCGCAGCGTCTACTGCTGGACCCGGCAGCGCAGGTCTTTTTCTTCTGTCTGGTGTTCTGGGTCTCGGCTCCACACGGCATGGCCTTGATGCCCGTCTTCTTGCTGGAGATGGTGCACTACTTCACGTACTTGCAGTCGTTGCTGCAGGTGCTGGGGCTGGCGGACGCGTCCGTGGTGACGCTGGTGACGAACAAGGCGCTGGTGCCGCTCACGGCGCTGATTATCAGCGACCCGAGCTTTCCGACTCTCGCGACGCGTGCCAAGTGGGCCAAGCTGTACACCCGCATGCCGCAGGTGGCGGCGAATATCGACGTGGCCATTGGCGTCGCGCTGATCCTGGAGCTGCTCACCCCGTCGCGCAACTTCCTGCTGCTCGTGCTGTACTGGCAGGTGCTCCGTGTGCGCTACATGATCTCGCCGCAGCTGCAGGAAGCTTTCCGCTCGCTGCATGCCACGATTCTAACGGTCGTCAACCACCCGCGCTGCCCTGCTGTGGTCGGCACCGTGTACGGTAAGATTCACGCGTTCGCCGTCAAGATGGGCGATGCCGCCCAGCAGCAACAACAAGCTGCGTCTGGCGCTGGAAGCCTGGCCTCGCGCTGCAACATCATGTAGACGCGGAGACGATCGACTTTATGAGATTGTGTTCAAGATCGTCGTGCAGATTAGACAGGTGCTGGGAGGGTTGCGACTAGCGAGATTGATTGTGTCGAATGGAGGATCCTTGACAGCTTTTAGCTGTGACTGGACTTGTGGCTTTGTTTGCGCCAGAATGTTGTGTTGAGACCTGATGCAAGGTGGGGGGCGTAGTGCTCGATGTGCTGAAAGTGGGAGCCTTACGATGCAGAACATTCACTGAGCTTGTATTTACGCTAACTGCAATACATACGCTAACTTGTTGGTGGTGCTACCGTAAGCACTTACTTGCCTCTCATGTGTTGTGGTATCTACATGACCATGCACAGTGATGCCTCCGACGCAACCGTTTTGGGGACTTGATTCATTTTGGCATCTTCTCGAGCGTGGACGTATGTGACTGCAGCTGGTTCCAGCCACCGTTGATGACCGCGCCAAGCAGAAGTCTCTTGTTTGGATGTGCTCCATGTGAAACATCGTGGAAAATGTGACGGAGCGAGCGAGCCGGTTAGCATACGACTCTCGCGGCAAAGTCTCAGGATTTGCGTAGGGGAATAGCTTCACGCGTTTTCCACTTCAACGAGCACTTCCCGTTGATCGACACCTTCAACATGGAAATGACACGTGTAGAAATGTCAAGCAGCTGCGACTTGGCCGGGAGAGCTCCATGGAGCAGCGATTGGAGCTCCATGCCCCATGGTGCTGCGGATCACAAGATGGCCAAGATGCTCGTTGCATTGTACTTGAAGGAATGCGACGCTGCCATGCTGGACGTGTCGCTAGTGCTGGCTCCCGTGCTCAGGAACGCCCGACGCCAATGAGCGCACGAAAGGATGATATCTGTCTGTTGTCGGGTTCATAGTTGTCGTGTTTTCATATACGTGTCGACATGCATGGCCAGCTAGTAGCAGACAAAATGGCCGATCTTCCTACTATCTAAAGACTATCCTATCGTTGGCTGCACGGCAGCTTATGCGGCGGCGACCGTGGAGAATGAGTCCACGCGGGAGCGCTTGGGCGCCGCCGAGTCTACGTAGCCACTGACGGAAAGCGCGCGCATGCGCTTCGTCGGGGAGCTGATGGACGCGTCGTTCTCGCTGTTGGTCGCGCTCGCGTTGGGGGTCGACGGCGTGCTGGTCTCCTCGACAGGCTCCTTCTTGATCTGATCCTGCTGGATCTGCTCCTCTTCTTTCTTCTCGCTCTTGGCCTTGCTGCTGTTCTTGCTCGCACTGCTGGCCTTCTTGGACCCCTTCTTGTCTCCCTTCTTTTCATTCCGGTTGGCCTTGTAGAAGAAGTCCAGCAACAAGCCCACGGCGTTGGCGTCGTCCACTTCACCTTCCTTGCCTGAGTCTTCATCTCCAGGCTGGTACATGCGGGGCTTGAGCGGCACGGGTCGTGACCGACCAGAAGACGAGGGGCGTACATCGAACTCGTCCGTCGCGACAGGGGGTCCTCCCGGTTCTCCTTGAGCCGCTTGATGAAGGCCGCTTCTAGTGCAACCAGCTCGAGCTGTGCCTGCATGATCCGCACACGGGACTCTGGCGTGGGGCTGCAGGGACGGAAGACCTGCTTGCCGATGCACTCTCCCCCTGTGAACTTCTTGGTGATGCGCATAGGCTCACAGTTGAGCTTCTGCGATAGGTAGAGACGCAGCATGGTGCCTCTCTCAAGCGGCAGGAGTCCCTCTTTGAAGTAATTGGTCAGTTGGGCCGCATATCGGCTCTCTTCCTCGGTCCACTTGCCCTTCCGGAGACCCGGTCGGGCCTTGCTCTTGGTGGATCGGCTCGAGAGCTTGGGGGTGCGTGTGCGCTTGGGCGTGATCTTCTTGGACTCCTGGTCGTCGAGCAAGTCGTCGGTCGGGTCCAGTTGCTGCTGCTCAGTCTTGATGGTGTACCGGTCCTGAGGGTACAGCATCGAGTGCTGCGGCTGCGGCTCGTGCTCGGGCTCACCACTGAGTGGGAACAAGGGCTGACTGGAGGAAGGCACAGAGGCGGTGAGGCCGGCACCAAAGTTGCTGTTACTGGGTCGGGAGCTGGGGATGATGAAGCGCAGCGGTGCCAGGGTGGGGGCTTGGGTGGGGGCGGCCGAGCGCTGGAAAATGGTCGGCTGAGGTCGCATCGTCGCAAAGGACGGCACGGGCAGCGCCGTGGACGACGGGAAGCCGTTGCTGCTGTTTACAGAGATGCAACTGGGGGCTGCGGAGACGGCGTTGGTGCTGCTGCTTGGGGACGAGCCCTCGTGGATGAGCGATCGCATGTCCATTGTGTTTCTCGCGGTCTTGACTTGAGTGATCCGAATTGCGAAGTGGTTGAGTTCAATGAAGCACCGGCTGGAAACGCGCTTACGTATTTCTCCCCCGGACGAGTTTCATCCAATCGTGGACGCAATTGACGATTCGCCTATTAAGTGGTGCACCTCGTTGTTGAAAAATGTATACACTCTTAAAAAGGTATTCAGCAGAATGCAAGAATAGACTTGAACTACCTGTATAAATTGTACTACCCTTGTGTATTACAAGTGGCCTAACCCGATGAAAACGAGACACACCACTGTAGTGTGTTGAAGTGTAAGATCCGATTAGGGAAAACAGATTGTAACTTCAAGAAAAAGAAGCGTCTGCCGCGACAAGTCCGAAGACTAGCACAAAACAAGAAAACAACAAACGCAGCGAGCGAGTACCATACATACGCTGCATTGCAATGACAGCTCCCCAGTCCTCGCTCGCTGAACGTCGCTATGGAGCTCGCTACCGCTGCCAACGCGCGCGAATCTCATCGTGCAGGCAGCACCACACCGACCCCTCTCTCAGTGGATTGTTGGTAAATTGGGTCAGGTTGAAGCGAGTCTGCCGTCTGATTGGCTCGCTCCACCACGAGGTCTGCTTGTCTCAAAGTGCGAGTTTCATGAAGACGACGCGCTGGTCTCCACCCATTCTTGTGCCGAGGCTTGGATCAAGGGCCCTTGATCCTGTCGCGATCAGCGATGGGGATCAAGTGCCCGCCACGTGCTTCGCTCCGGCGGCGACGACGTCCGTCGTTTGACATCGCGGCCAGCAGTGCGAGGTACAGTATTACAATACGGCAGGTCACCCACCGGGCCGCCGCCACGCAGGACGCGGTCGCCAAGCGCTGCAGGCCTGGCAGAGAGCGGCGCCTTCAACTGCCCGCTCTTGCACGAATCACCGCCCACGTTTCCGAAAAAGCGGGACCGCTGGGGAGTGCAGCGGCTCTCCCCTATAGGACACCTATCCATAATAGCGGAGACCATTTGTCAAGTCGAGCACTTCCGATTCTGATCCATGCCTTATATCGCTGGCGTACCGTAGAACTGTGTCTCTCGGCGAGCGCTGCCCGCCAGTCATCCCAACTTCGACGTCCACATCGAAGTTCGGCTTCAAGGTCCGTTTTATGCCTCCGATTCCCTCGCCTAGTCACGTCACCGTTGCAGTCGCATTGCGCACTGTGCCGACAAGCGTTAAGCCTGCGGAACCAAGCGAGACCAAAGGGAAGCAGTGCAACCGCACACACGATGAGCAAGCAGCGCATTGGAAGGTCCCGCTTCTGGGAGATTTGCGCCTGGAAGCATTGAAATGGCCGCGCGGTCTTTCAAAAACCGCGATGCACGCGGGTAATGCGATTAAGTTATACTGGACGAACTACTAGGACAATGACGTCCGGTGTCTTCAGTTGACGCCTTCAATACGGGGCAAGTTGATCACGGGAACTCGCGACGACACTCGCCGTTGTTGCTGCTGTTGTTGATAGGGGAGTAGCGATGCTGCCGCATCAGTCCTCCATTGCAAGCCCGCATGGCGCGGTGCGTGCACTGCGCACAGGAGCACGACACTTCGCCTGTTGAGGTGTTACCTAGCCAGAAGACCAGGTCGGGCCACGGGATCTCGTCCGTGCACGGCTCGCGCGACGGCTCCAGCTTGGCCCAGCAGTTGATAGGCGTCGTTTGCAGGTTCGAGATCGGCCGGCCGACGCAACTTCCTTTGGTTGCGCTGCTGGTGAAGAAGTCGGCGGGGTCCAGCTCCAGGAACGTCTCGGGGGTCGTGGGCTCGAGGAAATTGGCAGGGAAGAAGAGCGTCGCTGCGTCATTGGCGCTGTCCTTCCACAGGGCTGCGTCGTCCGGGCTCCGGCTGGCATCGGTCGATTCCGAGTGCTTGTGTCCAGCGTCCATGAGCATGCTGGATTGGTTGTGAAGATTGGGGACTGGCTGCTACTGCTGCTGTTGTACGCGTTCGGTGTCGTCGGCGTTGGTCGCTCTTCGCGAGAGACGAATGGAGACTCGGCTGGCGAGGGAGAAATCGGGAGTGACGGAAGGAGACTGGCCCGAGCGGCGCCGCACCCAAGCGTCGCTGGGACTTTCCACTACTACGTCGTGTTGAGCAGTGCACTCGGCTGAACGTAACCTTCGCGGTTGTTACAGGGGAATCTCTGTGGCATCCCATGGGGAAACCCCTAATCAGACGTCGAGCATTCGTGTGAAGGTTCACATGAACCCGTGACGCAGAAAAGCAAGTTCGGCTGTCAGCTTCGAGCGACTAAATTTGTGGGCCCTTCCGATATATCACTCGGCGCTACGCTGCCCGAGGTGGAACGTGCAGCTAGGGGCCAGATAACTCGGTCGCGCCCGTGAGATGTGTGATAACTTGTCGCCGTGGTGTCGCTAGCCGACTTGCCTCGGTTCTCTATAACCAGTCAGGATCATAACGTGGTAACTTCAACGCTGGTTCGAGTGCATCGTCGTGTTATATTATACCGAGCATGCTCGAAGTTGTACACACATGCCAAATGTACTGGACCCACGACGCGGAGAAGAGCCGACGATGGTCCAAGATGCAGGTACAGGCGCGGATGACGAGCGCTACACACGTGTGATAACTCACCAACAGGTCGGCAGGTGTCTGTCAGGAAGAGTCGATTGAGCGACGGGGTCTTGCACTTTCCAAATTGGAACTGTGAGCTCCTGGCAAAGTGACCCCACCGCGAAGACATGGACGAATATGGGGAGCTCGAGTCTTGCATTTATCTTGCAAGAAGCCAGCAGACAGCTCTCTATCTCCTCCACCGGCACTCCTGCTCAAGTTGCTCACTCCCTCACTTCAACCGTACAGGAACTGCGCCTCGCCCTTGAGCAGCACGCTGTCGCCAGAACTTCCGCGAGTACGGCACGAAGCTGAGTCCAGCTCGGGGTCGCTTGTTTCTTCCGGGTCGCGCGGATGTGTCAGCACGACGTTATCCTTGGACAAGGCCGCAGAACATGTCGTTACCGTGATACTTGGATGATTCGTTTGAAGCACGAGGTCTGACAGCACGTGCACACTATCGCGACGGTAGATGCTGACGGAAACGCCGTGTCGTTCACGCATGATCGGCACCAAGAGCTGAGTGAATCCTGCTGCGACCTCACTCTTCAGGTTCAGTAGCCGCAGGGGCGTGGCGCGGCCTGTGCTTCGGATCGAATTGTGCAACCAGTCTGTAAGCATCATAACCTTGGACTTCTCGGTGGTCCAGTTATCCAGCAAACATTTGATCAATGGTGAATTCAGGTCTCCAGGAGGAGCTGGAAATGGAGCTGTCTCCTCTGTCCATTTGCCGCTTTCGTCACCGTCAACCAGTGCTCTAATCTGCTTTTCCTTCTCATCCACATCCGTGTCTGCCAGCGCTGCAATATGATAGTCCAGTTGCTGTGTAAGGCGAGAAACTTCCTCCTGCGCAGACTTGTTGCACTCTTCCAACGCTTTCTGTGAAGCCACAGCGGCGCACCACTGCACCTTAGTGTGACGCAGCATTTCCTTGGACAGATTATACTTCTCGGTGACAATCTGCAACTTGCGGGTTAGACGTTCATTGACAGTCTCTGTCGGTTCTCCACTGCTAGCTGTTGTGTCTGATGCTGCCGAGCCATTGCTGCTGCTACTTCCCACTCGCTTGAGTGCCTGCTCCAGAACTTCCTCTTCAGCATTGCCTGAAGCAAGGTGCGGCAGGTTCATGGCTGCTCGAAGTTCGCGCAATTCGGCCTCTAATTTCATGTTGGTGTCAATAAGCACATCCTGCACTGTCACACCTAACGTTTGCGGGTCCGTTTCCTCTGGCTGTTGGGAGCACGTGCAGTCTGCCGCAAACTGGCGAGACTCTGCGATCTTCTTGTAGACGAGGTTCATGGAGCGCAAACTATCCAGTACAGCACGCTCTTCCATGCGCTCTTCTCGCAGCGTCTCGTTAGCGCTCTGCAACTTCTCATTGCGTTTCTCCAGTCGTTCAATGTGGGCAACGCACTCCGCCAGCTTGGCAGCTTTGCGGCGCAGTGCATCTGCTTCTTTCTTCAGGCTCTTGATCTCCAGAGCCCGCGCTTCGTTTTCCTCCGACGTGGTCTGCAAGCAGTGCTGCAGTTCCTCGTAGTCTGCGTACGTGAATACACTGGCCTGGTTCGAGTCGTACGTGGACGCAGGGTTCATCACGGCAAAGTTCTGCTGCTCTGCCGCATCGGCCTTGGCTGTTTCCATCCTCTGCTGGTCCAACTCCGCCTGCAGCGCTACAAACTGGTGATCCGCCAGCACTTTGGCGGCTTCTGCCTCCTCCACCTGCTGCTTCAAAAGGTCCTCCTTCTCCAGCAGATCTGTGACCAGTGACGACTTGGCCTTGAGCTCGTTGTGCAGCGTAATGGCTTCTTTGAGCAGATCTTTGCGGTTCTCCGTGACGCTGGCCAGCTCCTGCTCGCGCGCCTCCAGTTCTGCGTGGAGCTTCGGCCGCTCGCGCTCCAGCGCCGCCACTTGCTCCCGCAGCGCTGCCACCTCCTCGTTCAGCGCCTGGTTCGTCTCTAGCAGTTGGATCCCAGCGCGTGCAGCCTTGCGCAGCGCCTCCTCCTCGTCCAGATCCATGTCGAAGCACTCGGACCCGCGGGCTGTGAGTGTCCGATGAGACATATAGGGTAGTTGGATACATTACCAAAGACCAGATGGACGTTGTTATTAGTCACAAATATGAAGGTGTACACTTAGCGGAGGAATGCAATGCAGGAGCACTTTGGACTGCGTACCGGAGTACGGCGCATCGTCGTCTAGCGCAGAGCTCGAGGATAAGGCCCTCTCCAGGCGGTTCATGGCGGTTCTCTCTGCGGGGCTTAGCCGAAAACGTTATGAGGCAGCGAGTACCGGCGTTTTCTTGACGGCGGAAGTTGCACCTTCCCGTTACTCTGATTTTGGTCTGGTCCTTTTGCGGCAGAGGGCGAAATATCATTCACATACAAATGTCAAGTGACTTCTAGGTACACATTTTGGTCCGACTTGCATTTTTGGTCCCATTATACGACCGCCGATGCCCTGGAGCAGTAGCGTCGAGCTCGCGAGCAGTAGCGAGGACATGGCCGCTTCGCTCAAGAAGGAGCTGCGGCGCCGCATGGGCACGACGCTCAAGGCGCTGCCGGACGATGAAGTGGCGGAGCAGAGTCGCCGCCTGGCCCAGCAGGTGATCGCGCTGCCGGAGTTCGCCCTTGCCCGCGGGATCAGCGTGTACCTGGAGATGCCCAAGGAAGCGGCCACGTCGGCGCTGCTAGAGGCCGCGTTTGCCGCGAAGAAGAAGGTGTTTGTGCCCAAGATCACGGGTCGATCGGCGGAGGACCTCCAGATGCTGCAGGCGCAGTCGATGCAGGACATTGGCAGCTTCCCCAAGGTCGGTGGTGCATTGTCATTGGCGCTGTAGAGAGCAGGAGGTTATTCAGTGATCTGATCGGGGCCTTGAAACTGTGTAGGACAAGTGGCAGATACCAGATCCGCCTCTCACCACGGACGACGGAGCTCTGCGTGACGACGCCGTGCAAGGCAGCGAGCTGGAGCTCGTGCTGCTGCCGGGAGTGGCGTTTGATCGTCAAGGAGGACGTCTTGGTCACGGCAAGGGATACTACGGTGAGCTACTGCTGATCTACGAGTGGGTAGTTTATGGTACTGATGAAAGCGTTGTTGGCTGCTGTTGTAGACTCTTTCCTGCGTCGACTCACGGAGCACTACGCTGAAATTGGGCTTCCGCCGCCCACCACCATCGTACGTGTGATTGCCGTGCAATTCCAAGTGTAACATTCGCCGACTGACTTGATGCTATGTTGTTCTGACGATTGCAGGGTCTTTGCTTGGCGCCGCAGCTCGTGGAGCAAGTGCCACTGGCTGCACATGACCGCATGCTGGACTTGGTGGCGACGCCCGATGAAGTGATCCGCGTCAGTCCGAAGTAACGGTTAGAGAATCCGACCGACGATTGGCTGAAAATACCCAAGACGAAATATAACTGGTTGAAAATCTGCGTATGGTGGTACTCACGCCGCGTAGCTCGCATTTGGGAACGAGCAATATGATTGGGAAGCGCGTGCTGTTCGGCGCGCTGTGTCTGCTGCTGTGCGCGACGGTGGCGCTCGGCCAGGACCTGTATGAGCTGCTGGGCGTGTCCTCGTCCGCCACCTCGTCTCAGATGAAGCGGGCGTACGTAGTAATGGAGAAAATGACGTCGTAATGAGAATATCTCGACGTGGAGTTCGTATTGATTCTTGCTATTGTGTTATTGCAATAATTGGTTGGCTGCAGCTACCGCAAGCTATCGCTCAAGTACCATCCGGACAAGCAGACGGAGGAGACCCGCGAGGCTATGAAGGAGGAGTTCGTCAAGATCTCCAATGGTGACTGATGACTGGACTTTGTGACTTAATTTGGAGCTGCTGTTGGGCTGATTGTTTTGCTGTGGCTATTGCGATTTTGTAGCGTACCGTGTGCTGTCAGACCCGGAGCGTCGTGAAAAGTACGACGTCTACGGCATTGCGGACGAGCAGGGCTTCGCGTACGTATCTTTTGGAGTGTAGACGCTCTGAGTGGTGTCATAATTGACATTTTTTGCTACTGCTATTGCGTCTGTAGGAACTTTGACGAAGCGGCTCGTTTCGCGAGCGACGGTGTGGAAGACTCGCTGATGAACTGGGTGGGCCTCGTGGCGGTGCTGGCTGTGGGTGTCATCCCTATCGTCATCATGCAGCGTAACCGCACCAAGCCTCTGAAAAAGAGACGTGAGGTAGATGGTTGCAGCAGTTGAGGAAGTCAAGCAGTCGATGAAGCTGACATGAGTGCATTGCCTTTGTTTTGCTTGCTCCAGGCCCTACGAAGCCTAGCAAAAAATAGACTCACCAAGGCCGGAGACAAGACGTTCACCAAGACGTTCACCAAGACGCGCAAGCAGTACGTCGACGACCCCCTGCGTGCGCGTGAGTAGCGAGTTGTGCTGGTTGATTGGGTTGAGTACTGTACTGACTTGTTGATGCGTCGCTCTCGCTTGCTGCAGACCAAGATTAGAGGCCGGCGTAGATTGTCTAATGCAGACATTGCTGCAATGGACTCGCCAATAACCAAATTGAAGCATGCTTGTGCGTTCTGTTGTTGTGTTGCTTGTTACTCTATCTTGCTCTGATTAATAGTACATGCACTATGCTTCCTCTTGAATCAATGCGTCTTGCAGGGAACAACACTCACGCCTGACGGTTGAGTAAAGCGCTTTGTTAAACGTGGCAGCAATTGAGACTCGCCATTGGCGGTAATAAGGCGGGATGATTATCCTCGAGATCGGATAGGATGAGTTGTTAGTTGTGCATCACAGCGAATGGGACCGCAAACTCCGGTGTCAATGCCAGTTCGAAGGAGATGCTGGTGGTTTGCGGTCAAGGGAAGTCTGCGATGAGCTCGCCAGGGTGCACTTCACCACTTTCGAATTCGCATCCCTATTCACAACCCAAGTCCAAGAATCGATTTCAGTACTGTGCAACCTTCCACCAACGAACCCATGCTGCCAAACCTTTCTGACCGATGGGGTGCGACCCTCCAAGTTCTGCTACCTGCTGCCTCTGAGTCTTCAAGGGTATCGGCAGGACGAAACGCACTGGTCGAACTCAAGAAAATCGACTCCATTCGCGTCTGGGTTTCAGGAAAAGGAAGCAAGGCGCGCTTCGCTGTTGAAGTGATCATGGAATCGTCGACCACCTCTGGTTGTTTGGGTTTGTCAACTGCATCAACTGAGCCAACCGTTCGGATTGAGAGAGAATTGTCCGAGTTCACAGACGTGGGCAACACTTTGCACGGCCTAGTGGACTCCGCACACAGGGGCGAACGTTGCCAGCTCTGTTCCGCCATCCTCAATTGGTTCGTGTTCGGAGAAAACCCCGACGGATTTCTGCTGGCCTTTGCCAGCAAGGAGCGGGTTTCGCGCAAACTTCAGAAGTTTTTGGACGACCTGTTGGCAGTGACTATCCAGCATACTTCGACCGAACCGCAAGGCTGCTCAGCGCGAACTCTCATCCCACGCGCAGTGCACGAGTTCTTGTTCGGCCCACCAGCAGCGTGATCGCAGCCACTGCATTGATTTTAAACTGTACTTGGACTGTCGTTTCTCATTGTATACTCGTACAACTCGAGTGACTGAAAAATACAAGAACTTGTTCATAAACGTTCTTCGTGTCACCATTACGGAATTGTCTGCGCTTCTGCTTTGATCTGGGGATCCTCTTCGTATTCAAGTACCACAGGCCCCCTCAAGAAAGATACCCGAGTTGTTGGTGCGGGAGCTGGCTCTGGCTCTGGGACAGGAGGAGGTGCGGGCATCTCTATTTGATTTCGTTGAAAAAACTCGGCAAAAAGGGGATTGCAATCCTCGGAGAATTGGAATTCCTGAACGTGCGGTCTCATCCATTTTGAAAGTGAATTGCCATGCATGTTGCCACGATGTCTCGAATCAATTAAAATAACAGCTCCATAATCGCGACGGTGTCGAATGCATCGTCCTAGAGCTTGGTTGAGTGCCCGGAAAGCTTGAAGTTTATACCACCAAGAGCCATTAACTAGCCTTCGGTTATCGCGAGATTTCTTGTCTTGATACTCTCGCTTCAGCGACACCTTCAAATCCTTAAAATTGGGAAACGGAATTCCAACCGCAAGTACCGCTCGCGCGTTGTCGTCTGAGAAATCAATACCCTCGCTAACCTTTCCGCGATAAACAGCAAGGAATATCGCTCCAGTCTGCTTCGGTTCTGTTTCCTCACTTGTCCACCCGCTTGGGGTATCGTGTGCAGCAGCATGCTCTGCAATAGTTCTCTTGTACTTCAGAAGCAAGTTGTCAAAATCTTTACCACCCTGACGCGGCTCACTAAACATTTCCTTGTGTTTCTCGAACTGCGCCCAGACTCCCGTCCTCTTCCAGCGAGCTACCAGCATACCCATTAACCCGTACGACGGGAAGAACATGAGGATACCACCTGGAATTACTTGTGCGTACTGCAGCAACAAGAAGCCCATCGAGTCTTGATACTGGAAATTCTGCTGATTCTTGTACGTTGAGATCAGATCAACATTCCCCGGTCCTGTCATAAGAGCACCGATGAAAACTTGTTTGCGCATATTCACCACATGATTAGCCTCCAGGCGGATCGGGAAGTCTACCCCAAGTTCTCCGGCGAAAGAATCCATCGGGCTTAGTGTGCCAGATGCGAGAATTACACTGTGTGAGCCGCGCGCCACCTCCGCGAACACTACCGCCGCACTCATGCACCATACACAAAACTTCGTGTCCACCACCTCTTCATCGTTCTCATTTAGTCTCATCTTCTTGGTAATAAGCAAGTTGAAGTCGTCTGCATTCTTCGCATTGTCGCTGAACATGTAAGTGGCGACAGAAATTAATTTCGATGCAGTGTTCAGGGCGTGATTGCTCAGCATGACTTTCCTGTCCAGGGAAGCTAGTTTCGCCTGCTCGAGCTGGGTAATTTCGTCGATATCAATGTTGGTCACCTCCTGAAGCTTACAGCTACGTAGCATGTCCAAGGCGTCCTCTGTGCTCCAGAGCAAGTTACAGTCGTCGTCATCTATGTCCTTCGGGTCTCTTACCAGTTCTGCATTGATTTCGAACCAAGATTCAACGCAGCTCAACATATTACGGACCGCATCGTACGCACCCGTTCGTGGGGGTCATTCTCATCCCAGGCCACCTCTTCGAACGACTTGATGGCACTAATGAGCATATATTCAGTGATCTCGAAACTAGCTCCTTCACGGCATATGTCTTCGACATTATGTGCCTCATCCAGCACCACAATAGCATTGTTGAGCGAAATACCAACTGCCTTACGAATTGAAGGGTCCAAAATGTAGTTGTACGGGCAGAAAACGATATGCGCGGTCTCCAGTTCACTTTTGGCAAAGAAGTACGCGCACTCCTCGCACGATGGCGCTAGCTTAGTGACGTCCTCAATATCCCATATCTGCGGTGCCGCGAAACGCATACGACTAAAAGACGTCTGGCTGTACGGGCACCCTCCTTCTTCTTCGATATCCCCCGCCATACGCCGACGTTCCTTCTCCATCCGCAGCTCCTGGCACCTTTCATTGACTAGAGCAGGTTCATCATTCACTTCCTCATTCGCACACAACAACCTCTTCGAGCCAAGTACACACGACTTCAACAGGGTCAAGCCGGGTGCAGCATCTGGACACTCTGGGGACTGCATGTAGGAGTCTGGGCAGCCTTTCAGCTCTTTCAATGCCTGTGCCAACTGCGAGTGCGTCCGCGAGCAGAAGAAAATCTTTGGAACTTTTGGAGGTTCGTCTTTCAGTAGGTCGTTTGGCCCGAACACCGCCTCATTGTCCTCCTGCTTGACGCCGTCTTCAGGTTTTACCCGTTGTGTTTCCGTCTCCTGTTCCTGATTGACGCCTTCTTCCGGCGTTATCCTCTGTGTCTCCACGTCAAGTAAATTCACCACTGCAGAACGTGGAGCGTTTTACAACTGGAGCAGTGGCCTCTTCCCTTTTAAATCTCTTGACGCTGCGTTGCAGCAGTCCAAAGGCGTCGTCATCCCAATCTGACGTTGCACTAAATTGACTGAATTGACTAAACTGGCTCGGAGTCTCTTGTTGTTGTTGCTGTTGTTGTTGCTGTTGTTGCTGCTGCTGCTGCTGCTGTTGCCGTTCTCTCAATTGTTGCAATTTCTGCAATCGTTGCGCCTCCTTTTCTCGATATTCTGCCATAGCATCTCGCATGAAATCTTGCTGGAATGTGAGGCAGGAGCTCAACAGCGCCAGCGTTTTACCGGACCCCGTAGGCGACTCCACCAGCGCGTGCTGCTTGCGTTTCAGCGCCGCCAACGTGCTGCTCATGACGGCCAGTTGAGCTGGGAAGGGGCTCTTGCCGGCGGGGAAGGCCACGCGGTGCCCCATGATGAGCACCGACGTCTCGTCCAACGTCGCTGCTGGTGGCGGGGGCTCCATATTCGATTTGCTGGAGACAAAAAATGACAATAACAGACAAATGTTGCAATAGAATTTGGCGGGAAAAAAGGAAACGTCAAATTATGTTGAACTCAAAGGCAAGTGATGAGTGCTGCTCAGTTTCTGGGCTGCTTGGCCGCGTCATCGAGGATGGAGAAGTAAATCTGTGGCTGCTTCTGCGTCTGGGCGTACAGATCTTCCGTGGCGTGGGCGAGACGCAGCATGGTGTCTTCTTGCCAGTGGCCGGCCTGGAACTGGATGGACATGGGCAATCCGCGCGAGTCGTAGCCGATGGGCACCGCCACGCCAGGCACACCGACGAGATTGCCGTAGACGCTGAAGCGGAAGATGGCCCCGAGCTGTTGGGCGTTCAGTTCGCCCACTTCGAACGCCTCTGGTGGGATTTCGGGGGCGGTGATGCCCGTCGAAGGCGTCACGAACACGTCCACCTTGCTCAACACGTTCTCCTGGAACTGACGCAGTGCAAATGCGCGAACGCGCTGCGCTGCGAGGAAGTCCATGGCTGTGAAACTCCGCCCGAACGTTAGAATGAGCTGCACTTCCGGAGACATCTCACCGAAGCGCTCGTAGTACTTGTCCAGGTTCTGCGCGAATTCGGACGAAATGGTGATGCTATGCGCGACGTGAATTGGTGTCAAGTGGTGCAGCGGTGTTTCCACAAGCTCGGCTCCGCGGGTTTCCAGAGCCTTCAGCGCCTTGGTGACAGCCTCAGCAATCTCTGGCGACGAATGGTTCGTGTAATCACTGAAGTAGCCGATACGAACGCCCTTGAGCGAAGCGGTGTCTTCGAACGAATGCAGATCCACGGGCGGCTGTGTCATTCCGCGAGGGAAGTTGGCTTCGTCTCCGCCACTCATGATAGCGTAGCCGATAGCAGCATCACGGACGGAGGATGCGATTGGACCAACATGGGCGACAGAAGGGCAATCCGCAGCCGCAGGAGGTACGCGTTGAAACGTAGGTTTGATGCCAACAACGCCACACATCGCGGAAGGGATGCGAATTGAACCACCGCCGTCCAATCCAAGCGCCAACGGCACAAGACCTGACGCCACTGCTGCAGCTGAGCCACTTGAGGATCCACCAGTATAGCACTTCGGGTTATAGGGGTTAAGCACCGTGCCGTAGTGCATGTTGTACCCTGTGACGCCCGAGCCAATCTCGTGCATGTTGGTAGTCCCAAGAATAATGGCTCCGGCTGCACGAAGTCGGGCAACAGGCGGGTCATCCTCCTCGGCCGGGTCCTCTTCATAGCCCAGGAACGAGGTGCCCGTGAACATGCGGTGGCCCTTAATGTGCACTTCATCTTTAATTGCCACGGGGACGCCATCCAGCACACCCAGCGGTTCTCCACGCGCATAGCGCTCGGCAGACGCCTTCGCATGAGCCAAAATCTCGTCGTCGTGTTTCTCCACGAACAGATTCAACGGATATTCACTCTTCTGGTTTCTCTCCACAGCAGCTAATAGAGCCTTCGCCACCTGCACAGGCGTCACCTCACCCGAGGCATAGCGCGACGTGTAGTCCGCAATGCTCCAGTGTTTGAACAAAACGTCAGCGTTTTTAGCTCCCTTCTGACTAAAATCTTGAAGTGACAGCGGCTCTCCTTTACTCTTATCGCTCTCCTTGGGGTCCAGATACGGATAATACAGCGGCAAGTCCGGGATGGACGCCGCAAACCTGACAGTGTCATTGTCAATTGTCCATTTAGTACACGAGAAGAGGAAAAATATCATAAATAATAAAATCCCTACTTGCGGACTTCCAGAATCTTATTGTCCTTTGCCAAATGATTGCACAAGATACGGCCCAGCACCGGCAGTCGAGCGACGTAGGCCAGCGCCAGCAGCGGCTTCCCCATAGAGCACAGGCGCCGCCAGGTCCGCCAGGTCGTAGCCGCTAGTGGCCGCCCACTGGCGCTTGAGCAGCTCCAGAGGCGGCAGGTCCACGCGGTCGCCCAGCATCAGCAGCGTACTCGACAGCAGCACCACGACGGCCACCGCCGCTGACGACGACACCATTTTGAAGATTATGGAATGACCCACTTGAAGCTCAAGTGCACAAATCACAAAACCTGAACCCAAATCACAAAAATTGCGTCGCGGCTGTTGACGTCGACCCTTTTTGCACGTCAAAGTCTCACTTGACGTACCGGACGATGCCGTCGCTGGCGCCGCCTTCGTCGTCGCTCTTCAGCTCCGTCGTCTCGCAGGCCTCGAGTGTGCAGGCTGTTCGCGCACGTCTGCTGTCGTCCGTTCCGTCGCTGGAGGTGGAGGACGCGGACGACGTGGAGACGGCGGATCTGCGCTCGCTCTCGTCGTCCTCCACGACGACGCACTCGCATTCGACGTGCGAGTCGTGCGCGCAACTGGAAACGGACTTTGCCGGAGCGGTACTGTTCGTGGAGAGTTATCAGGGCCCGCATCGCATCCTGACGCAGGAGAACTCGTCGCCGAAGAAGGACTTTTACGCCTATTACCAGCAGGCGACAGTGGGGCCCTGTCCGACCACGTCACCGCCCTCGGGACTCAGCAAACTCGAGTTGTCCAAATGGTAGCAAGAGAAAGAGAGTTTTTAACTGCTAGATGTTGACGCCTGACGGGAGTTTTCTGGTTGTAGGGAGAAGTGGCGGAATCTGGGAACGATGACGCGCCAGGAGGCCATGAAACGCTACACGACGGCACTGGACAATTTAGTGGACGACTGGCGTCGCAGCGCCAATTTACGCAGCGCTGGAGACCCGAGAAGCAGCTCCTTGGGGGCGAGCGACGCCTCACTTGGTCGAACCCCGTCGGAAGCAGGCTCAGTGACGCCCAACAACCGGGTGAGGAGGTCCACCAGTATGTTCGAGAGACTGCCGCGCATCTACGACGAGCTGGGTGAGCTGCAGGACCGAGTCGAGGACGAGTCGAAGAAACAGGAGGAGCTGGAGGCCCATCTGCTCCACTTCACGCGCGACAACCGCTCCATGTTTAACCAGCAGATTGAGCAGGTGGAGCAGATCCGCGAGAGCTTGGTGTCGCTCGTCAAGAACCTGGAGGACGAGGTGGTTCAGCACTCGGCGGAGCTGCAGCGGCTGGTGCAACGTCAACAGGAGCTGGTCGGACGCACCGAGAACTCGATGCTGCTGGCGGTGGAGACGCGTGTGCGCCAGGTCTTCCTCATCGTGCGTGGGTGGGTGCAGAACCGCACGTTCCGAGCGGCGCTGATCGTTCTGGTCGGGTTGCGCGTGTGGCACTTCATGCGTCGCCGTCGCCTGCCGCAATTTCTGGCGCAGATCCTCATCCGCTGGCTGGCCAAGGTGTCGTCGCTGGACAGTGGCAACGCCGCTCCACCGCAACTGGCCACCATCGCTTCTCCTCGACGCTAACCCCTCGTCGTATCCTTTCCCATGCCCTGTACAGGGCATATCTACCGTATCTGCATTGCATGTTGCTAATATATCGTTGAAACCTTGTTGAGATGGAATTCGTGTTCTTCCTATTCAAGTTGAAGCCAGCTAACGTTAGTTTGTCGTCAATTGAGCTCGGCATAATCCTAAATTTCTCAAATCGTGTCTTACAAAACGCAAGATAAACCTGCCGATCTTCGACTTTTCCCTCCTTCACACGTCTCATTTAGACTTCCACCGCCCTCGACGCACATCATGTTCTGTGGGGAGTGTGGCCACCGCTGGGAGCCCGACGAGATCGCGAGCGTGCGCTTCTGCGCCGAGTGTGGCGCCCCCCGTGAAGACGTCCCCCGTGCGGCTGCTACTCCCGCTACTGCGCCCGCTGCGCCGTCCTCCAGCGCCAGTTTCAGCTCTTCAACGCCGTATTCGGCGCCTGCCTCGAGTTCCTTCAGCACCGGAGCGAGTTACAGCTCTGCGACGCCCTCCACCACGTCGTACGCGCCGCCCCCGGCGGCTGTGACGCCTCCGGTACCGAGTTACAGCGCTCCGACGCCTGCTGCTCCCGTTGCTGCTGCTGGAGCCAAGTGCACGCAGTGTGGAGAGCCGTTCGGGGACTTGACAGCTCTGTTCTGCGGAGAATGCGGCGCCCATCGTCCTGCACCGGCTTCAGTGGCTCCTCCTGCTGCTGCTCCAGCTCCAGCTCCTGTTGCTGTTGAAGACGACGGGGGCGACCTGTTTGGTGTGTCCTCCGCATCCTACACGTCCTCTGCTCCAGCTGCTCCTGTAGCTGCAGTTTCACAGCCTGTGGGCTATGGAGGAAGTTCCACTTTCGCTGCTTCTGCTAGCGTGGGCTACAACCCACCTCACGCAGTGCCACCTACGCCGGCAGCTCCTGCTCCTGCTCCGAGCCCAGCGTACGACCCGTACGCCCCGCCGGCTGCGTCCCCTACGTACGATCCGTACGCCCCACCGCAGACTCCAGCAGCTCCCGTTGAGCCGCCGGCTTCTGTGAATGTGGAGGCTGCAGCTCCGACCGGCAGCAACATCAGCACGCTGCTGGCCAATTTATCGGTGAGTGCCAAGCCGGAGGGCGAGAGGGAAGAACCGGATGGGAAGGGCGTGGGCGTGAGTATCCGTCAAATTGTGCGTGCTCGTAACATGGACTCGCTGAGCACGAGGTTGGAGATCTCAAACGCAGTGGAGCGTAATCGTACCGACCCCCAGGAGCGTAGCGAAGGTTACAACGTGACCAAGGTGAACGATACCATTACCATTGTCCAGAACGAGCGCGCGGACCCAGCAGAGGAGCGCTACTACAATCAACGCACGCTGCCTGATAATGGAGAGTGGCTGCAGATTTTGCGCAAGAATCGACAGGCGGGTACCAAGTTCACAGACCCGCAGTTCACTCCGGACGCGTCCTCGATCTTCCGTGACGCCACCAACCCGAAGTACCCGCACCTGCAGGAGTACATCTGGAAGTGGAAACGTGTGACGGATTTCTTTAATGAAACGGCATACGTTGAGATCACCATGCTGGACGATGACAAGAAGCTCGTGTGCAGCATGTCCATCAAGAGCCCTGCCGAAGCTGAAAGCATTTTGGAAGTGATTCGCCAAAACCCGACGCCTATTGATGCGCAGTTTATGAAGATCGCCAAGGACGCAGTGACTACTGGTATCACGAAGCGCAAGCGTGATCACCTTCTGCTGCTTACGAAGAACATGATTGTGCACATGAGCGAGTTCGTGCAGGACGGACTGCAGCGCTTCGAGTTGATGTGGGAAAAGAGTTTGCTGGACCACTACAAGCCCCTTGCTTTTGCGAGCGTCGGAGAAGGATCTGGCTACCGTGTAGACGGATCTGAGGCTGGATTTGTATCACGCGTATCGGTTCTGGTGCCGGTGTACTTTCACGCGCAAGGAACGTGTCTCTTTGACCGCTCGCGCGAGTCCAAGGCTGCTAGTCGTATCTCGGGTGTCGGTATTGGTCCTGGTGAAATGCGTGTGGGTCGACTAGCAGACGCGTACGTGTTTGGTGCGCTGTCAATTTTGTCTACGTCGCAGCTTGCGCTGTCACAAGTGTTCCCTGAGTTGAGTGATGATTTGGTACGCCCGGACCGTGTTGAGATTGGGACTGCATTCCCGAAGGAGCAGCAGTACAATGAAGAAGGTGTGTATGCTGTGCGATTCTGGCGCAACAACCGCAGCCGTGTCGTTGTCGTCGACGACTACATTCCGTGCAGTCAATACGGCAAACCTGTGTTTGGATCCTTCACAGGCAGCAATGGCAAGTTTGAAATATGGTCGCTGTTGGTTGAGAAGGCATACGCTAAGCTCCATGGCGGGTACGAGGCTATCGTCGGCGGACAGGAGGGTTACTGTTTGCAGGATCTATACGGTGGTGTGCCTGCGCGGTACAAACTTCAAGAAAAGTGCCCGAATGAGGAGGCTGCGTGGCAAGCAATTAGCAGCGCGCTTCAGGCGGGCTCGCTTGTGGGTTGCAGTAACGAAGACATGGCAGCTGAACTGCCCACCGGACTTCGGAAAACGGATGCGTACGGCATTATGAAGTTGGTTGAACTCGACTACCAGGGCGAGCACACGCGATTGGTGCAGCTTCGCAACAGTTGGGGCGTTGGAACGCACCAGCAGCCAGAGAAGTGGAAGGGCTCCTGGTCTAACGAAGATCCGAAGTGGCATACCTTTTCGCGCATGCAGAAAGTGGAGTGTGGATTCCAGTTCCGAGAAGACCACACGTACTGGATGGACTTTAGTGCCTTTTACTGCTTCTTCACGACGATTATGGAGTCGCGGAACCTATACAACTTCCGCTCGCTTCCAGACGGCATTGGCAACCCGGTCACTCCGAGTCTAAGCATTCACATCGTGTCGGGAGAGTGGAATGGCATCACAAGCGGTGGACGTGACGCCATGCATTTAAATCCGCAGGTTCAGTTGTTTTCGCCAGCTTCAAATGGTTGCAATCTGGTCGTTCATCTCGAGCAACCTTCTCGCCGCATGAAAATGGAGACCGAGTACACGTCGTACATCGCTCCGATCGTCGTGAAGAACGGTGAGCGCCAGCAACGCAAGATTGACCTCTCGCAGGACGTGGTAGCCACGGGCACCTTCATTTCAAACCGTAGCTGCGTTCTGGAAATGCCATTGATGCCAGCGGAGGGCGGAAAGCCTTTTGTGATCATCCCTGCGACGTACGACGGCCACCTGCCGTATCAACTGGGTTTCTACATGACTCTGTTCACGTCCAAGCCGACTGCTGTAATTCCAGTCTCCGACACGGGTTCATTGCCCGTATGCTGCATTTGCCAAAAGGCACTGTCGGGCACGTTCCGCACCTTCACGCATGAACAGGACGGACAGAGGAAGGTGGACCGTGTTTGCCAGGGTGCTTGCGTGGATGCCTACCGTGAACGCAACACTCCCGTGTGCGTAGACTGCCATCAGCGCATTGAAGTTGTGGAAGGCCAATTCTCCGGCCGCATGTTCACCCTTCCCGACGGTTCCAGCGTGCATGCGGAGTGCATTGATGCGTACCAAATCCGCACGTCAGAGAAGTGTGTCCACTGCGGTCACGCTATTGCTGCTATCCCTGGTCGATTCGATGGCAAGTACTACCAGGTCAGTGGAAGAAAGTGCCACGGTGAGTGTATGGAGGCCTACCAGATGGCCACTGCTCAGCGCTGCGTGCATTGCAGTGAGCCTGTGATTAAGATCGCTGGCAAATTTGATGGTCGCTTCTACAAGATCGAGGGTGAGCGTCTCGTGCACTTCGAGTGCTGGGAGCAGTACCAGCAGTCGGTGGCACCAAAGTGCGTGCACTGCGCGCAGCCAATTTTGCAGATCCCAGGGCGGTTCGATGGTCGCTTCTACGAGCTCGCTAGTGGCATTGGCAAGGTGCACTTCGAGTGCTGGAACGCTTACCAAACACTTGCGAATGCGCCCAAGTAAGTTGTGGGGTGCCGATGAGAAGAATGCAGTTAGCTGTTTGAAGTGGATAGCAATGTACTTCATTCTGTTGAATCAATCAAGCCAAATCGCCCCGTTTCACTAAACTCATCACCAAGTACAATATCGTACTTAGACGGAGGATCGAAACTTGTTGAACAAGAACTCAATCAAAAGTATCCAAAGTTGTAAGTTTTATTAGTATGCTGTCCCCGCATACGCACTGCACGATATCTAATGTTTCAACCACTACGTGGTGATCGATACAGACACACGAAGGGGATCGATCTAGCATCCACTGCCGCCGGCAATGCGCAAGCAGCTCGTCGAGTCGAACAGACTCAAAATGTTGGTCATGAGAGACCAGGCCAGAGCGAAGATGAGAACGCCAATTGTGACCATACCCTTGAGCTTGTTCTTCGCGCCATCGCGCTGCAGGCGGTGCAGTTCATCCTTTTGACGTGGGAGCAACGTCACATACACGATCGCAAGCAAGTTGAAAGCGTAGGCGATCAAGTAAGCGTACGTAACTTGCGATCGCACGTGGTGGTCGTCCTGCTGGATGTACTCACGCTCAATGTCAAAGTAGCCGTCCACCGACTTGGTGATCACCGTTCCGAACGGAATACCAACGCGCTGCGAAGTCACAGCAAGACCGAACAGAGTGGCCTCGAAGTCCTCGCTGTCAACCTCGAGCATGAACAGTGCACCGACAAAGTCGGTAGCAGCGTACGGGATCTTCTCGAGAAGAGGAACGCCCAGCCAGAACCATTGGCTGCGGACAACGTCCCAGATAGTGCACATGGTGGGGATAATGTCGAGGCCCACGACAAGGACCTGCGCGAAGATGATGATGTACCGCCAGTTCCAGGCAAGACCATACTTCTTGATCAGGTACGTTCCAAGCATGGTCAGGAAACCAGCAAGCATCGTGGCGATACCGTTGTTAAGCGGCTCCACTCCAGCCCAGGTGCTTTGAATTGCACTCGACGAAGTCACGGAAATCATGGCAAACACGTTGTAAAAGAAACGGAAAGCGATGTAGCGGTAGATGAGCTTCCGCTGAAGCAGCTCGTACAGGAAAGTGTACACCGACTTGGACGGTCCTGATGTGACCTTCTCCTCTTGGATGCAGAACCAGCAGAAGGGAAGCACAATGAGCGACATACCAGCGCAAACTCCCATGACAGCGTTGAATCCGACCGACCAGGAAAAGGTGCCACCGTAGTCTTCGCTGTTAAGACCTAGTCCCGTAAAGAAGGCCGAAATGATCGAGAACCAGTAGAAGACAACATCGCAGTCGCCCATGGCGGTGCCACGGGTGTGAGAAGGCTCTTGCTGCGAGATTTCAATCATGGTGCCGTTAAAGCCACTGTAAGCCAGCACCGTGCCGAAGTTGGCAATCATCATGAGAATAATCATCTTGATACCGCGGTTGGGGGCGTCCGAGTCAATCGTTGCAAGTTGTTCGGGCGTCAGTTCACTCGTGTCCAAGTCAGCGATCGATGCATCGCCGTAGTACGGGTCACCAAGGGGGAGGACTGCCATGAGGAAGCACGACAGGAACGTCATTCCCCACCCGATCACGATGTACGGACGACGACGGTAGCCGCAGATCGGAACGGTGTCCGTCAGCATACCGGTGAACACACGGAGACTGCGCGGGAACTGGATGAGGGCGACGGCCGTGGCGACGAGCGTAGCAGACATGTGAAGGTAGTTGTTCAGCACCGAGTAAACGACGCCACTGATGGTGCTGTTCACGATTCCGACGCCTGCCGAGTGCGCCGCCATGCCGAAGTTCTCCCACGAGTAAATGGACACCGAGCCTCGAGGGGCACGAATAGCACCGTTCTCGTGCTGACCCAGTGCGTTCTCAACATAGGGCGACTTGACTTCTGCGTAGGAGTCTTGCTTGACTTGCTCTGGGGTCTGCATGGCTCTCGGAGGATTGAGAAATGAGCTCGGAAACAACGAGCAGCTCTGCAGTGACAACCCAAGGCTACGTTAATCTTGCGGATGACTGGACCCGCTCGCTCTCCGCTGCAACCGACAACCAAGAGCCCAAACGAGATGGTGACGTTGCGTGTGGGCGAGAGCTCCTCGACATTCGGAGTCGTGGATTAACTCTCTAATCCCCACAGAGAGGGACTTGCTACCAAAACTGTGACAGACCAAGTTGCAGTTTTCCGTTTTTGCACGAACAAATCTCATGAGGCTCCCGCATCTTGCCTATCGCTGTAAAGTGTCACCAAAAATGTTCACACGATGTTATTCCACTCGTGGCTGTCGGTATACATTGCAATTGCTGCCGAGGAGGTGGCATTCGCATACATGGAACCTCGGTGTGTGGAATCAAGGGTTTAATAACGTTGGATATCGGCGGTGCTACCTGTACCACCGGCAAAGTTTATCACCTTGTTGTGCAGGTTGTACTGGTTTTGCTGTCCGATATCGCTGACTAAAACTGTATGCTGAAAAGCGCGTGCACAACTGATTATGATTGGGTCGAGGCACGCGCTTATCCGTCTCTCGCTGTGAAGCTCAGCTTTCCTCTGGTACGGCTGGTCGTAAGTCACGTTGGCATTGCCAACTTAGCAATTTTAATGCCGGTTGGTGTTCGAGCATTGTAGGAACCATTAACTGCAAGGTGTGCATTCAACGACCACGTATTGGTACTTGCGGTCGTCAATGCAGGTCATAATGTTGTGCTGCACAGCCGTATCCAGCTTAGCCAAGTGACTGTGAATACATGTAGTTTTCAATGAAAAGTCAGACCCAAGTTTCATCCATCCAGCTTCCCGGTCCCAAGATTTGAAAGCGGGATTCAAAGATGAACTGTGGTGGATCCGAGGCACGCGCCCTCGTCACCAGATGCCAATACCGGTTCGGGAGCGCCGTATACGGCCAAAAAAATCTCTTCCATTCGTGAAGCATGAAGCTTGGGGCACTGTATGTTTAGCGCCTCATCTTTCATCAGCATCGCCGAATTGACGACAAAGCGAGCGCTCACATGAGAGTTCTCGTGCCTTCAAATGTCCATTGTTGTCTTTGGTTGTCTCGTAGGACATCGTTGCAGATAAACATGTTTGGTGGGGTCAGGTAGTCAACTGCCTTGCCACTTTTTCGAGTACAGGACAAGTGATACATCGAATTACATACATACTTTTAAATGTATGTACATGCCGCAGCTCTGGCTTTTATCCTATGGGTATGTCGTCTACGACGACCCTGAAAGGAGTTGAAGGCTCTGGTAACGACTATAAAAAGTAGAGCGTCGAAAGTGCATTGAACATAACGTTGTGTCATTTGTTAGGGACTTCTTTCCGACGGCGAAGCTCCACCGAGAGAATCAGATCGTTCCATTCCAGCTCACAAAATGTGGTTGCGTGAGTACTACACACAGCAATTAAAAGACAATGGTTGGTGGGCAGATTCTAGTCGACAGGGCACAGTATTATAACAATGACAGCAGACCGCTGTTTCCCGCGCATCACAAGCATGTAAAAGTGTATCTTTGAGTATTACGTGATTCCTATTCCTCACAATGCACACGCACCAATACGTAAAACAGCATTTGAATATATTGCTCTCAGGGGCTTGACCTCAAGTACGAGTAAGGGAACGAAAGAGTTGTTAATAATACTTGTACCCGAAGTGCATAGAGTACATGTACATCTAGAATTTCTACCAGTAACTTTAGTTTTATGCTTGTCAAATTTAAAAGTACCGTGTGATGCAGAACTCTCTGTGCTCATTGCTACATTCAGCAACAGAAAACAGTTTTGTGCGTTTAGATATCGTCCAACCGCCGCATCCCAATCTTTTGTTCTTCATTCCTCAGAACTCGGGACCATGACGACGCAGCAAGACGCGGCGGCTGCGAACGCCAACCCGAGCGGCACCATCAAGACCAGTGTGTCCATCTACTTCCCAATACTGGGCGTGGGTCTTGTGATTTTCGAGTGTCTCCGGAGACGCTTTCGACGCGCGTACGACAGTCGTCGTCAAGAGGAGGACGTTTTCAACGTATCTTCCTTGAGTGCACGTCGAGACGGACTCTTCCGATGGATTCCAGCGGGTTTCCGAGTCTCTGAAGACGAAATTCTGGAAAGATGCGGACTCGACACTTTGACGTTCCTTCGGTTCTTGAGACTTGGTCAGAAGTTGGCTCTCTTGGCGGTGGCGTGCTCTGCCGTCTTGTTCCCGGTGTTTGCAACGGCAACACACCCACTAGCCAACCGCACGTCCATTGATCCACTGGAATATATTTCCATGAGTAATTTACCAGAACGCAGTGATAGACTGTGGGCCCCGACAATCGTCGCGTTCATCATGGCGACGTACGCGATGAGATTGTTGGTGAAAGAGTACAAAGTGTACGTACGTCGTCGTCACGAAGTGCTGGGTAAGATGGAAGCGCCACAGTATTCGGTGCTGGTGAATGACCTGCCGCTGCATCTGCGGACCCGTCAAACTCTCGAGAAGTACATGGGCAAAATCTTTCCGTCGTCAATCCGAAATGTGTCTGTGGCTCTCGAATGTGCCACATTGGAAGAACTAGTGGATCGACGCGAACAGGTGCGAGGGTCCTTGGAACATGCGTTGGCCAAGTGTGAACGCTCGCGGCAGCGGCCACGGCATCGAGAGGGGCGGTCATGGGTGGGGATGTTGACGTGCAAGACTGGAAGTAGAGGGTACGAGGTGGATAGCATTGACCATTACCAAGACCAACTGGCGGTGCTGAACGAGGAGGTTGCGAGAGAGATTCAAAGTATCGAAGATGCACAGACCCAGCTTGCTATTAAAGTGGAGGAGCAGGAACGAGAAATGGGTAGTTTTGATGATGGCGATGAACTGGTATTGCCCGAATCTGAAAGAGGCTGGAAGCAGATTATAAGAAAACCAAAGCACGATGAAGACCCGAAGAAAGCCCCGTTGTTAGACCATCGGGGACGAACGGAGCAATTACTAAGCAGTTTCGGTGTAGACGATGAGGATGACGTTGATGAAAAGAAAGCCCGTCGACACGAGCGGGAAATGAGCCAGGAGGAGCGAGAGCAGAGTCGGAAGCAGCGACCGATCCGGGTGATGCGTCGAGCTGCTTTTATTTCGTTCACGTCACTTATGTCGGCGCAGGTAGCACAACAGACATTGCAGTCCAAAGATCCTGCGTGCATGGCAGTTGCTCCTGCTCCGCATGCGGATGATACTAATTGGGAGAATATTGGGCTTCGCTATCGTACGCGTGCCTTCGGTATGTTCGTGTCGTCTCTCATCTCGGCCAGTATTGTCCTGTTTTGGACTATTCCGACAGCATTCGTTGCATCGCTTGCCACAGTTGAGTCGCTGCGGCGAGCTCTACCATTCTTGAACAAAGCGTTTGACGAGTACCCAGTGCTTCAAGATATATTCAAGCAGATCGCCCCGCTGGCACTTGTAGCGTTAAGCGCTTTAGCTCCGATCGTGTTCAGTTTCCTGTCGGGACGAGAAGGGCACCCGTCCAAAACGGAGGTTCGGGCAGCGTTATTCACGAAGCTGGCATACTTCCAGCTCGTTCAGATTTTTTTCGTGACAGTGATTGTCGGTACTATCTTAGACAGCCTGAAGGAGATCCTGGACCAGCCGAAAAAATTGGTGTCGATGCTTGGGCGCAGCATGCCACAGCAGTCCACGTTTTTCATCTCGTACGTGATCGTGCAGACTGGTCTAGGTCTGGTGTTGGAGTTGTTGCGTGTGGTTCCCTTGGCTCTATCGGCGCTCTTTGCTCTTTTAGCGCCTAAACACACGAGGCGCGAGCGGAACTTGCCGTGGCTTGGGCTACGTGATATCGCGCAGACAGACCCTTTTGACCCTACCAATCCTCTGGCTGACTGCTTTCTCGTTTTACTGGTCACGCTGACGTTCGCGCCTATAGCGCCTTTGGTGTGTTACTTTACCTGGTTCTTCTTCTTCGTGGCTGAAATTGTCTATCGTCGGCAGGTGCTCTGCATTTACAAGCCGATGTGTTTTGCGCTTGGAGCTTTCTGGCCGCGCATGTTCAAGTTTTGCATTATTGCACTCGTGGTGGCACAGTTGACGCTCCTTGGAATTTTATCGCTCAAGAAGACAACCGCACCGGTTATTCTAGCCGCCATTCTCATCGTCATCGTATTGCTCTTCAATTATCATGTGCTCAGCCTCTATCCACCAGTGGCCAAGTATTTACCGCTGACAGAATGCGTTCGCCTGGATAGTGCTCGAGGTCTCCGTGACCCGACAGCACCCAAATTTTTCTTCCTTGACAACGTGTATCGGCAACCTGCGATGAACCAACGAGTTCCAATTCGAGCAGACTATCGCATGCTGGTGAACGACTACAGCGAGGAAACAGCACTATCGTCACCGGGTACGCGCTCATCTGAAGACGAACACTTGTTTACAAGTGTCGTCTGACAAACGGCGATCTGCGGCGATTATGGTAGCTTCCATGGATAAGAAGGCGCAAGACAACGTGAGTCTCCGGTGTGCAAGGGTTTTAATTTTGCTATAAGAATTTGTGGCGAGAAATTTTCATGGCCTAAATGTTAACACACATTTTTGCCGCTTTCCTGCGTGCAAACTCGCCTACCCAGTCCTGATCTTCAATGAGTGCAGACTCCACATCAATGAGCCACAACAGTGAGCGACTGATGCGCTGCAAACACGCTTTGGCCTTGGCTGCATCAGCCCCTGTGACTTGCATTTTGAGGTCCGTCACGATCACATTCCGCAGTCGCTTCTCCACCTGCACCTGCACCCCAAACTGCTCTCGCAGAATGGGTACTAGCAAAACTTGAAACCCGGAAGCAATCTCACCTGAGAGCTCATACAGATAAAGCGGTCGGCGTTTACCAGTCCCGCGGATGGCATTCGTGAGCCAGTCATGCAAATGCATCCGTTTTGCCTTGTCAGTAGTCCAGCTGTCAACTAGGCGTCGCAAAATGGAGAAGCATATATGTTCGGCCTCAGCTCGTTCCTCTTTGGTTTGGCACTCTGCAGTATGATTCAGCAGAGTCTCGTACACAGCAGCTGAGTTTTCCCAAGAAGTGTCGTCACCTTCGGACAGTAAGTCCTCACGTTCTTTTTCGCAAGAAGGACATTGGCGCCTCAGAAGTATCTGCATCTTTTCCATTCTCTGCAGTAGATCAGCCTTGTCACTCTCAGCGGCTCGTCGTGTTGCACACTCATACTTCCATTGTACTCTAAATCGTCGAAGCAGATCTTGCAACACCGAAGCCTGTTGCTCCAGAAATCGCATTCGTGAGCTAGTTCCGTAGCCAACTGGTCCTACAGTGTCTGTTGTCGAGTCATTTTGGTTTTCCACGGGAGCAGGTAGGACAAAGCTCGCAAAATTCATTCCACCTTGCGATGGCTTCTTAGGCGATCTCACTGTTCGCGAAATTCCTTCGAGGAGCTTCAAATTCAGCACTTGTTGACCAAGATGATCCAACTCGGCTAGAAGACGATCGTTTTCGTCGCGAAGGCTAAAGCGTTCATCCAACGTAGAGAATAGTAAGTCGTCAGCCAGTATATGCGATGATGCGGTGGGTGAAGCATTCGCTCGTCTCCGATGTCGGTCTGCAGCTCGCCGAGGTGAGCTTCGTGGCGAGACTGGTATGTCGTCATCACGAGGTGTTGCAGATCGCATCTCGTCAAGCTGTGTCGTGAATGGATCATCAAGCGTTTGGTAGATCTCGATGGTGTGGCGCAAGCTTTCGATCAACTCACGCTCTTCTTCGCGTTCTTCAGAGGTAGCCACGATCTCACGAGCCTGATCATCGACTTTAGCCCGTAGCATCTGCACTTCTAACTCGGCTTCACGCAGCTGAAGCTGGAGCGGCTTTAGTTCTCCAATCTGCTTTTGTGCCCTTGCAAGCTCTCTTTCCAATACACCATTACGGCGGTGTACTTCCTCAATCTTTGACTCCGCGTCAGAGGCACCTTCAAGTAGAGGGGGCAGCGAATTTCGTCGAGCAACCAGAGGAAAGTCCTGTTTGTCTGGACTGCCACCACTGTGTGTTGGTGAAGGTTCTCCAGATGATTGATGCTCCTCCGTCTCTGCAGCAGGAGGTACCGAGCCTACCGATGGATCCAACTGTAGCTGCAGCTTGAGACGTGGAGATGAACGTTTGCTTCGCCGTTTCCCTGGAGAACGTCGATGTGCCTGCTCTTGGGATTGCAGCTGATCCTTCAAGTCGTCGATCTGCTCCTTGGCTTTGCTCAGCTCCGATAAGACGCTCTGGTTCTCTCGAATGCTCTTGCGCAGATGCTCCGACAGTTGTGCCTCTTGAGCCTCTTTCTCAGTTACGAGTCTGAGAAGTTCCTCCTTCTCGCTCTCCATTTGAGTACACTGCTCTTGCAACTGCTGCAGCTCGTCCTGCAGCTGTGCGTTCTCCTCCAGAAGTCGGATCCCAGCTCTAGCTGCGTGCTCGAGCTCTGATTCTTCGTCTTCTTCGTCATCTTCTTCACCGTCAGGAAATTCTTTCGGAGCATCTTCCAGTTGAGAGGCCTCAGCGTCCACGCCACTTCCAGACTCGACAGATGCATGACACTCCTCGTTGTCGTCGTCACTTGTTGATGGTCTAGTCATCGCGGCGCCCGAGGCTTGGGGAGATCCACGCACAAGAAATAGATCTTCAGGTGCAGGCGAAACCACGCAGTGACGCATGAATACGACTCCTATTATGGATCTGAGAGACTGTCAATAGATGTCCAAGGGACGCCAAAAACGGACGTTGAAGTTGGCTGTACCGTCACTGGCCAATTTTGGGGTCAAAACTTGCGCGGTGCCGCCAAAAAATCGGTTGTCTACCAAAAACAACACACGCTACAACATTTTTTGAACCGCTCTTCGTGCTAGCCCGACTGTACCTTTCCCAGCCCTGAGCGTGATGCTCTGAATTATTTAGGTGGGATCCTGGCAGGCGAAGGATAGTCTAGGGAAAAAGTCGCCTGCCATGCTTCTAGCTTGAGGCATTGCCCGCCTCACAATGCACTGTCGAGTGTTTCGGCTGGTTGCTAGTTCGCGCAAGCCTTGCTTGACGAGATGAGAGCAGAGATGGAGGCGAAGCACAGATGCAGAGGCATTTCCAACGAAGAAAACAAGGATGGTTGTGGTTTGTTCCGCTATCGCCATGGAAAGCCTCTTGTACATGTAGAAGAAGACTGCAGCGGCGCCGCTGACCCGCGTATCCCGAAATTTTTTGAGACCTGCGGTCCAGCTGGCCACATTTGATGGCCGAACGCGTAGGGGAAGGTGGTTATCATACAATCGCCAAGTGCCCGGATAGGTTTTCAGTGAGCGGTGGTCACTGGGACAGCTTGCGGATGGCGGAGAAGGTGTCGCACTCGATAGCGCTTCCTGCGTGAACAGGCTTCAAGCCTGAGGCTTGTCGGCGCTGGTCTTAACACGACTTCACTCCGAAAAATACAAGCAGCCGCACTACCGATTCACAGCCATCATGGGCAACAAGAGCAGTCGTGTGCGTTCGCCTCCGTACGTTAACGCGTCTCCGACGTACGCGCGGCCATCGCCCTATAACCGGCCGTCGGCATCGATCTACTCTGCTTCGGCAGTCTCTCACGCCAGTAACCCGAACTACGGTGCGCCGAGCCCCGCCGAGCGCGGCATGCTCTACTGCAAGACCAAGAACACGACCCCGGCGCCGATGCCGTCACGACTGTACGGCAAAAAGTCCAAGTCGAAGGCAGCACCGACGCCCACTTCGCTGTACTCGAAGCCGTCGGCTGCCGCAACGCCCAAGCCGACACCGACGTCGCTTTACTCAAAGAAAGCCAAAAGTGCGCTGACCCGAGGCTTCTCGCGGTCGTCAATCTCGCTTTCGTCGGCCGGGCAGCCGTCGCCGTTCGCGAGGTCGGGGGCGTCGTCAGGTTCCGCGTACTCTCGGTCGGCGGTGACACCCAACGGTGCTCTCACCCAGTCGGCCATGACGTCGTGTGTCAAGTGCCGGATGCCGTTCGGAGACTCCACTGCTGCCTTCTGCCGAGACTGTGGTCACCCTCGACCGGCAGGCACTGTACCCGTAGCAACGGCCCAGCGAGTGAACGACGAGCGCAACTCGTTCGGCAAACACGCGGTGGCATTTTAGACACTTGCTACATGGCGAGAGTGTTTGTGATCTACTTATGAGGATGGACGTGTGAACTCATTTGCCTCCCAGTCCTCCATGCTTCATGTGGAAAAGCTTTATCCAAATCTACCCGTGTTTTGACAACCAAAAGGACGTAGTACCGTAATCTCAGAATATATTATCCTTTTCGTTTTTGAAAGCATGTGTACACGTACTTTTGCGATATTCAGTGCGACTTTAAAGCTTGGCTTCCATACATTTTCCAAAAAAACTTCCGTTCACCATGGACGAGTTCCTGGCCGATTTACGCGAACTGGACGAGACGCAGGAGCGTGTGGAGGCCGTGAGTGATGGCATGCTGCGTGTGCAGCGCTCTGGCGACGCAGCCAAGGCGCGGGAGATGGTGGAGAGCTGGATCCAGGCGCTGCGGGCCAGCGACTTCCAGTCCGAGCGCGTCGCGTTCCTCTACGTGGCCAACCACGTGCTGCAGAAAGCGCTTTTTGGCGACTCGGCGGCCTCCAAGACGAAGATTTTCGTGGATTTATTCGCCAAGCATCTGGAGGAGGCGGTGGCGCTCGTGTGCAACTCACCAATGGACCGCCAGAACGTGACGAGGCTCTTGGAACTGTGGCACGAGAAGCAGATTTACACGGACGCACAAGTGTTCAAGATGTGGCGCTGTACGGGGGAAGACCTACCGCGTTTCTTGGAAGCTGCAGCTGCAAAAGAGGGAGGCGCAGCTGCCAAGAACGGGGAGAAGTCTGGCAATGGCGCGGGAATGGAGGAGATGCACGACAACCAAGACGCTGCTGCTGATCTGCACCACGTGCTGCCCATGAAGCTCAATTCACACTCAGTGAACCCGGTGTTGGATGTGCTGAAGAAAATTGACCACCACAAAACGGCAGTGAAGTTCCTGGACCAGCAAATTAGAGAGAGACACCAGTTCTTGATGCAGGACAGTGTCATGAGGTATCAGACAGCAGCAGATCTCGTCGCAGACAGAGCGACGGCATCGTCGCAGATCAAACAGAGAGCGGAGGACTGCCTGCGGCTGGTCAAAGTGCGCAATGTAAGTGGTGGAAGCCCTGGAAGTGAACTGGCGGCGTGTGTTCGGCGATTAACAGTCTGTTGCTGTTGACAGAAATTCATCCGTGAGGTGGCGAGCTTGAAGGCTCAGCTAACGGAGGCTATTGCCAACATGATCGACTACGAGGTAGCATTTGAGAGGCTGCACGCAACACCTGTTCTATGTATTTAACAGTTTCCTTTTGTTGTTTGGTTGAAAATTGTAGGAAGAAGCCGCTGCCAAGATTGAACAGAAACTTGAGGTATGTCTGAGTGGAATATTTTACGACTACTGTGCTGGAGATACTAATTTGAATGCTTTCTCTAGCAATGCGATGAAATTGATCTTGGGCTGATGGATTTATCAGATCACCAGAAGAAGTTCCCTGAAGAGGTAAGTTGCAATGCGGTGAGTTCTTCGGATAATTGGCACTAACGATGGACTGCTGAATGAAAAGTGGTCGCAAGCACGGTTCGTCAGTATGGAGCGCCGGAAGCAACGCGAGGAAATTCAACGCCAAAAGGACGAGGAGATCGCCCGGCTGCACCATGAAGCGATTGCTGAGAGCGCAATGCATGCAATGAATTTGGAGGCTGATATGAACTCCAACTCTGCTTCGGAGCTACAGTCACTTTCAAAGGAGTTTAAGGATCGGCCACACGAGAAGGATACCAAGACTGATGAGAACGAGCTCGTCTGGAACCCGTACGTGCTATTGGTCTCATGGCAACCTGAAAGAGACATTATTCATGTTAACCTAATTCGTTACTGACAATTTGCCCTCCCAGGATTCGGAAGGAGTTGGTGCCGTTGCGAAGCTTGAACGTAGATTGGGAAGATTGGCGAGATCACTGATTAATTGTAGGTGCAGTTCGTTTTGGCGACTTCGCAGGTTATCTTTCCTGACCGAGCTTCGTGCAAGCAATATACTTTTTCATTTGTTGGTTGTCATCTATTGATTCAAACTGTAAACAATATAAGGGGAGCGTCGTTCGCTCTTTCGTTTGTTCGGTAATTAGAAGATGCTAAACTACTTGCGCTACAGTAATATCGTCGGCTCTACCGATGAGAGAAGTAAGATCCTGATGCGATGTTTTATTTGCCTTCCTCGAGGAGTTGTGTGTGCTTCTGCCGCCTTCCTCCTGACACCTCGGTCGCCAACACAAACAGCCTTAGCATGAAGGACACGACGACTCGGCTGAAGACTTCAGTGGTTGCCCACGATCGCCACTGTGGAGGCTTGGCTTCCTCGGCCACAACACAGCAGAAAAACACGGGCGCGAGCATCCACGTGACCGCTTTGTCTACCAGCCCGGTAGTATCTTCTGGGTGTTGGAAATTGCGCGGGGTGTTAATTTCAGAGAGCGACGATGGCAGTAGTAGTTCAGGGTGATCTTCTTTCATCTGGACAAGCCCCCACAAGTCCTCGGTGATCTTCGCGACAGGCGTTGGCCTTGGGGCGAGAGTGGATATCTGGTGATCAAGTGTCATGCCCATGACAAAACGCTGAGCGAGGGCTGAGATCCACTTGGAGAAGCGTCTGGGATGCAGCAGTCGAGAGAGGAGATTCGAGTGTGCAGGCTTGGATACAAGTCGGCGACGCGCAGGCTGCTTGGCGATTCTGCGCCATTGATGCGGCACTGTTGCTGGACGCATTATCAGAGCTGATAGTCGAGTGCTTGCAGGTGGTCGGAACGAAAAATGATCGAGGCAGGCGCAAGCATCGGGGATAAGTACATACGTGGCCAAAGCAGAAGCTGAGAATTCCGTTACGGACGGCCCAATTATTCTCGGTGAATCTCGGCACAGCTCATGTCGTCTGCGAGAATCACCTGTGACGAAGATAGTACTGGAGGTTGATCAGCCTTCTGCCGCTGTGGCATTTGCCATGAAGCTGGCCGCGAAAGCAACTTCCTTTCCCTGCTGATTTGCTAGATAATGGCAGACTGCCTGGTGAAGTACTGAACTGGTAGCGGACCATGCTCCTGCTTGGCTTGACTTTACAGCTCATAGGCTTCTGAACGATATGCCGCGACAGTTTCGTCGTCGTGAAACGAGCTCGGTGTTGTTGGTGCACTTGAGTCGCACGTAGTGGGCGACGACCACTGGAATAGCTGTTGCGTAAATGCCTTGGCTACTCGTGGGAAGCCCCACAGGCACTACTGGAAGCAAGTTGCTCAGTACTGTACCTTTAATTTTCAGCAAAAACTCTCCAACATACTGACGAGTTGCTCGCGAATACTTCCACCATGCCATCATACTATTCAGGGCAACCCTTTGCTTACTCTGCGCTGGTCGATCCAAGTTCAGCTGATCACTTCAACTTGTTATGTACGACCACACAAAATATATCAAAATGATCGCATCACTTTTGGACTCTGCCAGCCAGCCAGCCACCCGATCTCAGTCAGTAAAAAGAGCTCCGCTCCACCTTCCGAGTACGTTGCCCCCCTTTTCCTTCCACCCCACACTAACCACCTCCTCGTATCCACAGCTCCCCCTACACACAGACACTTGCCATGTCGCACTTCTTCCACAAGCCGGAGAACGCCCTGAAGCGCGCGCGTGAGCTGCTGGCCATCCCCAATGCGGACACCGGCGTGCTCAAGCGCACCAAGCACTCGGCGCTTGAGATCCTGCACGACGCGCTCATCGCCAAGAAGAACCGCACGTGGCAGCCCACGCACGAGGAGCTCATGATCCTGTACCTGGACATTTGTATGGAGCTGCAGATGGGTCGCGTCGCCAAGGACGGACTGCACCAGTACCGTAACCTGAGCATCCAGCACAACCCGGCCTCCCTTGAGACCATCATCAAGCACTTCGTGACGCAGGCCGAGCGCAAACTCGCAGCTGCCAAGAAGGAGAGCAACGAACTCAACCTGCTGGCTGCTGCTAAGGTGGACTTGGACGCTGCGCAGACGCCGGAGGACGTGATGCTGTCCACCACGACGTTCGAGGGCTCGAACGACCGCACTGACCGTGAGGTGGTCGTCCCCTGGCTGCGCTTCATGTGGGAGACGTACCGCACGGTGCTGGACATCCTCAAGAGCAACTCGAAGCTCGAGCCGCTTTACAAGGCCACAGCCATGCAGGCTTTCGACTTCTGCGTTGAGTACCAGCGCAAGATCGAGTTCCGTCGCGTGTGTGAGATTATGCGCAACCACCTGAGCGCTCTGCAGAAGCACGCGGCGGCGCCCACGAGCCAGTCGACGCGTCAGATGCGTAGCTGGGAAGGATTCACGCTTGAGAGCGTGGAGCGTTTGCTCGAAGTGCGCTACCGCCAACTGCAGGTCGCCACCGATCTGGAGCTCTTCTCGGAGGCTTTCCGTACCATTGATGATATCAACAACATCATGAACCTTGTGGAGCAGACCCCGCGTGTGGACCTGCTGGTCACGTATTACGAGAAGCTGGCACAGATCTTCCAGGTGTCCAAGAACCACCTTTTCCACGCTTACGCACTGTACAAATGGTACTTCGCTTCGCGTGGCTGGCCTTCAGGGACTTGCCGGAGCACAGGCGCTTCAAGAGCTCCCTGTTCTCGTGTCGGAGGAGGAACAGAAGGAGATGGCGACTCGTGTCGTGCTCGCCGCGCTGTCCATCCCCTTGTTGGACTTTGAAGCGTCCTCGTCCGTTCTGGGTGATGACGATTCCTCGGCTGCTCAGGTCGCTGAAAGCTCGCTCTCCTCGGCTGCTCGTGACAAGAATTCGCGCATGGCTGCTCTTCTAGGTTTTGCTACGACGCCTACTCGCGCTAACCTTCTTGAGGACATTGAGGCTGCTGGTCTGCTTCCGAAAGCCTCTACTGCCGCCAGCGAGATTTTCAAGCGTGTGGAGCTCCAGGAGGTGGACCCGCTGCAGATTGTGAAGCAGCTGCAGCCGTTCCTGACAACAATTCGTGCGGAGCCTCTGGCTAAGGCCTACGTTGATGGCGTGGAACGCCTTGTGGTGCGTCGTGTGCTATTCCAGCTTACCCGCGTGTACGCTAGCGTGACGATCGCTCATCTGCGCTCGATCTTCATTGGTCTCGACGTGTCCTACGAAGAGATTGAGGCGCTTATTGCTCGTTCGCGCAGCCTGAGCACTGTCGCCCACGCTAGTGCCCCCAGTCTTTCAAGCATGTACCGCCGCAATGTCTCGCAGCACGGTAGCAACAACGCCGAGAACTCCTCGGCTGATGCTGTGTCTTCTGCTCAGATGCGTACTAAGATCCGTATTGACCACGTGGAGCAATGCATTCGTTTCACTGATGCGGTGGATCTCGAGGCGAACGCTGCACAGCTCACTCTTCTTGGCGAGCGTCTCTCTCGTGCCATGAACAAGGTTCCTGCTTCTGCATTGGCGGCTATTACCGCTCGTGACGAGCAGAAGAAGAAGCTGTTTGCGGCTACACGTTCCCGCCTCCAGGTGCAGCGTTTTGAAATGCTGGCCCGCCGCGAGGTGATTGAGCGCAAAAAAGAGGAGCTCGAGAAGCTCCAGCAGGAGAAGCTGCAGTCCCTGGAAAAGAAGCGCCAGGAGTTTGCTCAGCGTCGTGCGGAGCTTGAGAGAGAGCGCCTGGCACAGGAAGCTCGTCGCCGCGAGGCCGAGAAGAAACAGAAGATTCAGGATGAGATCAAGCTTAAGGAGACCCGCCAGATGCTGGACAAGTTGGGCCACACTGATGTGAGCGACCTGGATCTTGCCACCATTGACAAGGAGAAGGTTCTGAACGAAGCTAAGGAGAAGGCCCGCAAGGCCAAGGAGCTTGCACAACAGAAGCTGCGTGAGAATGCTCGTCGCCTGGACTACATCGTGCGTGCCACTCGCGAGGAGGAGCAGCCTATTCTGCAGCGCCAGGCTGCGGAGGCGAAGGCCGAGGCTCTGAAGCGTTACGAGCAGGAATCTGCTGCCAAGCTGAAGCACGCCAAGGAGGAGCACGAGCATGGCCTAAAGGAGAAGGCTCGTCTTGCCCCGGCTATCCAAGTGAGTGTTGCATTTGTCGAGGCCCACAAGGCTCGTCGCATTGAGGAGTACAAGAAGGCTTCCGAGGAGCAGAAGAAGAAGGCGATGCTGGAACGATTGAGCGCCCGTGTGGCACATGCCAAGCAGCGTTACGAGGAGGAGCAGAGCCGTCTGCGTGAGGAGGAAGAGGAGAAGGAGCGTATCCGCCGCGAGGAGGAGGCGGAGCGTGAGCGCCAACGCCAGCTTGAGGTGGAGGAGGAGCTCCGTCGCCAGGAAGAGGAAGAGGCTGAGGAGCGCCGCATTGCTGAGGAGAAGGAGCGTGAAGAGACCGCCCAGCGTGAGCGCGAGGAGGAAGACAAGCGCATTGAACAGCGCAGCCAGGGCCGATTTGGCAGTGCTGGTGCGCGTGGTGTCACTGGCGGCTTCCGCACCAACCGCGATGACGACCGCCGCGGCGATGATAAGGACGACGGCGAGTGGACCCACGTGAACCGCGGCGGTGTGTCCAGCCGTCCGCAGACCGTGGCGCCCGAAGGCCGCTGGGAGCGTCGTGGCCCTCCGGCCCGTGAAAGCTTCGGCGACCGCGATAGTCGCGAGGGTGGTGGCTTGCGTCGCCCCTTTGGTGGCGAGCGCACTGAACGTGAGGGAGGCCTGCGTCGCGGCTTCGGTGGAGACCGTGAGGAACGTGAGGGAGGCCTGCGTCGCGGCTTCGGTGGAGACCGTGAGGAACGTGAGGGTGGCCTGCGCCGTGGCTTCGGTGGTGACCGTGAGGAACGTGAGGGAGGCCTGCGTCGCGGCTTCGGTGGAGACCGTGAGGAACGTGAGGGTGGCCTGCATCGCGGCTTCGGTGGAGACCGTGAGGAACGTGAGGGTGGCCTGCGCCGTGGCTTCGGTGGTGACCGTGAGGAACGTGAGGGTGGTCTGCGCCGTGGCTTTGGTGGTGATCGCGAGGAGAGCGGCTCACGTTGGGGCAACCGTGACTCCTTCCGTCGTGGCGGCGAGCGTGATGACGAACGTGATTCGGTTCGTCGTGGCGGCGAGCGTGATGGAGACGACCGCTTTTTCGGCCGCTCGCAACGTGAAGGCTCCTACAGACCCCCGCGCGCTGGTGACCGTGAAGGCTCGTCTCGCGAGAACACTCGTGCCCCCGAGTCTGGCCGCTGGAGATAGGCGTTTGTTCTGTAGGAATACAATCCAAGGTAGCAAGAGGTTGAAGCGTGTTAGCGTGCTGAGTGCGAAGGCCTCGTTGCTTAATGGAGAACGCGTCGCAGTGGTCTAAGCATGACGCATATTTAACGCTGTCTAATCGTGTTGTTTGCCACATGTATTCATTCTTTCCTAGAAACCGGAATTTGGATACTTCGGGAAAGCATTTTTACATGCACGTAACATGCATGAAGACGACAAAATGTTGTTGCTGTTGTCGACTACGCACTTAGTGGTTCAGTGCTTCATCGCGGATCTTGCACGTTAGCGCATACGTGCTGACGGCGTCTTGGTACTGGCAGCGGATGTCGTCACCTTCATTGTGAACAGCCCTTAGAAACTCGCGGTCTTCTGTCAGGTACATGTCGTCGCCGGGGAACTCGAACGTGAGCTCCTCATCACTGTCCCCCTTCAGCACCTTGAGCGTCGGCGTCTCCGAGTATGGCTTCACCACACCAATGCGTAGGCCATCCGCCATGATTTCCAGAGACGCATCGTACGCTTCTCCTTGCAGCAAGGCGCCATGCACCAGATTGCCGAGCGCACCGCTTTTGAAGAACCAGTTTGCAACGTGCGCGCGCGGCACACGGTTCTCCGCTGGAATAGCTGTCTCATCAACGGGTACCTTTTCAAGGTAGCCGATGTCACCGGGCGTGAGGCTGGCCTTCACACTACGGCTGTAGACGGTGTCCATGTCAACCTCGCCTACGAGATAGCGCGCGATGTCAGCGAAGTGTGTGGCCTGCTCCACGATCGGACCACCGCAGTGCGCAGAGTTCCACCAGAACGGGCTTGGGATGTTGGCGTATGTGCAGTTGTAGCGAGCCATCAAGCACACAGGCTTATTGCCCTGCAGCAACTCTTTGATTTTCTCACCGAACAGCGAGTAGCGAAACATGTAGCCCACCGATACGATCAGCTTCTTTTCCTTGCACAGAGCTTCCACCTCCGCCGCATACTTGGTTACCTCTTCCACCGGTGCGTTCGACAGTGGCTTCTCCAGGAATAAATGCGCGCCAGCACGAAGCACTTGAAGTTCCAACGGGTACTTGTAGCAGCCGTGGAACGAGGGCGGCACTCCGATGAACACAGCTGTGGGCTTAACGCTGTCCAGCATGTCCTGCAGGTCGGCATACACTTCCGTGTTGGCCCACACGTGCGCGAACTCCTTGTTGGCGCGACGAGCGTCGATCCTTTCTTGAGCCCTAGCAACGAGGGGGTCTACGACGGCCACGATGACGGCGCCAAGCTTCTCCAGGCGCGACGCATGGTCCCATGGACCTTCACCTCCACCGAAGTTAACAGCGCCAGCGCCAACTAGAGCCACACGAGTTCCGGGGATGGAAGACATTAGAGGGAGGAAGCTTGTGGACGTGAAGAGGTCTTGTCGTTGTTGTTGGTATTCGGCAAAACCGAGAATGGTTAGCGATGTCGATGACAAGAAGGAGTTTTATTCTTCATGGGCGTTGAAGAGCAGTGGTGAGGGATATCGATTCGCGCGTGGTTGAAGATGAACACCAGGATTGAGGCTATCGCTGACGTTGTGCGTACATGATCTGTTGGTCATGGAACGCATAATTGTGCTAAGCTTACGAAAACTACAAACGCGTAATCGATGTGAATACATGCCAGTTGCGGTACATGTAAAAGGGTAACATTACCACTGCAATGCATGTAAGTTAAGACTCCATCAACATGGCAACTGCATAATCTGCCTCCCCAGCGTCAACTCAGCAAAGTACCCCGTCAACAACGGCACTGGAAAATTGAGCCGTTGCAGGGTTCGTACTTGCACACACGATTAGCCTCGCACCACTTCATGTGTGCACCCGTTCATTAGCCTCACACGATCTGAAAACTTGCGTTCAAGAAGCATGTTGCGTCTTCGGCAACCTCGAGTAATAGCTTTCTCAGTTGGGTTGGTGCTGTATCCTAGTGGCCCAATCTGCCCAGGTCGCACAAGCTCATAGTCTTTTTATGAGGTTAGTATAATTCAAAGTATTCATGCTACAATCCGATACGATGCCTACAACCGGCTCCCACTTTCAAGCTCCGCTGCCGCTGGTTGTTTTCCAGCTTGCGCTTCACCGTGTTCTACCGACTTCTCTGCACAATGTCACCATCGTCAATCCGGATCAGGCACACCGTAATAGTTCTTGACAACTCAACTCATGCATGGTAAACAAAGGGTGATTGTGTCGTGGCAACGATGCTGTGCACATCAGCTGTAGCCTTGTGGTTGTGTAATGCCGACGGCATTTTGCCAAATTGTTGTATTTTAATATTTATTTATGTTCGGGTTCGACTATCTTGCGAACAGTAAGTTGCTTTCTTTATAATAATGTTTACATGTAGTGGACATATTTTTTAAAATATTGACGCAGACGAAAAAATCACTGTGAATTTGAACTCTGTGAATCGCATCTAAGACCGAATGCCAAGTATGGGCTGTCGTGCAGCGGGTGTGCATCAAATGCATTTTGTCCTAGTAAGCTACAGTAGTTTGTCGAATTAACAAATTTGTGCAGTTCAGCTCCTGATGGACCTGATCAGCTTCCCCTTTTCTTGCAAAGCTGAAAAAGAAAATTTGAACTTCCGAGGCCTGCCTCCTGTTCACTCACAAGCCTCTCTTCATCTTCAAGGTACACATCATATCATGACCCACGAAGACTTTGTGGCTGCCTGAGGCATTTTGAACATTCCTCATTTCGCCATCGCGGGTTCACCACCACCAAACTTACTCGACCACCACCATTCAAATGGCCTCCGACACTGCTGAGACGACAGTCAATGTATTCGCCACCATCGCCACGGCCTGCATCTTCGTCAGTATGATCCCCGGTATGTACGTCGTACACAAGAAACGGAACACGACTGGCGTCAATTTCTACCCGCTGGCAATGATGTTCGGACAATCCATGGGCTGGGTGATCTACTCGCTAGCGGACGGGTCCTTCTTCCCGGTTGGAGCTGTTAACTGCCTGGGAGCGGTGCTTGGTGTCATCTTCTCGGCCATCTTCATCCTTCACGAGAAGGAGCGCCGGGCACGCTACTCGTTTTTCTTCGGGGGTGTATTCGCTCTCATCCTGGCGTTGCTGCTCTACCGCTTCCTTGGTACGCAAGATGACGATACAATCGCCAAGGTGCTTGGGTATTTCGCTGACGTAATGGCGGTCATCATGTTTGGCTCACCGCTGGTGCTCATGGGTGATGTGATCAAAACTAAGAATTCGGAGATCATCGCGGCGCCCATGGCGGTCTCTGGCGTTTTGAATGGCGCTCTCTGGAGCGCTTACGGCATCATGCAGACGGACTACTACGTGCTCATACCGAACGCTATCAGTGGCCTCCTGTGCCTTGTGCAAGTGGTTCTGGTCGTTGTTTTCCCACGCCGTCCATCAGGGGAGAAGAAAGGGGAGCTCTCCGAGATACTGCCCGTCGACAGCGAGGTGTAAGATGGTCTCTAAATCGGAGCCCCACTTTTTTTACAATCTTAAATGATGACTTTTAGCAGGGGGTCAATGGATGAATGTGTGGTAACGAATGCTTTCAAGACAGCGATTCATACATGCGCTAGTTTGTGACGATGAACTGTTTGCTTATTTATCGTATTCGCCTTCTGATTGCTTTGGAGCGTATTTTGACGCACAGACCCAAACACCGACGGAAATACATGTACCAGAGCCCTAGGTGCTGAAACAGCACTGTAGAAACACAAGAGCCGAATTTTAGGTAAGATATTGTTTACGGCTTATAAATCAGGTTTATCATTTGTCAAAATCACCGAATATCCATTGGTCCATGCCATTTGTGAAGTCGCCGAGTTCTGCCTAACGCATTCGCCGGCCTTGACACACCAATCCGAACATGGGCATGCACGTCACGACGGAGCAAGTGACGACGCAGGCGGCGGCCAACGTGTTACTGACGAGTGTGGCCGTCTACTTCCCGCTCTTCCTGGTGCTAATCCTGCTGTACGAGACGCTCCGCCCACGCGTGCCTCACGTGTACGCCCCCGAGAACCACGCGGACTTCCCCGAGTCCAAGCAGCGTAAATTCCTGGGCTGGGTGCCCTTCGTATGGCGCATCGACGAGGCGCAGGTGGCCGAGAAGTGCGGTCTGGACGCGTGGGTGCTGCTGCGTTTCATGAAGTTGGGGCGCAAGGTGGCGCTGCTGTGTGTCGTGTGCTCACTCGCGCTCTTCCCCATGTATTTCTTCACGGCGGCGGTCTTTGAGGCGCAAGAGCAGGAGAAGCAGCGTCATCATCTGAGCCACTTGCTGCCTGTAGGAGGGGAGGCGTCAATGACACCGTGGCTACGATCACGTCTATGATGATGATCATGCTGGACGAGCAGGTAGACGCAGGTAACGGCACAGCAAACGTCCTGTCTTCGGACGGCAAGGTCAAGCTGGACGTTGTGGACAGACTCACGATCGCCAATGTGGGCAAAGATGACTGGAGACTTTACTTCACGGTGCTGTCTGCCTACACTATCAGCATCTACGTCATGCGACTGCTACTGAACGAGTACACGGTCTACCGCAAGCGCCGCCACGAGTTCCTCATGCGCAAACACCCACAGCAGTACAGTGTTGTCATCTCGGACCTGCCGCAGTCTCAACGTCGTCCGCAGACGCTGCAGGCGTATCTGGATTTCTTGTTCCCTGACTCAGTGCACTCGGTGTATATTGGTGTGGAGTGTGCAGAGCTAGAGGGGCTGCTTGACAAACGCCAGGAGCTTGTGTACCACTTATATGCTGCGAACATCAAGCTAACGGAGGCGAAGAATAAGGCTGGCGAGCACGATGTGATTAAACGTCCGAAAGAGTTGATTGGCCGACGCTTCTTTGGTCTCTGTGGCGTTGGCAAGGAGGTGGATGCCGTCGATCATTACACGGAAGAATTGCAGAAGCTTGAGGCTGAGATCATTCGAGTCCGGGACGAGATTTTGCAGCGCCAGTCGGAAGAGAAAGCCCATGAAGTTACTAGCCAAAAGCAGTATGGATCTGGCGGTACAACTGCGCGCGGATTCTCAGCATTGGGAGACCTAGCTGAGAAACTGCGTAGGACCAAGAGCTCGTTGGATGACCGGCGCTGGGGCGAAGAAACCCTGCCGCTGCTTCATGTCAGTGTGCCTGTGCCGAAACGCCCCAATGTCATGCGCAGCTGCGCCTTTGTAAGCTTCCGCAGCATTCGGTCAGCACAAGCAGCGCAGCAATTGCTTCAAGTGGAGAACCCACGCCGAATGGTTGTGGCACCCGCGCCCAACATTCGTGACGTGCAGTGGAAAAACTTTGGTCTTCCACACAAGCTAAAAGCTAAGTGGAAACTGATCTCCATGGGCGTATCTCTCTTAATTGGGTGTTTTTGGACGGTCCCGACGGCTTTTGTAGCCTCCATGGCGAGTGTGGATGAACTGCAACACTTGTTCCCTTGGCTTGGCGGCTTTTTAGAAAAGAATCCGTGGCTTCTGATTGCTCTACAGCAGACTGCGCCTCTGGTCTACTCAGCAATGAACGGTTTGGCCAATGTGATCTTCAAGCTTCTATCCACACAAGAAGGCCATTTGTCGATTTCGGAAGTTGAAGCGAGTCGATTCACCAAGTTATGCTTTTTCCAAGCCTTCCAAATGTTCTTCGTGTCTGCACTCGCGGGGTCTATTATCACGGAGTTCATGCTCTTCTTGGACCAGCCGCGAATGCTGTTTTTCTTCCTCGGCAACACCATTGCGAACCAGTCTATGATGTTCATCACCTTCATCATCACGCAATTTTGTGTCGACATGTCCCTCTTCCTGCTGCGTGTGTCTCCTGTAGCGATCTCTGCGGCTTACCACTTGCTAGCCCCGATGCATGCGAAGCTTCCACAGCCTCGGGACTGGATGGGCCTCTGCCCCGTGAATTATCAGACGGATCTCGACGCCCCTATGAATCTGGCTCAACAGTATCTCGTCTTCTTGTTTGTCGTGGTATTTGCCCCCATTGCACCACTTGTGGGCTACTTTGGTGCAATGTTTTTCATGGTGTCGGAACTCTCGTACAAACGGTGCTTCTTCTTCGTCAACAGCTCGCGGTGGGCTACGACGAACTCCATGGGCGTCTTTTGGCCACCTCTTTACTCTTTCGTTATTGGGGCGCTCATAATTGGCCAGTGTACGCTTATTGGGCTACTATCGTTGAAGTCGGCTGGGTACGGGCCAATTGTGCTCACGACGTTGCTGCCGTTCATCACACTCATTTTTCATTGGTACGCCGTGGATCTTTCTCACCTGAAACGTGCTGCGGAGAACCTCCCGCTTGATCAATGCTGCGACGTGGATGAAGAGCGCAAGGATGATTCATTCGACTTTCTTGATGGTGTGTACCAACAACCAGCGATGATTGAAGCATTCCGTCCGGCTTCGATCTTAGCTCGTGACCCTGAAAGTGGTTCCGGTGCTGCAATCGATTCCACTAGCATACAGCTGGAGGCTACTGCAGTCCCCGTTGAACCACTTAACCAGCCTGCGAAGCCAATCCAGCAACAAACCCGTTTGGCGGAGCTAAATAAGGACAAAAAAGACGAGCAGAAGAAAACGGAATAATTACCTGCCGTGCGGTGGGAAGTTGTCCTTCAATAATGAATGCCATGTTGAGTGGGCTTGCTTGTGTCCTGCTTAAAAAAATAACTGGGATGCTGCACAGCAAAAATGAATATGAAGCGGATGGGATGCTGCAGGCAGACTGTCTTTTTACGAGCTGAATCGACCATCTATTTCGATGAGGATTTTACCCCAGCCGGTAGACTCAGTGTGCAGCTTGAGCGCGATTGTAGAGTTCACTTTCGATTTTGCTCAAACGCTTTAACAAGTATTGCTGTTCTGCGTTCAAGCCCGATGCCACAAACTCGCTATGTTTTTTCTGACCTGGATGGGCTTTTGGCATCGGTCAGTGAGCATATTCGACTCCAGCCAGCTGTATTTGGGACCGACCACCCACTTAACGCGCCTGCGCTCGACGCCCCGAAGGTGACAGATCTACTTTCAGGTCAGAATGCAATTGTTGTTTGCCGTCAAGGCGTCTGCCAGAAGATCGGCGCCAACGTCAAGCATGCCTTCAGTACTGCGGGATGGGAACTAAAGTATCGGTGTAAACTCGAAGACTTGCTGAAACGCAATATGTCGGAGACCGGACCGTGCGAGGGCAAACTGGCAAAAACGTTGGTGCTAGCTGTAGGAAACTTGAGGCGCTCGGTGCTAAACGTTTTGGACACATATCTCGCCGCAAATTGGCGCGTACAGGTTTTCTGTTTGCGGCGTAGCAACATGGAAATAATTGAACGACTTCGAACTGCACACCAAGCCAGCTTTCAAAATGTGTACCTGGATCGCCTCATGAAGGGAATAGTTCGTCCCTCATCGGTTGAGCCGTCGAATCAAGAACCAGCAAATTCTCGGATGTTGGAGCTTTCCAGCGAGCACTATGTGCTGATGGACTTGGACACCATTTCTGATACACCATTCAGAAGTATCTCGATCTGGCGCAAGGTTCCGAGCGCTTCTTCTTCACAAGAATTGCGGATCGATTTCCGTCGACTAACGGCAAAAATTTGTGGGGAAAATCAAGAACAAACGATGAGTAGAGTGGCAACGTACCACAACTCCCACCCACTCCTCGTTCAAGGTTTGATGAGCCTGCAGTGGACGACGAAGAAGCAACACACGCGAAGCTCGCTCGAAATTCACCTGGATTTCCTTGCGCGACTTGTATCTGCTGACCTGAGAAATAGCCCCAAAACCCTCGTTCTGGTGATGGGAGATGGTGCGTTGGACTCGATTGGCAAAGTTTCATTTAAAGGCATTATCGAGGTTCTGATAGCGCACCGGTGGCGTATTGAAGTGCATGCGTGGAGCGAATCGTTGGGCGACACTTTCTTGGGGCTCGAAAAGAAGTATCCTTCTAGCGTATCTGTAAATCTACTGGACGAAGTATTGGAAGAGGTGGTATTTCTCAAGCCGAAAGCCCTTTCACGCCAAGGGGGTACAAATGGTTTGATTGCATTGGCAAGTGAGACTCAAATCAGCGCTGGGAGCAACCATAGAACAGCCTCAGCACTCGCACCTCATTTCGGCTCGGAGCTGTCAAGCTTACAGGACCAAATGCGGGAACTGAAACGTGCTATTGCTGAGCTTCACATTTCTAACACTTTGCAGACAACAAACCAACTTGCAGAGGTTGAACAGCGCCTGAAACTACAGGAAGAGGAGTTTGCACGCCGGCTGGATGAACAGCAGAACGCGTTTTCCTCGGAAAATGAACAACGTTTGCAGCTAGCAAGGGAAACCAGATCAAGCCGCCTGCTCATACTTCAAGAACGCGAGCAAATGCTGACCTGTCCAATCACTCACTGCCTGTATGAATCGCCAGTCATCACTGCTTGCTGCGGCAAGACTTTCACCAAGGCCGCAGTGGACAGATTGCAAGGTCGAAACAGAGCATGCCCGTGGTGCCGCCAGACCCGTGGGTTTACTACACACCCGAATCGCGATGTTGCCAACCTTGTAGAACAATTTAAGGCCGAGCTCCAGGCATTCGAGTCAGCTGATCAATAGAGGGGATGTGTGAAGAACATTAGTTTGCATTCTCCTATACCCAGCTCCAAACACGCCTTCAATGAGCTGGGGGTGAGGAGCCGGAGCTTTAGAATCCTGTAGTATCCCAATAAAAGGATAAATGACTACAATAATGTACTGCACGCCCGGGCCCGTGGGCCCCGGGGGAAAGTCGTAGTTCGAAAAACAAATACTTTTATGGTGGCGAATTATTATAATGCGCACAGTAGTGCTTCGGAACGAAGTGTACGTACAGCCCAACAGGGATTAATCCTGGTAGTGTAGTACGTACAGCCCAATAGGGATTAAATCATGGACTATTAATATCTGTTGTTCAGATGCTGAACGCCTGTTGCGAACCTAAAATGCTAAATATCTATTGCCCACTGCTGATTGTCGTTGTTTAGTAGCCGGTATCTACGAGTTTGTATGCAATCGTAGGAAAAATCGCCGTTGATTTTACTGCTATACAAAATAGTGGGGGGGGGGCAGAATGACCTAAAATTTGTATGCAGGCCGTATGAGGCCCAATAGTGATTGTTTTGTAGCCAAAAAATCCTACACGAAAACAGCGTCCTGGGATTGGTCACAGTTAGGATCCATCAAACGGGCGCAACACGACGCTGTTCCTACGTTCTGACTCTCAGGACAAGGCTCGGGGTGCATACTGCTCGCAATAAAGAGGCTCTGTGGTGCCACCGCACAGTGGCCCGGCCCTCACGGTGTATTGGACGGTATTCAGGATCGGCGTATATCGACAGGTGCCGCTACATCCAAGATGACTGCACGGAATACTTCCAGCGAGAAAGCTGCTTCTCATTCACGCTCAAGTCTTCAGTGAAGGACAGACACTTCCGTCCCTGTGCAGGTTGCTGCGTCCACAGCGATGGGCACGCCTGATTCGGCCCCGGTAGTTGATTTGAGTGAATTAGCGGGTGGTGCGAGGTTGACTGGAGCTCCTGTGGTGGCGAGAGTGATTGTTTCAAACGCAGTGATAGCACAAGATGTGCGTGATGCGTGTATAGCTCCAAGAACACAGCACGCTTACGCAGGTAGTCTCAGAGCAATATCTCGCTGGATTGTATCAACTAAAAGCAACGAGGCGAGCAGCTACTTTGATAGGTGCGGACAAATTAATCTCGATCGTTTTACAGCGCGTGATTTTGAAGAGTTTTAGTGGAGAAGCGGAAATCTGTCGGGATCAGCACTCTTAATGGATATCGGAGCGCTGTTAAAGACCTTTATCGACGAAAGCAAATACCTCTCCCCACATCATACGAGAAGAGTATGTCGACGTGGCATGTTGTATTCAAAGAGTGCCATGATTCAGTATGGGCGGGACATTTGCGTACTCCACATACGTATGCAAGGATAGCTCAGACGTATTGGTGGCCGAATTTGCATCGTGAGGTGAAGCGTTGGGTGTTAGGCTGTCAAGAATGCGGAAGTCGAAAGGCTAGACCGAAGCAAGTGATACCTCCGTTGCGTAGTTTACGAGGCGGTGAAGTTGGCAACAGATGGGCATTAGATGTTGCTGGCCCACTGCCGATGAGTGACGGTGGTGAGCGGTACGTGATCGCAGCGGTGGAGTATGTGACGCGATACGCAGTTGCGGTGTCGACGAAGCAGCACACGGCGGACAGCGTAGCGGAGTTTTTGATGCGCCATGTGGTACTGAAGTTTGGACCATTTAGGGAATTGTTGACGGATGGAGCCCCGGAGCTTGCGGGCAAAGCAATTGAGCAGCTCGTGGTTCTTTTACAAGCACAACAGACAAACCCTGTGCCGTACAGACCACAGTTGGTTGGATTGGTTGAGAGGTTTCATAGGACGTGGAAGGACATGGTGGCGACGTACATGCGTGACGAAGCACAGCGGGACTGGGATGTATGGGTTGACTTTGCAGTTTACTCTTACAATTCAGGACGTCATTCGACGGTGATGTTGACTCCTAATGAACTAATGATGGGTCGGCGTCTACGAAGTCCAAATGAGTTGTTGCGCATGACGAGTAGAACGGAGGCTGGGGAACTGACGACGTATCATCGACGGTAGGTAAGTGCAATGAAGAGCAGTCATGCATGCGCTGAATAAGCTCGTGAGCGTGAACAACAGCGACAAGCCAAGTACTACAACCGACAAGTACGAGCAAAACGAACGTTTGAGCCGGGAGATCGAGTGTGGATGTTTCGACCGCCACGAGGACCGAAGGCATCGAAGTTTGTCCATTTGTGGATTGGACCCGTGAAAGTCGTGGAAGCAGCGGGTTATGACAACTACTTACTTGAACGGGAGGACACCAATGGTGAACGAGAGCAATTTATAGCACATGCGTCGTTTCTGGTTTCCTACCATTATCCCACGAGTTTGTTGAAAGCAGCGGCAGCGAACATTGAGGCGCAGTTGGAGCATGAAGGTGCGTTCGGAGTCAACGAAGATGTCACGACGACAACGGCGGTTGGTGGAGCAGCGACGGCTTCCGTACGTGCAGCAGCAACGGCACGAGGCACGAAACGAAGTGAACGAGCAGTGGCGAGTGCGCATGAACGACCGAGGTCGGACGGCCTCTTGGTGGAAGTACGACGAAGACGACGTCGGAATGCAGCGGGGCAATACGTCCTCGAATACCAACTGCGTCCAGTCGACTATCAACGAAACAGCGGAGCAGACAGTGACGATGACGACGACGAAGGACGTTGGGTGTCAATCCAGGAGTACGAGCGGCTCTTCCAATGCAACAGAGTCGTGGAAGACTCTGTATCTGGAGAAGGCGTGTGATAGGAGCGCGGTACGGACGTACAACACTGCAGCGTACGAAGCCGAGCAGATGTCGAAGTTGAAGTCGTACAAGCAGTTGGTGGCGTCAGGATCGTACGAAGCCGGTGAGCAGTCGGCGATGTCGGAGGGTCGCTGGATCCTGTGTGGTAAGCGTTGTGAGCCGCACGAATTGGATCTTGTTGGTGAGCAGGCGTATGAAGCCGAGCTGTGACCCTTGTAGACTTTGGGTTGAGTGCGAGAGCGGAGTCTTGAATTTGCGCGGCCGAGGAGAAGCAGTCTGTAATTGGCAGCAAAGCGAGCAAGCGGACGCACAAGTGAAGTATCGAGCCAACTCGGTTAAGTTCGACGCGTGAGAGTCGCGTGAGATAGCAGCTAAGTACGAGAAGGGAGAGTGCGAAGACGTACGTGTTTGTGGACACGTATAAGTACACGGAGACTTGGGACCGGCACAGCAGTGGAGCCGGAGTGATCGAAGTGGCGGCGTACGGAGCAGTGTAGTGGCGAGCGGAGACGTTGAGAGCGAGTGCGAGTGCGATTGGGTGAACGGCTGAACGGCTGTGATCTAGTTGTTGTTGAGGTTGTTGTTGTGCGGAATTGACGGAAGCTGGTTGCTGTTGCAACTGGTGAAGATTGCGAAAAGAGGAGTTACTCCCCAAGCGAAGTCGAAGTTGAGTAGGTGCGAAGCTGGTCTTCCCCGCTCATTAATAAAGTAGGGTCGGGCGCGACAGCGTACGATCCGGCGCAGTGGTAAGATATCACTGTCGGCCAGTGTGTGTTGAAGTTGCGTGCAGTTGTTGAAGCAAACGAAGACAGAGGACAGGACTGCAGCTAGCTATACGACTTGCTCAACAGGCCGGGCAAGATACGTGGCCTTGTCACAAAGGCAACAGAAATTCATTGCTGAATGGTGACAACACATTATTCAGAGCCATGATCATTACAATCTGTTGAGCCACAGACTCAAGTTAATGCAAATGGAAACTATATGTAGTTAGACGTAGGCAAGACGTACGAATACGTTTCCTGCACCATGTTTGTCACCGCATCCATGTCTGTTTGTCAACACCTCCATGTCGAGAACCAGACGACATCCCCAGCGTCTTGCTCGTCGCCTCCATGTCGTGAGCGAGGCGAATTGCGTGAGCTAGCTCCTCAGCCTTATACTGCATCGTTCCTCCGTCAACAAATGTTGCTGTCCAAATGTAGACACCCTCCTTGGGGCACAAATGAACGCCAGCGACCTGACCAACTCTGCGATCTGTGATTGCCTCGTCGCCGTCGTTGATCTCGAACTCGTGCATAACGGGCCATTTCATGGGCCGCCCTGGGGACTGGGTGAAGATGCCGATGAGGCGGTCTATATCATAAGCATCCGTGGCAACATCACGGCGTAGCCCACCAACAAGTGTTCTCGGTCGCCCACGCTGACCGCGCATTGGAATGGAGTCCATTGCCCTATCGATGTTAATCTTGTCGAGCAGATGCAACGAGGCAACGACGTGGGAGCAAACCCACCCTGAGTGTTTGAATTTCTTGCATGTGCAGCTTAACCCCTCCAGACCGGGAGCCGAAAGGAACACATAAACTACATATGCAGCGTAATTAGACTTAACCTTTGTATGTAAAATTGGTTAGGTTGGTTAGGGTAGATAGGATTCACGATGTGTAGTTTCAGAGTCGTGCTTATTCGGCATACAAGCTGCATATCAGCCCGGAGTAGTCAACCTCACGCTGCATCAAGCTACGTATGGCGGAAAGTGACATGACACCCGCCGAACAGAACCAGGTGCCACGACAGTCTCTGTTTTCACAAATCTAGAGATCAGAACTTCCCATACTAAAATTCATACACAAGGTTGGTGTGTCACCCCCATTGAATTGTTCGAAGTGGCGTAATCAAAGAACACGCTCAGGTTTCACGTGAAAAAAGGACGGTATGCCCCTGAAACGCTAGATTCTTGCGCAACAGCGGGCCGCTCAGGATGCAGATCAGGATGCAACCTGGGCGGAAACGGGCGCTCCATTGTGGCGTTATATGCAACCTAAGACGCGTTAATATGCAACTTAGGCCTACGGGCTGGTACGACGTCGTTTGCTGGAAGCTGGAGTGCCAGGTGTTGATGGCGATCCAAGACCAGTCGTCCCCACTGTCCGTCGCACCCGGATAGTCTTTGCATTCTCCACAGGAATCAGTTTCCCATTCACCCACTCCTTGTGCCAGATATCCCAGCAAGTCATGGCCACCCCTCGAACGTTGCGCCGGGCCCGCATGCACAGAAAAATAGGTCCCGCCGCATTGCACTCGCCGCAGAAGTAAGCCGTTGTGGAGGCGCGCTTGGTCTCGCTTCGCAGAACGGAGCATACCTTGCAAGCGCGCTGGTGACGCTTCGCCTGGGTTCCTTCATTGCGCCACTCGTCACTCTGTCGCGCCATGTGCTCGGTTTGGCGGCCTCCACCCACAGGAAGAGGTTCAAAGGATGGGGTGGCGGGCGGTGTCTGCGTCCCGAAGGTGTTGCCTTCATACATGTCAGCGGCATTGAGCTGTGTGAGCTGGAGATGAAGCTTGATCATGTACTTGACGTGTGTTAGCGGTTGTGAAGTCTTGTTCTTGTGGTACGCCTTGTGAATTATATACCCATTGACGATCGCCAAGTCTATCAAGCCCATCACCAACGACTTGTAGTATTTTTTGAAGCGCAGAGCGCGCTGCAGCGAGTAACGCTGCAAGCGCAACTGGTCGTGGACGTCTACTTCCCCCATGAAGGCGTGGTAGTCCTTCACAACTCGTGGACATGGAACCTCCACTTGCTGGGCCCCGTCCTGACGCACAACCCGGTCAATTTCGCTGCTTCCGCCGGTACACAAGAAATGGACTGGGCGGGAGTCCCACCAGCTAATTGCTTTCATGCTAGGCACAAGCTTTGAGTACGCGATCTTGTATGAACCTCGAGGGATCGTCGGCTTCCGAGTCTGCTTCTTCTCAATAACTTCCTTGCAGTACCCCAGGCGATTCGTCATGATAGTACCCACACAGTAGAAACCCATCAGGAGCAGCTGAATAGCTAAGGCCACCGACGTATAGAAGCGGTCGATAACGACCAACCTCATTCCTTGCTTCCGCGCATCACGTCCGAACACTTCTAGCAGGTTACGCACCACTGCTGCAGGTCCAGACTTCATGTCAGGCTTGTGCGCATCACTGGCATGTTGTTTCTTGCCACAATAGACCTCAAAACTGAATAAATGCAGCATTAACAATACCAAGTTAGCTTTACAAAACTGCATAATTCACCATACGAGATCTTACCAACCAAAAAAAATCGTACCGGATGCAGTATGCGGTGACTGCACTGCAGAGCGTGAAGAGCTTAGTGCCCCACTTGTGAAGCTTATCCTTCATGTAGACGCGCATCTTGTTGAAGGACGAGCGACTCGGCAGGACAGCTTCATCAAACGCAAGATGTGATGGCGCAACGTATCCTCTAGCAAACGTGCGCTGGAGCACTTCCACCACCTTTCTGATCTTCCACGCGCGGTCCGTTTTCGCGCGAGGGTCGTTGTTCGGGTTGAAGTGGAGGTTGCGTGATATCTCCATGAATCAATCACGAGCGAGCACCGAACCAAAGCATCCACGCGCGATCGCACCAACGTCGTTCGTTTTCCAGTGGTTGGACAGCTTCTCTCGGTTTGGAGCGATGGTCCTTGCCACTAACAATCCTATGAACCGACACAACGGATGGGGCATGATTGGCTTCATCGCTTCCATCTCGTGCTGGATATCACGCCTCGTCTTGCGTGGTAGCTTCGGATTTCGTTGACACTTCTTGCGGTAGCGCTGGTGCGCACTATCGATACGTAGCGGTAACATTTCTCGATGATACTCGTTCGAGCACGCGGCAATGTGCTGCCAGAGGACCACGGGCATAAAGTAGAAGAAGAGCGCAGTAGGTGAATCACCATGCCGCAAAGCCTCCGATGAAGGACCCGAGTAGCCTTGTCGTAATCCAGGATAGCTGCCGGCATCGTTCACAGGCTCGTACGGTGCCATCAGGTGCTGGTAAATATCAGGCTCTTCAACATCTTCCCAGCCTGTAGCGGACATACCACGCAGTACGGCATCTTTCAAATTTCCAGCGAGCACTTCGTCTTCTCCACCAAAACTGTCCAAAATGTCCTCCGAGAAGAGAACTTCCGCAGCAACTTCCGCCTCAGTCTCCTCGGGATTGTCAATGTCGTCCTCTGGTGCACAGCAGCCCTCCCCGTCATCATCCGAAGCATACTCGCCAGTTTCGACATCGTCTTTCTCGGCTTCATCACCTGAGTCAATTGCTCCATACTGAAGATCACTTTCGCTGAATTCGACTGCATTCAAGTTGTATCAGCTAACAGCTCGGTTCCTCTTGCACTCAGTTGGGCTTCTTCATCACCAATATCTACAACAAGAAATGCAGTGAAAATTAGCATTGATTTCATTCCTCATATGCAGCTTATAGCACAGTATAATATATAGCACGTTGTGCTGCATAACATGCAACATACCGCTTTGGAGTTCGACAGACACAACGGAAGTATCGTCAGTAGTCATCGGTGAGTTGGAAGCTTCGCCCTCTTCACTTGCTGTAGCGTTTCCGATATGAGGCGACGTTGCAATCAGTGGAGAGGTTGATTCTGAGCGAACGGGGGTACGTGGCGGGGAGACTGCCATCGGACTCGCAGTGTCTGCTAGCGCTCGACGGGTTCGTGACTGACGCCGCGGTGGTGTGGACGGCGATTCCGTAATCGCTGGATAATCTATAGCAATACATCAACACATTGTTCAGTATAATATTCAGCACAACATGCAACATAACATGCAGTTTTACCTGCCTGAATTCCGAAGGCGCCCGCAACTGCGGATTCAGTAGCAACGGCACGTGCCGTAGCATCTCGTAGGTCTTTGCGGTAGTTCTTTCGGATTGCTTTGTGTGCTTTAAGCCCAGAATCCCGAGAAGGCCTCGCTCTGTCAGGTTGGGTAGCTGCTGGAGTTCAACCAGAACCAGACGATGATGCAGGATTAGATTCACACTCAAATTCAGCATATAATGCATCTTACCTTCATCATCCTCCGCAACGGCGTCATTAGCATCCACGTATGCAGCGTCCCGCTGTGCTTGAGCGTCTTCAATCTCGCGAAGATAGTTAGCACGAACAATCGCCTGCGCAGCTGCGAGTTCAACATTGCCAGGCGTGCCCGCGGCCGTGTCGCCATTTGCAACATAACTTGAAGGTAATGCGGACCCTCGCGCACGGATTCGGAGCACTGCATTCAATAGGTATCGTATGAGTTGTCATTAGATAGAGCAGCGACCAGAAACAGACGTACCGTTCGCGTAGTACTCAAGCACTTGTCCTCGCCAAGAAAGAAATCGATTCCAACGGTCCCGTCCGGATGTCCGTGGGGCCGGATGTACTTGTAGCGGTCGTCCAAGCTGCTTCTCGGCGGCGCCTTTCGGGTCCACCCCTCTGCCTTGAGCTCACGCCACACCGACCGAAACGAGAGGTCCCGTCCGGTAACCTCGCTGTCTCGGAGAGCCTTACCGCGTGGTTTTACCATGATCGCTGTTCGCTTGTGCTCTATCGCCGCTAATTCCCGAATGAGAGAGTTTTGGGAAAAGCGGAAGAGGGCCGGCGGTCTCTGAGCCACTCATTGGGGGGAACGTGCCAAATACCTCAGATACCTTATGCAAATCAGGTGCAGTTGCCACGATACCTGTGAGGGCTAATATTTATGAATTCTTGAAAGTACTCGTCTTTGCGTCGAATGCGTAGAAAGGCGGTAACAGAAACGATCCAAATAATAATATTGATGTTTGTATACCAGAGTGTCGGGGGAAAGGACGTCAATACAAATTTCAAGTTTAAAATCGCTTAAACTGAATATATTCAGTTTAAGACTTCAAATCTATGTAGCATTTTGCTACATCCGGTCTGGAGGGGTTAATGCTCCACGAACCGCTTTAATCTACATTAACACATCGTCTCAATTTAATACCAATTCCAGTGATAACACAGAATGGAATAGTTCTTACCTCTTCCAGCTGCCACTTGGAACGTTGAGGAAGATCTCCCATTTGCCGAAGCAATCTATCGTTTAGAGTAACTTGATGAAGCGACAAGAACGTAAACCGGGTGTCTGCTATGGACTTGTCGCCCCCAAGCCAACCGCGCAAAGATCGTTGAAACCTGAACCGAAATGCGTGAGTTCATATCTTTAGTTCATCCTTCAACGCATTTGCTACTCACCTCTCCGTTCGAAGGGCGGATACAACGGACCCAGCAAGATTCTTGGGCTCTACCATGGCTTTCTTGCTGTTGAAAAAATTCGGGCTGGACGCGTTGTGCTTTTGCTATTGACAATACGATGGTTTTGGGGTTCCACCAGTAACGTTTTTGCCTTCACAACGGCATCAACAGGAAGTGGTCCTAGCGCAGGAATACAACATGGTGTTAGTTTTGATTGTATGGATGACTGAACGTAAAAAATATACTTTCTGCGTAGTGTGCTTGTGGACCGGATGACAGGTTGGTAGCATCGTATAAGAGAACGCGGGGCAGGACTGAGTTCAATATCGAGATCGTAGGTGCCTTTTTGTAGTCTGTAACAATCACTTTGATCACTCGGTGGTGACTTTCAATGGGCTGTTGTGTGGGCAAGAATCCTGGAACTGAGGAACTCCCAACACTCGATCGTTCCCAGCGGTGGGTCAAATACACAGATTGTAGCCACTTGGCGAGAGCTGATTCTCCATCGGATTATCATGATTTCACAACGCATTTGGACAGTGCACGAAATTGTTTGAGCGTGCGTGATGAATGCAACCACCGTAGATGTGGTTGAGCCGTGTCTTTAATGAAATCTTTTCCTACCGTAAGTGCCAACTGTTTGCGCGATTGCCATAGCAAGTGCTTCCAACACGTGAGAATATCCACGCGAGACCATACGGCGACCAAAGCTGAGGCAATAGCGTTGGAGTGATCAATGCTGCAACTGTGCAGAGTAACCGTGATGCCGTAAAAGTCGAAGGCGTACTTGACTAAGGCTCGAAACATCGACTCGTATGCCTGCTTGCACTCCGTTCTAACGATCATGTACAACCACGGACGAAAGCGCTGCACGTATCCCGAGCTAGTCATTTCTACAGAGACCCCTCCACAATCACTAAAGTCCATCCTCCAAAATGGAGACGATACGTGCCATCCGTTGACATCACCAACTCGGCACCTTGGTCTTGAACAGCTTGACGCACGTTGCGGAACAGAGCCCTCGTAGTGACAATTATGCCTATTGATGTGACCTGTTTGCCATCTTCCGTAAACGTATGCTCAAAGTCATCCAACACAATCATTGAGTTCATATCGGCTACGTTGTTCTCAACGACATCATGAAACTTAGCGGGACTCTGGCACAACTTGTGAGACGACCAGTTGCGCAGCGTGACAAACTTGTTAATCTCCCACCCCCGCCGTTTTTTTCAGGTACATCTTGCGGTTCTCCATCTTACGAACGGCAGGAACATGAGCAAGCATGGTCGACTCTTTCATGTATTTGAACAGCAGCATGTTGCGAACACGGCCTGCCGACATCCCTAGCTTGAGCAACGCGTCGATTTCCGGCTTCAATACAGGTGATATACCTCGCTCGGGTAGTCGTACGGTGGATCCGCAATGCTGACCGCGCTGTAGAAGCTGAAAGTGAAATGTGCTTTCCTTTACGCAGTGCGTTGAAAGATTTAGTCGGTGTTGACAGCCGATGTGCGAGCGGCAGTGGTACACCTTGCCAATCACAAATGGAGACAAGTACCTAGTGCCATACGTGTAGACGAAAGCATTGACCCCATGTAGGGCTTGTTCTGCGTCGCGCAAAGTGTCGTAAAATGCGATGCTTTTGTACTTGGCCTTTGCTTCGGGAAACATATCGATCTGTGCAGGAAGTTCGTCTGGATCCAAAGTCTAACGAGCTGTCCGAATCGTCATGGCCATCCGCGCTGTTCGTGACACTCTGACGGCTTTCGGATTGATTGACTTCACCCAAGTCGTTGTCGTTGCCTACCGCGTACTCGAGCACAACCGTTGCGTCGCTCTCGTTGCCGGATGAGTCTACGGCATCTGTCATGGTATTGCACTCCAAGCTGAATATTTGTTTGTGCGCGCAGTGGGATTTGGGGGCTGGAAAAGCGAAACCAATGCTGACTGAAACCACTCAACGGACACGTGCAGCATCGCAAAGCCACATCTAAAAATATGTAAATCACCTTTCCGATTCTGTGTGCATAAAATCCTGTTGCCGACTTTCAGCGCTGAAGTTCTGTTGCTGTCTGCCTTCAAATCCTGGCAACAGGTTTTCAGAGTCGGGCAACAGAAGTTAAGCAGATTACACAGTCAACAGGCGTTCAGCATTTGAGCAACATATATTAATTAGCACCCAATATTGACTTGACTATGGAAAAGATAAGTCGAGGCACTTATGGAACAGTGATCGTCTCGTGGCTAAAATATGAAAAGGGGATCAAACGACCTATGTGTTGGGGCCTGCGTCCAGGTCTGCCGCGATGAGACGGCCCCTTGTGCTGCGTTAGGCAGGTATTGTGGCACAGTTACAATCCTCAATAGCCTCGACATACTACAAGACTAACGAATGTTGGGCGTCTATCAAGGCAGGGTGCAGACACAACTGGGCTTCTACGGGGTGAGTGCTTTTGGGGATTGCGCGGAAGCTGTATGATTTACTTGCTACACTTTTTGTGTTTTATGGTGCAGTGAATCTCGTGGTGAATTGGCTGGAAGCGTGTGTGGAGGACTGCCTGGGGGACTGAATGGAGGACTGACTGAAGGACTGGATGGAGGACTGGATGGAGGACTGGATGGAGGACTGGATGGAGGACTGGATGGAGGACTGAGTGGAGGACTGGCCGGAGGACTGGCTGAAGGACTGGGTGGAGGACTGGATGGAGGACTGCTTGGCCAACTGACCAAAAGAGCGTCAGGTTGACTACACGGTGGGTTGCTTGTTGGGGGATCTGCTGCAGGAGATGACGATGTTGACCGAGACTGTTTGCTCAGGTCAGAAGTACTTGAAGACTTTGCTCGGCTCCTCTTGTACAGCAGGAAGTTCTTATGCACAGCTGGCGTAAACTATGCAAAGTTTAAGTCATTGCTGCAGTAAAGAAACCTGACCGTGTTGAAGGCTTCTTGCGATAGCTCTTCTCGTATCCATTTTATTATTCCATTTATGCTTCCAGTACACTTCTTTCTAGTTTCCGACATATGCACGCGTTTCTTACGGCGACGGCATCAACTAGTGGTACTCTGAAGCCTTGTAAGGCTATGGCAGCCACGTTTTAGGCGGCCGCAACTAGATCGTCTTATGATCTTCTAGCAGACATGTTTTCTTTTTGAGCAGTGATTTAGGCATCAGAGAACACATAATTTCAGCCAATTGCAGAGAGGAGGCTTGCGGTAAGTGGCCAGCGCTTATGTCTTCGCGGGCAGATTCGATCCTGACTGGTCATAGTGAATTTCAGATAGCGAGTGTCAAGACATACACCAATTCCGGACAACATAAGCCAATCTACTTATGTTTTGACGGACAATCCCATATATGAATTACGTAAGTAGGAGAATGTGAGTTCTACTCGAACTTTCCAAGGTCGATTGGTTGAATCGACCGAGCACAAATCGCCGACGAATCGCCCAAATACTATTGTGGGTTTCACTAATTCTACCTCGATAATTCTGTCGTAATTTTATTCCCTTATCGCCTTTAATTATGCCCACAACACATTTAATTCCACTCTAATTATGGGCTGTCCACGAATTAGCATGGCGATAGTGAGCTGGTTTAGGCTGGAATAAAGCTAATCCCGCCTGATATAGGATTAAACAAGCTGAATGGCGCAGAATGGCGGGTTGAAAACCGCCATTCTGTCGTTATCTCTATTATTCCCTGATCGGGGGGGGTTAGGGGAGCTCTCACAATCTTAGGCATAATTAGCCTTAAATAAAGGCTTGTCGTCCTTTTATGGGTCTAATTCCGCTTGAATTAGCTGTCCACTCGCCAAAGTAGGTGAAAGGCACAATAAATTATCTTGATCTCACTATCTGCTATTCTAAGTGCGATAGCGGACTTATTCGGAGTCATACTGTTCCACCCCTCGATTGCCAAACGACTTGAAAATTGTATTGGACGTTTTCAACCCAAGTCGACAAACCGACCAGAAAAGGCAAACTTCGACGGAATTTACAATAAATATGTGGTCCCCAGATTAATTAGGTACCGAGCCAATACAAATTTCAAGTGAACGATCCTTATATTTTTACCGTTCCGTATAAAAATCACAGGGTTTCTAATTGCTACAGGTTTTTCTCGGCTTTACACAGCGAAAACAACTGGATATGTATTTACACAGGAACAGGGATACGAAGCCGATACGCTATATAAATCGGTTTTAAAGGGATTGAAATGCCAATGTGCGTACTGCTGTGTCCGCGTGGCTCATGGACACGGTGAGTCGGTCGGTCACCTGGACGAACAAGTCGCCGTCACCCAACATGCAACGTTCGACTTGCGCGCCACAATTGAGCCTGCAATTAGCTGGCCGGGACTGGAGTGTGAGCGACTCCTTGTCGGCCGATCCTGCTGTGGTAAAGCGGGCAGCATCCGTGCCATACACCGACGCCTCGAGTTTCTGAGCCTCAAGTTCGCCCGTATCCTTGGGGCTCAGAAGCTCGAGGTGTCGTAGTCTTCACGTCGTCAGCCGTTAGTGAGGCCGTGATCAATGCCACAGCTCCGCTACCAGCGACTTCCACGTTGGGGCTGCCTTCCAGAGTCACCGAGGTGATCTCTAGCTGCTGCCAGTCACCTCCACCTCCCATGGCGCCAGTGTGGCATTGGAGCTGGGCTCCAAGTACAGGTTGGCGCCGCCCAGACGTGCGAACTTGATGTATGCCCGGCATCATCAAGTGTCACCACATCGTCGTTCAGCACCACAGCGCCTGAGAACTCCGTATTCACGCGACGGAGCAGGTTCACGCTTATAGGCGCGTGGTGCGCTGATGCGTGGATGAGTAGGAGACTAACAGATTGGAAATGCTTCTGGGACCATCCCGTTGAAGGCTGGTTTTCTTCGAGAACTGTGGTCAGTTCCTGTCTTGGAGAGATAGAAAGTGATTTTTGTGTTGAGCTTCAATACACGAAAATATTTACTGTTTAAACCCGCGAATTTTGGCTATTTCGGGCAAATCAGCACGGGCATACGGCTTGTATTACACGACTTGTGTCCGCACTACCCTGTCGGGCCGCCGAACAGGTAGCTCTCACACTACATGAATCCGGCTAGTTTGGAGCCGCGGCAGCAGAGGTTCCCGTGGAGGGTGAGATGCTGCCGCGGTCACCAAAAAGCCGAACTGACAGGTCATCTCGCGAAGAAATGAGAGAATGGTTTTTGACTAAAACTTCGGTACAATCGGAGCTTTCGCGGAAATGAACTAAAGTAAATGCATTCCTGCACAGCGCTACCCGCCCAAATCCTCTAGTTGTGAGCGCAATGCGCACAAAAAGTGCCCAGCCTCTCCTTAATCGAGCAGTTGTTATTCGCAACAAGCAGTGTATTGTTGTAAATTACCTCTGATAGCTGCATTCGTACCACTACATACTGAACTACAGAACTTGCATACCAATTGCCGTTTTGAGCGCTGAAATACAAGCTTAGAGCTCCTTTCGTTGTCGGTGTGCTCTACAGCGGTCCGTCGTGGACTGGCGGAGCACTACTGCTGGTGGAGGCGGTGTGCGGGAGACGTCCAGTTTTGGAAGGCCTTGGCCTTCCAACCAGTGCAGAACCTTTCCAAACCCACATGATGGCAGTGTCACAACCTCGTCCGCGCTAACTGGACCTGGGGAGATGCCTAAAAACAGTAATGAATTGCAATAAACCACTTCCGGGTGAAATATATGTTGCCGATTATTGTGTTGGTATTACCGGCTTAATAGGCTATCATTTCTAAAAGCCATAAATCGTGCGTTCTGTCAGATTTGGTCCACTGCGCAGTAGGAAGTCAGCGGGTTTGAAGCTTGGTGGAGAGTCGAGTAGTGGGTGGCGAGACGACAGGTAGCGGAGTAGTTGATGCGAGGCCTTCGAGGCCAATTGGGAAGTGAATTCATCGATAGAGCTGAAAATGACTAACTGCTACGCTTTGAGCTGCTACGGATCCTGGCCTCGTACGACACTGTTCTTCATATAACTGGCGTGCTCCCGTTGCCGCCTTCTTTGCAGCGGGCGAAATCACGTCGAGATTCAGGTACAATACCGGTAGCACCCAGCAGCTTCGTACGGACGGAGGTGTTCTGGTAGAGATTGAGATTCGCTGGCCTGTCGGCCAGCCATAAAGACGCAAGGTGTGCGAGCAATCCTTACATACTCCCGTGACAGTTCTTTCGCTGGTTGGTAAACACTCGCAGCAAAGCAGACCAGTGCCAAACGTGGTGGATGTCTTTTTTGCGCTCCCAAGTGTTCTCGCTTGAGTCCAAGCCTTGCCACTTTACCAAGTACAGTATGTGGCGTCTTAGAGATCCACCTTACAACTTATGGCCTGCTATATCTAATCATTATAAATTATTCGAAGTTAGAGGCCAACATATCGATCTGAGATCGATTCTGCTTCTTCTCATTGGCCCACCCGTGTATTGCAAAAAGTAGCAAAACGTCCGTTTAAAAAGAGGCGGGATTTTCAAATTCAAAGTTCCCTTCAATACCACAAGTCTCCAGGACGGGTTGGTGGCCTTTAATGAGGAAATGAAGGCTAGAAACAGGAAGGTGCTGCTCCCGGCCGTCTCTCCAGATCCCCAACAGCCATTTTCAGCTGCTGGATCCGGCGATAGACCTCGTCCATGCCGGACGAATGGGCCCGACGGTCCACCCGATCCTGGAGCGCCGACACGTTCCGGCCCATCTGGGTCAGGCGGTCCTCAAGCCGTGCGAGGACCCCACGACTCCCAGAATCGGCAGCAGCAGCACCGCCAGTCCCGAGACCCAACGCGATCTCAAGGACAAGGACACGTTGTCGGAGGCGAGACACCTTATCGTTCTCCGACGGAGGAACGGGCGGAGCACTTGGGCGAGAGGAGCGCCGCGGCGACGGGCTCCTCAGAGGTTCCTCGTACTCGAATTCGTACGAGGGCACCTCCTCCGATTTTGGATCGGAACGGAGAGACCGTCCGGGAGCGACGCCTCCGTGGCCAGCGCCAACTCCTTGTGAAGTGGCGAGGCTACCCGGACTCCGAGAATTCGTGGGAGCCGATTGAACGGCTCCAGGCAGACTGCCCAAAGGCTGTCGCGATTTGGGAACAGAAGCGACGTCCGGTTCGTAAGTAGTTCGGGGTTTCTTACCCGAACGCAGAACGGACGTGGGCGCAAACAGCCCGTACCCGCGCTCATCATGAGCGCTTGAAGCATCACGCTTCTGGAACTGGTTTGGCAGCAGGCGTTTGCTGACCAAATGAGCGAACTCAATTCGGAGATCGCGCTGGTCCAAGATGGAGGACAGCGTGTGTGGTGTAGCAGGATCAGCCAAAATCTGGTTGAGGCCGATCCAGGTACCACAGCGCCCAGACTACCGACTAACGGAGGGGGTCCCCCGATGATCCGTGATCTGCTGAACTTGGTCTCACCTTGTGTACCCGTCGGTGGGCTGGATCTGCTCTCTCGGGACTCCGAAGGATGCAGCGATGTGATATCTTGAACGTCCTGGCGGGACGTGGGAATGGGGTGGAGCAGCGCGGAAGTCTTCGCTCTGCAGCCGCTATTGGATCCAGATCCAGAGTGATGTAGTCGAACTCGGATCTGGAGGCCCGGTCTTGATCCGGGGCTTGGTCTTCCTTTGCGGGTGTTGTTGTCCTTTCCAGTCGTTACTTGCCGCTTCCTATAGCAGGATCGTTGTGGGGGTCGAGAATCAGAGGATCTTCGGACCAAGTAATAATCCCTTAGATCTGATGTAATGCACTTAAAGGTAGATCACTAGTGTAGGCAAATCTGGCCAATATATTATCCAGACTTACGCTAACAACTAGATCAACTACTCTAATGCGGCCGACGCTTCCAGGGGGCCAATGTGTCCCCGGATCGGAAGGGTAAGGTACTTGTGGTCTCCAAGACAAATTTTGTTCTGATTTATGTTATGTCCTATCGCCCCTTTGGTCTCGACACTACGGCCAATAAATCCGTACACTCATCCGGCTCTATGCCCCGTCTGCACTCTTCCCATCTCCCCGGCTGTCGTCATGTTGGATTCGCCCATCCCATATCCATCTCCCTTTTGGCGTAATCACCGGATCCGAATCACCATCATTCCTTGGATCCGTGGGCCTCTTCTCCGGGATCCGGATCTGGCCCCCAAGATCTGGATCCAGCACCCTCGGATCTGGATCCGGTGATCCGGGATCCAGATCCGAGATCTGGGGATTCCAATCGTGGTCACACTGGATCCTGACCGTCTTCCCGTCAGGCCCATGTCTTCGTCAGATTTGTGCCACCATAATGTCACTCATCCGGTTTAGTGGCGCTGTCCTGTCTCCCGTTGCTGATCACATTCCATCCGCATTTCCCCGAGTGCACTCCACCACAACCGCCCCTTGCTCGTAGCTGTTGCCGCACGACCGGCATCGCTGCGCGCACGCTGTCAATCACTCGCTCTCCCTCATCTCTGCGCTGCGTAATGTCCAGCCGTCGCCGTGTGGCGCGCCATCACGGGAGGAGCTACACCTCTCGTTCCGACGAGCTTAGTCGCGGCCACCGTACTCCCGGCTTTCTCTCAAGCCCGGGCTGGCGCGAGCTGTCTCCATCGCCTTCCTCACCTCGCGGACGACACAGCAGTTCTGGCCGTCCTGACCGCAATCGGAACTCCGGCCGCCTTCGCAGTCGTAGTTGCCACCCGGATCTAGCGACCCGAGGCCGTAGCCGCCATCGGGAGCAGACCCCAGAATCCGATCCCGGCATCCAGATCTGCAACCTTCTCAGCGGCGTAGCCACACTTCCAGAAGGGGTGATGATCGTCAGGATCGACCCGGAGTGTCAGTCCGGGTCCAAATCGAGACCGTCGAGCTCGCAGTCGTCATCGAGGGCGCGGTCGCGACCCGGATCCACATCACCGAAGTCTGAGTCGCCACCGGAGCCACGCTCGGGATCCTGGTACCGCCTCTCCTAATTCATCTACGTCTCCATCCCCGCCTCCAATTCCGCGCGCGCAATTAGAGCTTCAGGTCCAAGTCCTCACTAGCCAGGTCAATCGTTTAACATCCGATCTCCGGGCTGCGCATATTTCTCTGAACCTCGCAACTGAAGATCGGGATGACGTCCGTCGCGCTTGGCAGCGGGCCTCACAAGATCTGGCTTCATCACAACAGTTCAGCGGCCGTCTTCAGGAGGAACGGGATCGACTCCGCCTTGATATCCAGCGTCTGCAAGCTCTCCCCGTCGTTGATGATCAAGTCGGCGAGCAGATCCGCACGCTCGAACAGCAAGTGGGGATCCAGGACACCGAGATCCGAGATCTTGGATCCCGACTGGAACGGGTCACTCGCCACCGCGATGATCTTGAGGAGACTTCTACTCGGCTAGAGACCGAAGTCTCACTTGCCACGACCGAATTGCAGCGTTTCCAAGAAGATCTGGACCGGATCACCCGCGAGAGGGATGATGCAACTCGACGCCTTCAGATTATGGAGTTGACCTTGGATCGCATGTCCGTTCGAGCGCGTCGAGCCGAGAACGAAGCATTAGTGTTGGGCGCTCGACCGACTGTCACTGCCCTTGCCAAGATCTCGGCCGAACGGAATCTAGCGCTGACCGTGGCCGCTAAATGTACACCCGCTGCCCAAGATCTTCGTCAATTGCGAGATGAGCTTCGTTTAGCCCTCGCCGATCGGAATTCCAGCATCGAGGAGTTGCATCACATGCGGCACGAGAGGGATCATGCCGTGGCCACGCGGGAGGCCGATGCACAGGATCTTCGGCAACTTCGAGAGGATCTGGAGCAAGCGGAGTTGGATCGTGACGACAACGCCGACAGATACCGCCGGCTGCGTCGCGAATTGGATCAAGCAATCGCGGATCGTGACACTGCCCGAACTGGCCGTGCCGCTGCTATATCTGATCGTGACGAGACGCGTGCGGATCTAGATCGCATGGTCCAGACCGAAGCCGAATCCCAGACCCGGATCGCCCGACTGAGTACGTCTCTGGTGTGTCACTTGGATTTACTTTCACTTAAACTCACACGCGATTTTGGTACAGCGGAGGATGTCGAATCTGCGTCGCAGTTGGTGCAATTTCTTCGGCAGCAGATCGGAGAGCTCGAAAGCCGCAGCGGACGTCTCGAGCGGGAGCGAGGCGCCATCGCTATTGAGCGGGACCTGTCACTACAGCGCTTGGCCATAGTTGCCACAGCTATAGGGGCTTCGTCATCCAGTCTTGGTCAGGCACCTATCGTCTTCCCGCAAGGCACGCCGCCCCAAGACCCACCTCTGGATCCTCCGCCGCACAGCGATCCCAAAGATCTGAGAAAAAGGTCGGATTCTGGAGAAGGGCGAGAGTTTTCACTTTCCGAGCATGGCCAGGAGCAAGCGGATTCAGGCGCTGTGTCCGAGTCGGGCGCGCTCCGTGACCATCTTGACGGGGCTGTGAAGATCTAGATTTGGCCAAACGACCCCGTAGTCCCCCACAATCTCCGGATCTCGGTCCGGTTCCTCCTCGAAAGAAGATTCGGGTCATCGACATATCCGAGGTCGAAGACCACGACAAACCCAAAGTCCACGAAATTAACGATGATGGAGGTGAGGTCCAAACTGACGAGGAGGCATCTGAGTCTACACACGCCGACAGAGGAGACTCTCGCGAGGGTCACCATGGTTCAAACAAAACTCCACCCGGTTCCCCTGATCCATCTCAGGAAAGTCGTGGCGAATCTGGATCGGGTAGGCCTTCAGGCCACGGTAGCAACCACCAAGAAAGTCACGAGGGTCGGGATAGCTCCGGACCCGGCGACAATCATGAGGATCGAGGCCTGCCCGGATCCGACGAGGATCACGAGGATAGAGGTCCACCCGGATCCGACGAGGATCACGAGGATCGAAGCTCATCAGGATCTGACGAGGATCAACAGGTTCGGGACTCCTCTGGATCAGGCGAGGACCCGGAGGAGGATCCGGATGTCTCTGAATCCGGCGAGGTCCAGGATGGATCTGGCGATGGTCAGGAGGACGAAGACTCCGAGGAAGTCGCCGCTGCCGATGAGGCCTTCGCGCACACTCTGTTGACGCTCTCGCAGTCCCGTTCCGCAAACCGTCGTCGACAGAACGCTACCCCTCGTCGCGGCCGTCAATCTCGTAGAGGTGCGGGCGGCCCAGGTGGGTCCCCTGGCGGGTCCGACGGATCCCATCACAGCGAGGACTCAGATTCGTCCGGATCCGCCGTTCATGCTACCGACGATCCGGCCCCCGATCCGGATCCTATCACACCCCTTGCCCCTTTCGCCCCTGGCGAGGCGTGTATTCCGGGGCGGGATCACATTCGGACGTTGACTGCCCAGGATGTGGAGCCGTGGATCGTAGGAGAGCTCAACCAAATCACAATCATGACCATGGCCATCCAAGCGTTATTCCCCAAGGTTCCAGTCCGGCCGGGTTGACTTTTTTTTCCCGAGCAGCGAGACTGCCATGCCCACCTTGAGCGAACACCAGAACTGCGAGGAATTGATTACTGAACAAGGCGTCAAAGATCTATACGCCGCGGAACCATGGAACATACTGGCAAATTCTGGCACCGCGTTGAGCTTCGATCCTGCGATTGGGGGTCGCTTGGGTGTTTTTCTGCGGAGCTACCACGAGCACGAGGAACGTGATCTCCAGACCTACTGGGAACCCACTCATACTTTCCCGATCTCCAAACTCAAGTGCCAGGCCAGTCCATGGTTGGCACGCTTTAAGAAAGTCGCAACAATCGTCGTGGCCACGCGGGCACTCGCTTGAAGAATCTCTTGTGGACTCTGATACTGGCCATGCGAGACGGGTGGTGCGATTTGGACATCTTGTTGGATCCCCACATCTTGCATTTCCCTTCGCGATCCGAACGGGTGACGTGGTATCCCGGAGCCGTCATGAGAATGGCGAACTTGGCAAATCCCAACCTGCCCCAGGCCGAGTCCACCTCCTTGTTGGAAGCCCTTGAGGAATGTACGGAAGTGGATCATTGGCGCAACCAGTATCGGGACAACCTACCGACCATCCTGCGCACCGCATTCCTCGATTGGCCGACAAATTCATGCGCGTCCAAGCCCGTCCGGCGGTGCCAGCTAACCCGTAAGATCTTTCTCATCCTTTAACCACACCTCGATACGTCACTCTGCGTTGTCTTGCATATTCGTCGTCTTTCCATTTCCGCCGGATCTGGGATTTTCAGATCAGGATCCGCTTCGCCAACGATCCGGATCCAATCTCCACTTCGTCCAAGATCCGGATCCTATCTCCCCGATCCAGATCTGTTCAGGTACATCCCGGCTTTCGGGAGATCACCTCTGTTTCATCCCATAATCAGCCTTGATATAGTTTCACACGCATCGATATACACCTCTTTCCTTCGCAACCTGCAACCTCCTTGCAGGCTGTTCTCATTTTCTTGGTCGGGGTGACCAACTCACTCCGACCCGTCGCAGCGTTACTGCTCTTCATGCGATTGCATCACACCGAACCGGTTGCGATTGGTGCCATCCCACAGGAAGTCATGTAACAAAGCTCCGCAGTTCAGATACGCCTCATCAACCCGGCTCGGATCGTCATATACACGCCAATGCACCAAAAATGCTCGGTAGATCCGGCCGTACCTAGTCCGTTTTCCTGTCCGCATATCCGTGATCTTTCCACTTCGTACTTTCCGGATCCGAGATCCGGGATCCTACTGTCTTCGGGTAACAGTGCCTCATCGAAATCAAATCGGTCATTATCTGCTACCGTCAATCGGGTCTGAGGCCGATCCGGGAACTCTCTGACCAACTTAAGCTTCGACACATGTACCACCGGATATAGGTGATAGTCCATGCCCAAGATCTACAATTTTACCGCGTATTCACTGATCTTCTCCAGCACTAGGAACGGTCCGTGCCACATGTGAGCCAACTTTCAGGCATATCCCTCCTTCACTCGATCTAGATACAACCAGTCTTGGGATCCAACGTCCACCAACTGAGGTCGGACATTGTCATTGTGAGTGTCGGCTCGATCAGCAATCACCTCTCGCAGCCTTTCACTGACTTCTTCACGAGCCCGTGGATAATACCTCTGGATCCGGTTCCTCCACCCACGCGGTTCACGATCCTGCCGGCGGGTGCTGCCTACAGGAAGGGTGGCCTCTAGCGTGGATCTGGGATCCCAGCCATGCACTAAATAGAATGGGGTATCTCCTCGGACCCGATCGTGGGCGGTGTTGATAGCAACAGTGAGCCGCTCGGCATATTCATCCCAGTCACGTTGTTCCAGATCCTGGACGTACATTTCAGAGCTCGTGTGCTCGTCTGTACCATACGTTCTGCCGTGCCGTTTGCTTGCAGCCGGTACGCCATCGTGACTCTCTGCCGCTGGCCCAATATGTTGTTAAAGGCTCTGAAGAAGTCAGACATAAATCCAGGCTCCCGATCATGTCGAATCATCTCGCTTGCACCGAATCGACGGAAAACACATTCCTCATAAGACTCAGCAATAGTCTGGGCGGTTCTGGACGAGCTGGCTTTGGCAATAACGTATCCGGTGAACAGATCCACCCAGATCAGCAATTCTGTGTTTCCTCGGTATGATTTCGGCAGTGACGGTATGTGATCCATAGCTATGATCTGGAATGGGAAAGTCGCTTGGAGATTCCGCGGCGACTCGCCTCGGATCGTGGGCCGACCTTTTCCAGTTTCGCAATCCACACACTCACCGACATACTTCTGCACACTGGGAAATATCCCGCGCCAATAGAAGTGATCGCGAATCCGCTGATACGTACGTCCGATCACTTGATGGCCACCCTCGAGACTCGCGTGGTAATGATGTAAGATGTTCTGGTGGAGTGTCTCTGGTGCGACGAGCCTCATCAGTCTGTCCCGATCCGTCTCGGCTCGTTTGTTGGGCGGGCAGTAGTACAGTAGACCACTCCCGTCCACTTCGTAATCGGCTGCGATCCCACTGCATGCCTTCGCCTCCGCTTGGGTTAGATCCACCACGTCCCCGGCTAAATACTTCTTCAGGTTCGAGATCCACACTTCCTCGTCTTGTGCTTGCCAGATCCGTTCCACTCTCAGATCCCGTATATATTGTTCATTCAGCACTGCGGGGCTGGATCCGGATCTTACGCTAGATCGGGTAGTCACGGGCGACACTCGGACTACCGATTCCTCGGATCTGACCACTAGGATCTCGTCCAATCTATTAAGAAGAACTAGATCTTGCCATGCCTCCGGATCGTCGACTATTACGCCCTGCTCTCGTTGCAGAGCTGCATTCGCCAAGCTGTCAGCGCTACTATTCAAGTCGCGCATAACATGTACCAGTTCATGATTAGGCCAGGCACGCAACTGATCCATGACCTTCTGCTTCAACAAAGTCAACCCTGGCGCCTTTCAGACCATCTCACCCTGTACTTGCTGGACCACCAATTTAGAGTCTCTACAGATCACCAACCGTCCTGGATCCATGCCCTCCAGCAGGTCGAAACATAACAGCAGGCCGTGGTACTCCGCTTCGTTCACCGTCATCCCTCCGGCATACCCGGATCGGGCCTTCACCACAGTCCATTCGGGCAGCTTTCACACGATCGCACTATATGCGCCTCCACCTCTTTTCGCTCGGGCAGACCCGTCGAAGCTGATGGCATACAATTCTTCGTCAGCTCTGACGATCGGTACTGGAGACTCAACCTCGCGACGGGGTTCCTTCCTTGGTGCAATCGCGATCAGGGCTTCGTCCACTTGGGATCCGGGTGTAATACTCGCTGCCATCGCCCCCAGGATCTCGTCTTCTCCCTTCGTGCATTTAGTAATTTCGAGAGTCCATGGGGACAGGAGAGCAGCCCATTGACCCAGACGCCCCTGCAGACCTCCGGATCTGAAACGCCAGGCTAAAGTCGAGTGACGCGTCAGGATCCGGATCTCGCGTCCAACCAGCATGTTGTATTGCAGATCCAGGATCCGCAACAATGCCAACACCACCTTCTTCACGACATTGTAGTTGAGCTCGTTGGACTTCAACGTGCGACTGGTGAATGGCACCGGGTGGTAAATGTCGTCGTATTCTTGCACGAGCGCGGCCAAAATGGCCCATTCACTAGCATAAACGATGACCACAGGTTGGCGCTCACAATCGAAATGCCGTAACACCGGCGTCGTGGCGATCTTCTGTTTTAGCATATCAAAATACTTAAGTGCTCGAATCCAGCGTTCATCTTCCGCTGCGAGTTTCGGCTGAGCCAGATCCTGCTCCTCCGGATCCGGCAAGCCGGGATCCGGATCCGAGCGGCTCTGGCCTAGAGCTCGTCGCAGGTCTGACCGCTTCTTCAGCTCCGCGAAGTCTACCTCTCGTAACTCGTACAAGATCGATGCATAGATAGCGTAGTCCTCGATAAATCGGCTGTAGTAATTCAAACTTCCGAGAAAAGACTGCATAGCCCGAAGTGTACCCAGGAACGGTACATTCACCAGCGCCTTCAGATCCTTGGGATTCGCCTCCAGTCCTTTATTCGACACGCGGTGACCGAGGTAGTCTACCTTGCGCAGGCCCCAGAAACTCTTGGCCACACTGATCGACAAGTTCCATTGTCACACGCCTCCAGTAGGTCGTCCACCTTATTACATAGCTGATCTCATGATCCAGCAGTGACCAAGATGTCATCGATGTACGATCGACGATCGAGCACCGATGGTCGACCCGGATCATCTGGTTCTCCAGACTCAAATAGGTCAGTAAGGCCTCCCGAGTCTCGGGATCGCGAGATCCGCATGAATCCGTACAGGGCATTATCCACTAATCGCTGGTAGATCGGCGGGGCGTTCTTAAGGCCCAACGGCATCCGATTTCACTCGAACAAACCAAATGGAGTGATAAATGCCGAGATCACAAGAGCCCGATCCGTCATAGATACCACCCAGAATCCGCTGGCCATATCCAGTGAGCAATACCAAAGCACCTTATCCAGATCCTCTAGCAGGTCATTGATCAGGGGCATCGGGTAGACCATCAACCGCGTGAGACCATTAACTACACGATAATCAATACACAATCGGATGTCTACACCATTCTTCTTGATGATCACCACAATCGGCGATGCCCAGGGTGATGTTGAATGTCGAATGATCTTGGCAGACAGCAATCCCTTGATCAGATCCGATACCTTCTCGCGGAACTGCGGCGCTACCTTTCGGACTCGTTGGGCCACTGGCTTCGCATTTTCGACGTCAATGTCACACACCACGCCTCGAGCTGCCGGTGGTAACGCGTTTCCCTTCCCGATCAGCAGATGGCATCTCTTCCAGATCAACTGCCGTAGGCGATCTCTCTCTTCCGGCGCGTTGTCGCCCACATGACCCACCTGTATGTCCTCCATCGTCACTTCACCAGTCGAGGTCGTAACTTCAGGGAGTACCACCATCTCGCACCCCACGTCCTCAGCAAACAAATCACCGCTTTCATTGTGATGACTGTAATTATCGTCAGTCATCGGAAGGTTTCTCCACCGGATCCAGTACCGTCACTCGATTCGGCCGATCCAATCCCGAATCGTGGTCCCGTCTCTGGCCAACACCTGATGAATCCGGGAGATGGGCGGAGATGGGCGAGGGGTTATCCATCTCGCCACTTGAAACGCAATGAGACGGATCCTTCTCTTCCTCGGGATCTCCCGTATCCGGTACATCTTCAGCGTCAGAATACTCGATTGCGGACGGTGGATCAGGCACATCCTTTTCCAATCCTGGTGGCAGATCTTCGCGCCGATCCGGATCCTCTATCACTTCCCCGGCTTGTAGTTCGATACTTGCCACCGCCGAGGGATCCAAATTTCGGTGGTCCGGCTGCAGGTCTGCCGAGCCTGGATCCGGATCCGAGACATCGGGCTCTTCCACCAATTGATCGTAATCTGGATCGCCTGATTTGTCCGACGGCGGATCCAGATCCAACCCTTCGTCCGACCCGATATCCGATAGCGAGTGACGGTCCGACTCCTCATTCGACCTGATCTGTTCCGCCCTGGAGGTCACCTCTTGCATCTGCTCCACGGCAATGCCCCCAGGCGTTGACATCTTCGTTGATCCAGATCCCGCGATGGCGCCTGTGGCTGATCTTCGGGGGGCTTGTAATACTTCACCCCTCCGTAGTATCTTCTGTAGTATCGGGTAAGTCGGACGTTCCACAGCGGGCCCCAGCATATACTCCGGCAACTCTGGTTCTGCAGGCGCGACTTCTGCAGTGGCTTCCAAGGCCAGATTTTGCCACTCCATATAGCGACGGGATCCGACCGAAACGAAGCCCGGTAACCGAGGAACACGATCGCCGGCTAGCCGAATTCCAACCTTCTCGTCTCCCTGCAAAATCAACTTCTTCTCGCTTAGGTTGGTGATCTTCAGATATCGGGTCTTGCCTGGTCCGCCGACCACGGTGGGGACCCATCTCTCGCCCCGGGTGATCCACAGCTTTTCTTGGGGCGACATTCGCAATCGTATCGGCAACTCCACTGCTTCGCCGATCCCGATCTGTATATACTGACCCACCTTGACTAGCGTGACTTTATTATTGTATAGCTGTCGTCGCCCACTCAGCTGAATCTTCACTTCATCAGGCAGGCAGATAGAACCATCGGCCAGATCCAATCGTATCCCGGCCGGGACCATGAAATCCATTCCGAGAATGGCCTCTTGGCCGGATAGATTTCCCACCCAAATATCAAAAATACACCAAGGATCCGGCGAGAGTGATCTTGATTCGCGTACGCCCTTCCGTCGTATACACATTTTCGCCGATCCCAACACATTTTTGGCTCTGACTCGTGTCGACATAGCACCCAACCTTACGAGCAAAGGTGGTGTCCACGATGGACACCTCGGCGCCGGTGTCTAAGAGTAAGATAGCCTTCTCATTGTTGATCTTCCCTGTCAGCTTGGCCTGACGGAACCACTTACCCGGAGCATGGTGTTTCCAATAGCCCCGGGATTCTCCTGGTAATAGATCCATGGATCCCGTGTCGGATCTGTGAAGTTCGCTAATATGGGGCGGATCCGGGATCGCATGTTCGCCAGCCGTGGGTTTAAACCAATCTTCCTTCTCCTGTTGTTTCCAGTAGCCCCGTAGTTCTCTGGACCGGAGATCCAAGGTCACTTTCGTATCAGATCGGCAAAATTCATCATTCTTGCGGAGACTCAAGACCTTGGCTATATGATTTTCCTGCAGATCACATGTATTACCGCGTAGATCTGATAGCCTGCTAACTTGATCTACCGAGTTCTCATTCACAAATGCATAGATGCAATATCTAGAACGCTCGGCTCGTATCGGATTTCACCCCGACGAGCGTCCTAGTTTAACATCTTCTCCGCCATTTCAGGCAACATCCCGGCATGGTTCGTCGGGTTGTACCACTGGCGGATCTGGTTGTAGAACTCCTCCATAGGACATTTGCCCATGTCGTGAAGTTCACCACATCCTCGGCAGACAAAAAGGCAATGGTCCGCTGGATGACCGCGCTTTCCACACTTTTGACAAGTCAGACGCCTCCAGCATCCTAGATCGGTATGCTTGCGGGATCCACAGTGCGAACATCGAGAGCTGCCGGATCCGTCCTGTCGGGAGCCAGATCTAGGATCCGGCGCGAGTGGATCGGGTGGAACCGAAGTTAACTGGGCGTCGATCGGCTTGTGCTGCTCTGTCCCGTTGGCAGGTGGCTTGTCTTGGGTTGCTGCCATGAATACTTGGCGCCGATCTCCTCCAGATCCGACCCATCAGATCTTGCTTCCGATTTGGAATCTGGGCTCCGGATTTGGGTAACACGAGCAGCACGTTCAGCTGGTGCGGCTGGTGCCGACACCGGCGTCTTCTAGCGATACTTTGATCCGAAGGCGGATCGCTTCTGCCGGCTCTTCGCTCGTTCTTTGACCCAAAGTACTTCTTCCAAGGCATCCGCATCCGCGAGACGAAGTAGGGTCAGCTGATCGGCCAGATCCGGATCCCCGAGGGTCTCGATGAAATGCTCTACATGTTCGCGTCGATACTTGGGCATCCCGTCCTTGATCTTGAGACGGGCTCTTAAGGCTGCGACGTTGAGGCGATGCAAATATTCCAATGGCGATTCGTCGGATCTTTTACGCGCATGGTAATACTACCATGCGGTGGATTCCACAAAACCACAATACTGGATCTGGAACCTGTGAAGTAGGTCGCTCCACTTATTTCGCGTCGTCCGACCCAGCTGGCGGTGCCAGTTCTTGGCGGGGCCGACCAACAAGTCCGCGAAAGTCAGGCACTTCTCCGCATCCGAGGCTTGATCTCGTAAGAAGCCGACTTCACCTTACTGACCCAGGATCTGGCGCGATCTTCGTCTAGATCTTTTCCGGAGAACTCTTTCAGATCCGAGATCGCCGAAATACGCACTCGTTGGATCATTGACGACCCGCCTGTTCCAGCGGTTGCAGTGGTGACCGCTGCTCTGCCCGATGTAGGAACTTCCAAATCGTCTGGATCGTATTCCCACGCAGATGGGTGGCGATCTGGAGATTCGACCGACTCCATATCCACGTCTTGAGTTCCGACGTGGGGGACTGGATAGGGGCCTTCGGGGGTATGCCGACTTGTTGTTCGCGGAGGAATCTGTTCATGGCCGCCTGAAAGTAAGATTCGAGCCTTCCTGTCGACGCAGACGATGTGGCCGTAGCTGTGGCTGGGATCGTTGGCACCCTGGCTGGGACCGTCGAGACCCGTAGATCCGACAGTACTGGAACCGCTGCTTGGACGTGCGACTTGATCATCGCCGCTCCCGACGGTCCGAGCGCCATGCGTTGAGACTCCGTGGAGCTGTCCGAACCAGGATCCGATGTTGCTGACGCATAATGGGATGATCCTATCTGTCCTCCGGTCACACTGATCTGGGGCGACGTCCCCGATCCTGGATCCGGGGAACTTCGCCGACCAACGGCTTAAGTCGGTTGAACAGTTGCAGCGTGGAAGACTGGATGTCAAGCACGTTAAAACCGAATAGATCATCTGCATCAAATGCACCTGCGACCAGCCCGGCTTCATTCAGCTCTTGCAGAAGTACCTTCACGGCCGTCCGCTTATTAGCGGCGTTGAAGGGCTCGTCACTGGTCCCTTGAGCGTTCCGATCAACTTGACCTTCAGGATCCGGATCACAGGATCTTGATCTAGGCAATCCCGAAGTGTCCGCCGATGGTATGTATACTCCAGCGATTGATCGTCCCAGACTGCCGTAGGTGTACCTTGGTGCTCAGGGTCTGGATCCGGAGCCATGAGTTTCATCCGCGTAGCCTTGTTTTTCTTCTACTTCGTGTTGGATCTTGCGGCTAGCGGGCTTGGGAACGAGAGCGGTTCTGATACGAACTGGTATGGTTCCAGTTTAATCTTTACCTTCTCGTCCGGCAGATCTCGATTCGCATCGAGATCTGCGGGGGTCCCCAGAGGGACCTGGTGAGGAAATCGAGGTTCCTCTTCGAGATTCGGATCTGGATCCGGATCTGCCTCTTGTCTGTCAGCAAAGTTCTTCCCAGGACTCTGCTGATCCGCGGATCTCTCTTCATTTAGCGTCGTCGTCGTCGATCTGATGTCCGATGACGCTTGTTTCCCTGGTTCAATCTTCACTTGCACATCTTCTTCTGCAGACTCACGGTGAAATCCCTGGTTCGAATCCGGGCACGCACACCATTGTGGTGTAGCAGGATCAGCCAAAATCTGGTTGAGGCCGATCCAGGTACCACAGCGCCCAGACTACCGACTAACGGAGGGGTCCCCCGATGATCCGTGATCTGCTGAACTTGGTCTCACCTTGTGTACCCGTCGGTGGGCTGGATCTGCTCTCTCGGGACTCCGAAGGATGCAGCGATGTGATATCTTGAACGTCCTGGCGGGACGTGGGAATGGGGTGGAGCAGCGCGGAAGTCTTCGCTCTGCAGCCGCTATTGGATCCAGATCCAGAGTGATGTAGTCGAACTCGGATCTGGAGGCCCGGTCTTGATCCGGGGCTTGGTCTTCCTTTGCGGGTGTTGTTGTCCTTTCCAGTCGTTACTTGCCGCTTCCTATAGCAGGATCGTTGTGGGGGTCGAGAATCAGAGGATCTTCGGACCAAGTAATAATCCCTTAGATCTGATGTAATGCACTTAAAGGTAGATCACTAGTGTAGGCAAATCTGGCCAATATATTATCCAGACTTACGCTAACAACTAGATCAACTACTCTAATGCGGCCGACGCTTCCAGGGGGCCAATGTGTCCCCGGATCGGAAGGGTAAGGTACTTGTGGTCTCCAAGGCAAATTTTGTTCTGATTTATGTTATGTCCTATCGCCCCTTTGGTCTCGACACTACGGCCAATAAATCCGTACACTCATCCGGCTCTATGCCCCGTCTGCACTCTTCCCATCTCCCCGGCTGTCGTCATGTTGGATTCGCCCATCCCATATCCATCTCCCTTTTGGCGTAATCACCGGATCCGAATCACCATCATTCCTTGGATCCGTGGGCCTCTTCTCCGGGATCCGGATCTGGCCCCCAAGATCTGGATCCAGCACCCCCGGATCTGGATCCGGTGATCCGGGATCCAGATCCGAGATCTGGGGATTCCAATCGTGGTCACACTGGATCCTGACCGTCTTCCCGTCAGGCCCATGTCTTCGTCAGATTTGTGCCACCATAATGTCACTCATCCGGTTTAGTGGCGCTGTCCTGTCTCCCGTTGCTGATCACATTCCATCCGCATTTCCCCGAGTGCACTTCACCACACGTGCGTTCGTCCTTGAGCCCTCGAAGGTGCTCTTGTGAGTAGCCTCGAGAGGCTTCCCACTGCCAGAAGAGATCCTCACTGGCAAGCCAGGTGGTATTCACCTCAGGCTGAACCCAAGGGTAACCCCAGACCGGAAAGAAACCCCCTCGGTTCTCGGGCTTCTCTCGGCCGGTCGTGAAATCCTTCACAGGTATTTGGTGTTGTGCAAGGAGCACACACCTGGCCGCCTCGATGTTCTCGGTGAACAAGGCGACTTTCTGTACCAAGGCGCGTTCGTAAGCGCCCTTGGAAGTGTGACCACCGATGAGTCCACGAGGAGCAACAAGTTGCTCCAAGTAAGGAGCGGCCCCAGAGCCCTCCTCGGGTGGCCAGTATGACTACGAGTGGGTGCCCCCGTCACCTACGGGTGCGGCACCGGGGCCCGATGCCTGGGACGGCACCGGGTGCCCTTGTACTCGCCGGGCAGCTAGAAAATATTCCTGCTGCCGATCGAGATCGTTGGAGATCTCTTGGGGCTCGTAGACAGCACCATCCTCCTCGTCAGACGAAGAATTGAAGAGGTCGCGGTAGAGCCCTCCAGTCTCCATTGCCCCACGGCGTGGAGACCTCGAAGCATTGCGCTTCTTCGCGCGTTTGACCTCCTCCGCTGGGGCCTTAGCAGCTTGAGCCCGCTCTACACCTTCGGCAAGCGAAAGGTTCTTCGCTGGCGAACGAGGTTTCTCTCCCTCGTCGCCGCCGACCGCAGGTGAGCCCATAGTCACGTCCGCTGGGCTCTGTGGACGCTCCGGCGTCTTGTTCTCGTGACCATCGTGGTCACTAGCGGGCGAATGCATGACGTCGTCGCTGTGCTCGCTGGGCAGGGGTCCTCGGAGTCCTCGGGTAGCCCCAGGAACTCCTTCAGAGCCCTATCGTCACCGGGCTCCAGACTGTCGTCCCGGTGGACGAAGCGCGGGTTGGGTCGATCGTCCGGTGGGACATCCGGCGACCGACTGCGAGCGCGAGCTCGCTGGCACGTCACCACGAGAGGTGATTGCCTTAGAGGCCTCATTATCGGCCTCCTTCTTGAGGGATGAACCTTCGCCGAGGCTTAGTGTTCTTAGCCCGATGCTTCGCAGCAGCAGGCTTGGCGCGCGCTTTCGCGCAGCGAGATGCCCCAGATCGAGGCATGATCGAGGTCGACGTGGAGACCAAGAAGAAGAGCGTAGTGTCGCTCAAAGGCTCTAACGGGAGTGAGCCGCTGCGCGGTTCGCCGCCACAACAAGTCGATATCAATCGACGAAGAGTAAAGAGTGTGACTCGCTTTCACTCGTCCTGATTGGTCGGTAAACCAAACCTAATTGGGGAGGATGTAACGGGGTCCCACGAAGAGTGCCCTGACACTAAGTGGAGGTCCTCTGGTGTGGACACACCACAGCCACGTCACTCACATCATGGGCACATGCCCTCAAAACCAACCAATAGGATACACATCTAGGAAACTCTATAGGTGACTTGCATTTTGTATGTAGATGGATTTAGAAACACCTATAAATATAGTCAGTCTTAAATCTACCCTCTTATTGGTAAATCGTCCCCTTTGGCCAGGGCCCGTGAACTGCCGTTCAAAGCGAGTTTGCATACTCTCGGAAACCAAGCTTCCTCTAACGCAAGGTGCCGTGTGACCCGTCACAGTTCCTGTGTTGAAGGAGGCCTCTTATGAGCACGTTGGTATAATTGATGTGCTTGATCTTAGCTACGGCACCATCGATGCCATTTACGATGAAACCGCGAGCAGATGCAAGAGTTCTGAAGCACTACTCTTCAACTTTCATCTGAGGCTGGTGATCGTGAAAGCACGGCACTGCTATCGGGAGCGGAACAAGAAGAGAAGAAGCGCACTGTGGCAACGCTTCTTCCATCTAAGGTGCTAACCGTTCCGGATACGACAACCGTTGCGGACCTGTCGCGAACGATGGGACGCAACAATATGGACTGCGTGTCGGTGGTGTCAGAAGAGGGGATGATTAACGGCATCATGGACACGATTTGACACGTCTAGTTGTCTCTGAAAACCAACCACTGAATTCAACATTGATTGGCGATGCCATGACGCGTAACCCCGAGCGGGTCGAGTTAGTCTGCGGTGGTCAACACCCCAACTGATAGGAAAAGCGCCAAGCGCTCGTGGTGGCCACTCGGCGGTGTTAGCAGGAATGCAACTGGTGATCTTTAGAGGACACTTCTTTAGAAGCGCAGGAGGTTTTGTGTACTTGAACGACCTGAATCACTTGGATTTGGGGAGTTCAACATGGGCCGAAGTGATCTTCCCGAAAGAGCAGCCACACCGCAGTCACCAGATGGATGGCGGTGAGATTGATCCTTCGGTTGTACTTACAGCTCCTCGCTTATGTCATTCAGCTTTACTTCGAAACGGTGGGGAGCGCATGTTCGTGTTTGGGGATCGTGGTTCTCGATGTGAATCGCTCCGAGATATTGATCTTGGCGCGATGGCGTGGCAAGCTGCCACGGGCAACAAGTGCAGTGGACTACGAATTGTCCTGCTGTACGCAACGGACATGCTGTAGCTCCTGTGGACGATGAGAAAATGTTCGTGTTCGGTGGCTGGGATGGCAAGAAAAGCATGAATGACCTCGGCCACCTTCACTTGGTGTCGTCCGAAATGATCGGACAAACCACTCACTCCGCGTCAAACCTTGTCAATGGTGGATCTCTCGAGCAATGGTGAAGGACAGAGGTCGAAAAAAAAATAGGACGACCTTAGCGGCCAGGTTTCTCAGATCTGATAATTTAGCAAAAATCTGATTCTCCATGTATTGGCCAGACGGATGCCCCGGTTTCCTTCAGGTTTCCTTTTAAAGAACCGACTCAGATGAAAGTAATATATCCCGGACTGATAAATTACTTAAACAGGTGTTGTCCAGATAGAAAACCTGGGATATTCATATGTGCGGGATCTGAGCATAAGAGGAAGTGAGGATGAGTAGGCTGTGGCGGAACCACTCCCAGCCAACCATTTCTCATGCGTGACTTCCAGGTATCAGACAGCTGGAAGAATCATGTGTGCGCTACTTGCAGAAAATCAGGAGTGACGCTCGATTATATCCGTCGGCATGATAGAACTGCCCATCGCCATATTTTTGTCATGAACCAATTCACTCCATCACCATGCATATACGATGTAGCCATACAGGTATTTACCAGGTTGCACCAGGTATATTCCATGTATCAGAAAATGTTAGCCTTGTTGGGCACCACTCTGCTGTTGCAGACTAACTAGCGCCGCTTCCTCTTCAAGATTGTGTGCAGCATGTTCCAGCGAAGCTGGAAGCATACCAGCTTCCGACATGTCGTTTTTCACAGCGATGCCCCAGCTCCCATCCCGACGCTTGACTACTTGAGCCAACATTTGAAACGGACAGTTTGTAGTGTTGAACTTGTGCGAAGTCCGTTTTCCCGAAGGCCTATCGCGATCCGTCCAACAATGCGTGCAGATAAACATGCGCTGATAAGGCTCCATCTCAGCAGGAATAAGAGGTATTTCAGAGTCTGGAAGCCCTTGGTACCGAACTTGGGCGTGAAGACAGCATTCCGACGAGCAATATTGATCACCTCCTTCACCGCATTTTTTGCCGCGTAGTCTCCAAGTACTCCTTAGGCAAATTTCCAGTGACGCCCACGAATCATGTTGGCCCTTAAACGCTGGAACCTGGACCAACCCTTCTTCCTCGACATCAGAAAGGTGCGTTTCATCCCTTGGGGGCGCTTTCTTGATCTTTCCTTCTCAACAATCCTTCTTCCACATCCTTCTCCCCCTTATCCGGTGCGCCCGCCTTCTCCACGGCATCCTCTTCCTTCTCTTCAACCGCCTCTTTATCCTCACCCAATGCGTCCTCTTCATCGTTTGCGGTCTCCTTTGCATCGTCCTCTTCATCGTTCGCGGTCTCCTTTGCATCGTCCGATGTGTCCGCACCGTCCTGCGCTTCCTCATCGTCTACTCCTTCCCCCACGGTGTCCTCTGTGGCCTCCTCCACACACTCTTGAAAATCCCCATCCTCTGCTACTCCAGTGGCAACAGCGTGAGACGTCTGCATAACTTCTCTAGCGTGCGCTCGCTCCAAGCGCGTACGTGCAGCGCGCAGGAGAGCGAGGTTGGCCTGACGAGCTCCCTCTGCCACGCTCTCTTGCTCTGCCATCGTCGCCTTGTTCTGGGCAGTCTTGTGTGTGCGGGCCATATTGAGGGGGGGCTGGAGCCAGGGCAGCCACGTGTCCCGTCTGGTGGCTAGGAATCAAAAGAAGAAATGAGAGTAATTTAAACCGGATATAATCTACCTGTACAATCCCTGTCAGTAAACCTGTACAATACCTAATTCAGAAAACCTGGACAAAAGGGGTGCTAACTAGGGCTACGCGAATGCTGAGATAGGAAATGTGTTACAGTACTGTACTAGGTAGTTGAAAACATGTACATGTACATATATAAATATATATAGCGGCAAAAACACATCACATCAAGCTAAGCAATTCTGCAGCAACTGAATGGTAAAAAGTGAGTTGCAGGAGGAAACAAAGTATAAGGCAGGAGGACGCGCCAACTCGGTAACTATGCGGATAAATTCGATTTTGTTTCGCATCTCCTGCGCCCGCTTCGCAGCCGCAGCATCTGCGCGATCATTCTTTCCTACATGTAATGAAAATCTATCAATCTGGACTAATTGAAGTCACTTTGCATCCGTCTCGTCAACAAGCACACGACCCGCACACAAAATTACCGGTATACCGGTGCGGACAGACAGCATGCTTGGTCCACGCAATAATCCTGTTTGGGCTGGCTATTCAGCACTTCGTTGCTTCTATCTCAGAAAAAAATAGTGCAATATCAATAATAATTGTATTTTACACTAGAAATAATTTTTATTGAGAAACTGCGACTCCAATATAATATCATATTGATCCAATGATTGACAATAAATATAGTAAAAACGTTCATTCAGAGTTTGTATGGACCAAATAAACAGAACACTTGGACCCTAAGGCAGGGTCATTCCACTTTTTGTCAACTTTCTCCTAATCGGGACCAACACGCTATGAGTGAGTTTGCATGGTAGTTAGGAGATATGATGGATGAAAAGTGTGTGTAATATAGTATGTATAGATGAGGATGTATGTGGAATGGAATTTGTTGTGAGGTAGAGAGGTGGTAGGAAATTGGTAGATGTAAGTTTAGTGGAGAGATATTTTGTGTAGGGAGATGAGGTGTGAGGAGTGATGGTAGAAGAATATATGATGGTTGTAGAAGGAAATTGTTTTGAATAGTAAATTAGTAATTGTGGAAATGGGAAATTATGAATGTGAGAGGAGAGAAGGTAGGAATTATGATGATGTGGATAATGAAAAAGTAGAAGTAGAATGGAGGTTGTGGAGTGGAAATTGTGGAAGTGAAATATAAATATGTATAGAAGAAAAATGTGTGGGTTGGGATAGATAGAAATGGGTGGGAATAAAGAAGATAGAGTAGAATATATGAGGCCCTGGTTTCTCCGTCGGTGTCTGGGTCTCGGAATATCAGTTTTGATTGGCTAACCGTTTATTCCCCGAGGAACCCGTCGTTCCCACCTCTTGGGGGGTGGGAACGGATGGAGGAAAGTATTCCGAGATAAGTATAATACAACGAGAGTCAAATGAGATAGGAAAACGTGTGGTTGCCATGCCACAACATGACGAAGACGAAGACGTTGAGGTGCTTGTGATGATGGAGGCCTTATCCGCGGCGACAGTAGCGGCGACCTCTTCTCAGATCCGTGCTGACAATGAAACAAGCTTACCGTGACAAGCCTGGGCATCGACGCTCTGTTATCATCGCCGTGCTACGAGAACACCTTCGCTGTTCGAAGCGCAATTTCATTTAAATTTGTGCGTTGTTCCGCCCACACGCATCGCCCACCAGTGGCGACACCAGCACCAGCAGGTGCGTGATGAACCAGACGAGGCTCCAGCGAAGCCATCGGCGGTGCCGACAGTTCGGTCTGTCGCTTCCCAGGCGTTCCTCATTCTCCCATCTCAGCTCGCCGACGTCATACAAGCACGTGACGATGCTGTCCATGCTGCGGCGGATCAAGTTCAGCAGCACGCCGCTGTCGTTGAGGAGCTGCGCGTTGTCCGGAACGAGCTTGCCTAGAGTCACTCCGAGATCGAGTCCGCGCGCCGATTAAACGTGCCGCTGCAGGACGATCTCCGTTGGGTGAAAGCGTTGTTGACGGCCCACGCTGAGGAGCGAAAGCGCGATCTGGAGCGGACTCGCGGCCTAGAAGCCGAGGTGTCTACGGGTGAAGCCGCGCGTGTTGTTGCGCAGGCTGATCGAGCGCGGGCCGAAGTATCAGAGACCCAGGCCGCCGCGCGTAGCGAACAGTACCGCCGTGGTTGGTTGGACATTCGTCGGGCTGCCGATCAGGAACGCGCGGCATCTGCTGCGCGCATCAACCGGTTGAGTCGAGCTGGAGACGCAGTTGGATCGTAGTTGTCGCGACTTGGCCGATCGGGCCACAGCGTGGCGCCGACTATTACGTGACGCTCGTCGGGGCCGGGAAACTGCGCGTCGCGTTAGCAACGCTTTGTCTGCCCGCCTTGCCGCTTCTATCGACGTGGCAGGTGGCAGGATCGACATAGGCGACCTCGTCCGCACCTTGGAGGTCGGCGTGGAGGCCGTGGTGGCCTCTGCCATTCCACTTCCCCCAGACGATCCCGATCAAGCGAGAGATGGCATTGGGAGTCCGTCTCCTGCGCCCGTCGTCTTCGTCCGCCGGCCAGCAGCGTCCGTCGTCCCGCCATTCGTCCCGGAGGTCTTCCGGGGCGCAGTATGCGACGACAACTGGAGTGCCGCCGGACTGGAATTCTACGCAACCAGGTTTCGGGTTTAGGGTTTCGGGTTTAGGGTTTAGGGTTTAGGGTTTAGGGTTTAGGGTTTAGGGTTTAGGGTTTAGGGTTTAGGGTTTAGGGTTTAGGGTTTAGGGTTTAGGGTTTAGGGTTTAGGGTTTAGGGTTTAGGGTTTAGGGTTTAGGGTTTAGGGTTTTAGGGTTTAGGGTTTAGGGTTTAGGGTTTAGGGTTTAGGTTTAGGGTTTAGGGTTTTAGGGTTTAGGGTTTAGGGTTTAGGGTTTAGGGTTTAGGGTTTAGGGTTTAGGGTTTAGGGTTTAGGGTTTAGGGTTTAGGGTTTAGGGTTTAGGGTTTAGGGTTTAGGGTTTAGGGGAGCAATACGTAACAGGGCCAGGGCTTCAGGGAGTGTATGCAACTGAACGGGGCACACTGACACACACACACACACACACACACACACACACACACACACACACACACACACACACACACACACACACACACACACACACACACACACACACACACACACACACACACACACACACACACA